>OX369300.1:1844756-2444756 GCA_947284805.1 Coleophora flavipennella
AAAGGAGGCTCCAGCCATAGTCGTCTATAGCATTACCTATATGGAGAAAATAAACATTTTTATTTTTATTATTTATTTTATTTACTAATGTTACTAAGGCTACCAATGTAACTAATGTTAATAGTGTTACTAATGTTACTAATGTTACCAATGTTACTAATGTTATTGAGGCTACCAATGTAACGAATGTTAATAATATTACTAATGTTACTAATGTTACCAATGTTACTAATGTTACTGAGACTACCAATGTAACTAATGTTACTAATGTTACCAATGTTACTAATGTTACTGAGGCTACCAATGTAACTAATGTTAATAGTGTTACTAATGTTACTGAGGCTACCAATGTAACGAATGTTAATAATATTACTAATGTTACCAATGTTACTAATGTTACTGAGACTACCAATGTAACTAATGTTACTAATGTTACCAATGTAACTAATGTTACTGAGGCTACCAATGTAACTAATGTTAATTGTGTAACTAATGTTACCAATGTTACTAATGTTACTGAAGCTACCAATGTAACTAATGTTAATAGTGTTACTAATGTTACTAATGTTACCAATGTTAATAGTGTTACTAATGTTACCAATGTTACTAATGTTACTGAGACTACCAATGTAACTAATGTTACTAATGTTACTGAGACTACCAGTGTAACTAATGTTACTAATGTTACCAATGTTACTAATGTTACTGAGGCTACCAATGTAACTAATGTTAATAGTGTTACTAATGTTACCAATGTTACTAATGTTACTGAGGCTACCAATGTAACGAATGTTAATAATATTACTAATGTTACTAATGTTACTAATATTACCAATGTTACTAATGTTACTGAGGCTACCAATGTAATTAATGTTAATAGTGTTACTAATGTTACCAATGTTACTAATGTTACTGAGACTACCAATGTAACTAATGTTACTAATGTTACTGAGACTACCAATGTAACTAATGTTACCAATGTTACTAATGTTACTGAGGCTACCAATGTAACTAATGTTAATAGTGTTACTAATGTTACCAATGTTACTAATGTTACTGAGGCTACCAATGTAACTAATGTTAATAGTGTTACTAATGTTACTAATGTTACCAATGTTACCAATGTTACTAATATTACTAATGTTACTAATGTTACCAATGTTACTAATGTTAGTATGTTACTATGTTACTGTACTAATGTTAATGTTACTAATGTTAGTATATGTTACTATGCTGATGTTGTAGAGATCGTATAGCTCTACCTTCGCTCATCTACGCCTCCTTTGCCGTCTTTCTATCCGCGAGTCGTTTTAACCCTTCGCATGCCTGGTGGATGAAAATCACACGGCGTGTCTGGTGGGGCCCATTGGACCCCAATTAGAATAACTGTTTTTAAGTAGAAAAATACACAAATATTATATTTTTTTATTAGCTACGATTAATTTTATATATATTTATGTGAATAAGTCAAAACTTTAATCAAAAATTACCAAATTAGCATATTTTAACCTTGAGAAAAAAACCTTCAAAATTTCGAAATCATTCTTCATCATGTTCTTGACCGACGTTTTGGAGACAATTACTACACTTTGATCACTTTGATCGCGTCTAATTCGGAAAAAGCTGGCTTTAGACTGCAGGGAGGGGATTATTAGCACGTAGGATACATTAACGGAAGCTACCGAGAGTCACAGGTTACTAAATTTTGTATTTGTTAAGTTATGACAGATTTTGTATCGAGTGGGGTCCATTGGACCTCATCAGGCATGCGCAGGGTTAAAAAGCTAATTCTGAATAAACACCAAATTCAAACTTAGCTGTTGTTCGGAAGCTTCTTTTGAAACAGTTGAGAGGCATTCTATTAGAGGCCGCGATACAGGGCAGAGGTCCCTGTGTCCATTACCGAATATAAATTTATAGAAGAAAGATAGCAAGCGATTAGTGTATAATCTCGAATCAATAACGAGCCAGCTGGCAGAGCCCGATTCTGAATTTAATAAATAGCATATTCAACTGTTTCACTAACATATAAAACGTATCCTTACTTATTTGTACCTCCCATCTGAGATTACCCCCCGAACGACCAGTAGAGGCGTCACAATACTTATTCACATTATAAACAAAAGACATCAACACGAGGAAGAGAAAAATAATATTTTTTTCATTCAGTTCAGACTGTTTAGCGCAAATACGAGTACCACTTGACTAGTTTTTATTATTTATTATACGTGATAAGTACCACAAGCACACCAATTTGACGCCTGTATGTAGAGTTTTTAGGCGGGATTTGTTGTGAACGCATTCGTAGTTTTAAATTATTGTTTTTGCGTTGTTTTCTGCTAGAGTTTGGTTTCAAAAAGTGGTGCGTTTTGAAGGAAATCCTCTGGTGCACGTGAGCAATGTGGAGAACAAGAAAATAAAATGAAGAAGGACGTGAAGACCCGACTTGCACTGGGTGCAGTTTTATAGACGCCCTCCTGTTCCACCTCAGAATGAGGCTGCTGCAAATACTGTCAAGAAATTCTGAGAAGATTTGTAATGCACTGGCACTAGCATTTCAAATCTAAGAAATGAAGACAAAAAATTAAGACTGTCTCAAAATGGCTAGTAACCAGAGACGTTATTATATTCTAACCAACCAACAGCTTGTATGTATCGGAGCAAAACCAAAAAAAAACCTTAATACATTTTTTTTATTGTAATATATAAGTAAGTAAATATAATTATAATAAGTAAGTATAAGTTTATTGTATGTGAGCGCCCGCTTACTTTTTTATTATTTGTTGTTTTAGCGACAATAGAAATACACACTAACTGCCTTGGTCACGTAATGGTTAGTTCATTAGCTTCACACCAGGAGGTCACTGGTTCGATTCCCGGAGGAGCCTAACTTTGTAAGACTCGGTTAATTTGCGGAAGGGGCATTTTCTAAGCTCGCTTGGCGAGCTACCACCATCTCATCTGAGTATTCCCACCAAACGTCAATGTTAACAGCGTTAATGTATTCCGGCTTGCTTCCGGCTCTTAAAAAAAAATTCAACTGGCTACCTGTTACGGTTTATGAGATACAGTCCGCTGACAGACAAACAGACAGACTGAGCGACAGCGGATGGTCCCGTTGGTCACCCTTTGGATGTACGGAACCCTTCAACAGTAGAAGAATGGGTTCGAAGTTACACGATTATTTCCTGGTTCGCGATGGGCTGCTTTGTTCCTGTGATTGCCTTTTCAAAAAATCATCGTAAGTTAATTTAGCTCGTGTTAAAAAAACCGGCTAAGTGCGAGTCAGAACCGCACACAAAGGGTTCCGCGTACCATCATACTAGATGACGATAGTTTCTTCATGTTTTTAAGAAAAACCACGTTTTATGTATAGAGATCCCATATTTTTTCACTTTTTTAATTTTTAGGATTTTTATGTTATAGCGGCAACAGAAATACATCATCAGTGAAAATTTCAACTGTCTAGCTATCACGGTTCATGAAATACAGCCTGGTGACAGACGGACCGACTGACAGACAGACAGACAGACCGACAGACGGACGGATAGCGAAGTTGTAATAATAAGGTACCGTTTTAACCCTTTGGGTACGGAAACCGAAAAAAGAGAATCACCATATCTTTATACACGAAAAACGTTAAAATAATGAATATTTTTTAATCTTTACTTTAAACAAATAGTAGATTGTACAATGTACAACAAGAGCATATAATGAGCCATTTTACACGAGACGTTCATATAGCCACCCGAGTTTTTACGGCGAGGGGGGATAGTAACGTCGAGGATAAAATTAATTTTATGCTCGAGTTTTATTCTTGAAATAAATCATTATTTGATCGTCACTACTCGTAGAGGTAGGGTAGTGTAGGGTAGGGTAATGTAGTGTAGGGTAGTGTAGAGTAGTGTAGTGTAGTGTAGGGTAGTGTAGGGTAGGGTAGTGTAGTGTAGTGTATGTAGGGTAGGGTAGGGTAGTGTAGGGTAGGGTAGGGTAGGGTAGTGTAGGGTAGGGTAGTGTAGTGTAGGGTAGTGTAGTGTAGGGTAGTGTAGGGTAGTGTAGTGTAGTGTATGTAGGGTAGGGTAGGGTAGGGTAGGGTAGTGTAGGGTAGGGTAGGGTAGTGTAGGGTAGGGTAGTGTAGTGTAGGGTAGTGTAGAGTAGTGTAGGGTAGGGTAGTGTAGTGTAGGGTAGAGCAGTGTAGGGTAGGGTAGTGTAGGGTAGTGTAGTGTAGTGTAGGGTAGGGTAGTGTAGTGTAGGGTAGTGTAGGGTAGGGTAGGGTAGGGCAGTGTAATGTATTGTAAGGCGGTACGTAGTTCGCCGGGACAGCTAGTTGTACATAAAAATAAATATATTATGCAAAATTTAAATTAAAAACTACAATTATAAGAGACGTACAATTTAGGCGGTCTTATCGCTGAGAGCGATTTCTACCAGACAACCCAGTGCTCGGTAAAAAAAGCAAGGAGACAGGTAGTACGCGAGCAACAACAACAGAAAAATTTGAATAATGAATAATTATTTTAAAGTTATACTAAATGATATAAAGCTATTATCACTTTTTATATACTAACACATGAAATACCATGTACCTACTTAATAAATAAAACCTATTAAAATAAATAATTATATATACGCATATATATTATACACACCTATATAAATAAATTATAAAATAATTACTACATAAATACAATAATAAATATATTACCAAACCAAAGTAAGACGCAGAATAATAGTGTATACAGTAAGCGCAAGGAGATATTCTTTAATTTTAGTTAGGAATTATTATTTTTTATTATACACCATAGGCAGGGTTGGATTCGGACGCCCAGAAAATTATTGTCTATGGAGACTAAAAATATACCACAATCTCTAAAATTATACTACGTTTCGTTTTTGGTGTCGACACACCAGGCTTTCCTTCGCCCTCGCTTTCACTCATTTTTGTATTGTAACCAACAACAACTAGAATTAACTATTTCAAAATTAATAGGTAAGTATATTCAATCCACTGATGGAGGTCAGTGATTCAAATATTCATTAAGGACATAGATAAGATAGAAGCAGCATAAATACGTATTAGAAAAGAGATATTCCAAAAATACGTTTGACTCATTCACGCTTATTCATAAATACGTACATCCATCTCTGTCATTCAGGACCACAAGCCTACTGCGAAAAAAAATATTACAAGGGGATTCCCCTGATTTTGGTAATGCTTGTTTCACGGTGTTGCCATTAAAGAGAAACTATGCCTATCGTAGGGTAAATTCTGAAATGGTGAGCATAAAGAAGGTTAATCCACTTGACCAAAAAAATATGGTACAATTATACTACGAAATTAAAAATTATGGTATTTTTGAGTAGTATTCCTGCATTGCAATACTACATACTACGCGTCATGAAAATATGGTACAAATAGTATAATTATACTACGAAATCCATCACTGACCATAGGTAAGCCATTGGCATCATCTCACCTGATGGTAAGTGATGATGATGCCGAAGATGGAAGCGGGCTTACCAAGATTTCCCAACGCAATGGAGAACTGGCCTATCATAACTTCAAGCCGGAACACATCAATAATGTTAACACTGATCTTTGGCGGCAAGACTTAAGATGGTGGTAGCTAGCCGGGTGGGCTTAGAAAATGTCTTACCACCAACCAAACCGAGTCATACAAGTTGACCCCACCGGGAATCGAACCCGCGACCTCCTGGTGTGAAGCAAATGGACTAGCCATTACGCCACGGAGGCGGTTAAAAACTACAGCGAATTTTTTATATCTCATTATTTTGAGCTCCTCCCGTGGTAACGAGAGTGTAATTTACACCCGTTTGTCTTCCTTTTTGTAATAAATTACTTACTGCGTCATGATTTACAAGCTATTAAATTAGCACCAGTGGGTATTATGAAGGGAACAATAATTATTATACACAAATTATATTTAACAGTGACAAATTAATGGGGTTTTACAATATTAAAAGAATACTTATGGCAGTAATATTACAGATTTTCGTTATTTTCAACCGACTTCCAAAAAGGAGGAGGTTCTCAATTCGAATGTATTTTTTAAATGTGTGGTTACCTCAGAACTTTTGACTGGGTGAACCGATTTTTATAATTCTTTTTTTATTTGAAAGCTAGTGCTTCCCGTGTGGTCCCATATAAATTTTATCTAAATTGGTGTAGTACTTTATTAGAAAATAGTAATTGATAATTGCCTCTGCCGTTTAATATACAGGGTGCGACAAAGTTGGTGTGTTCTCGTACAAAACTAGCTTTTTCCCGCGGCTTCGCCCGCATGTACCTCGTTTTATGACTCTGTGAGGGTGAATGGTACGCAAGCCGCAAGCGGCTCGCGAGCGTGGAGCGTGGAGCAGATGGGTACCTGCCATACATAGCACCCATTGTACGTAGGTACCTATCTGCCATACCTAAATAGCACCCTTGTATACGATCTGTGTTGACATAGGATTTTCTGTGTAAACAATCTCCGTTGAGTGTTTGTTGTAGCATTCAATAAGTTCTCGTTCCGCGCAAGGAAACATTGCTTTCAGCTTTTGTACTGCGAGAGGTCTTGAGAGAAAATGAATGAATTATTGTCCATTTTGAGAGGTCGTACCTAAATTTAATAATTAATTTTTAATTTAATTTAATTTAATTTATACAGTGTAAACTCTGTATAACGTCACTCGATATAACGATTCACTCTATGAAACGTCAAAATTTTCTGGCTTCAGTTGGTTTACTTTAACGCTAATTTCTCTCTGTATAACGAAAACTCTCAATCATCATATCAGCTTATATACGTCCCCACCGAGGGGCTCAAGCCTACCCTGAATTAGGGCGATCGGGCCTTAGTCGACCACGCGGGCCTAATGCGGGTTGACCGACTTCACACACAACCTGCGAGTTTCTTCGCAGGCGTGTGCAGGTTTCCTCACGATGTTTTTCCTTCACCGTTAACGCAATCGGTAAGTATGTACGTAAGTTTTAAAAAACTCATTGGTACATTGGCCGTCCAGATTTGAACCCGGTACCTCTGGTAAGAAGGACCGAGTCGTTACCGGTTGAGCCACCGACGCTTACGAAAACCAACGAAAACTCTCAATATCGTCACAAAATGCCCGGTCCCTTGCGTGTCGCTATATAGAATTTACACTGTACTTAGAATACCTTATTCCTTTTTTCCCCTTTTCGAAAGGCCTCATGCATACCAGTACAGCCGCCTGTACTGGTGATGTGGGACTCACAGTTGAAGTCTGCACCTACCCACTAAAAACCTCCTGATGGATTTCAAGTCTACTAAGAGTATTAAGATTTATGAATCCTACTTATGTGCGACCCACACCCTAGAGAGGGGGAGCGCGTACCTAGAGGGGGGGGGGGGAGGTGTAACTTCTTCTTCTTCGTCGGTACACTCTTGACACAGCGGTACCTAGCCATTCGCCCTTTGTAATTAATGACACAGCGCGTGCCGCCGCGTGTCAAAGAACGCCGCATTGACATTAAAAAATGCTAAGATATGTGTATTACTTGGTTTGTATCTGTAAACAATCTGTAAATTGTCTATTACCGCATTTTGTTTAAACGAATATTTGAGCGAATCGACTTTAATATCGATTCATCTTACTGAGCCATTTACTTCAAGTCGATTCTCGAAAAGAAAATGAGCACCGTTTTTGAAGTTATAGATAACTTCTTTAGGCGCGTTGGGAATTTTTTGAAATGGCACTAAATCATTTAACTTGCGACACTGTTACCGTTGCCTGTTACCGTTACCGTAACCAGGAACACTCGGAGGGTCAAAACTTATGAAACTGTAAAAAGTTTTCACTTCTGTAGTCACTCCCGGAGTGGTTAGTTTTTTTTTTGAGAATGGTTTTGGTGTAGTTTGATGACTTTTTTTTGGTAATTAATCTTATCCTTTTGATTATTGTTTTGGTGTCGTTTGATGACTTTTTTGGTGATATATCTTATCTTTAAGAGTATTGTTTTGGTGTTTTTTGATGACTTTACTTTGGCGATAGTTTTTTTTAAGTGCAAACTTTATTATTTAGCGACTTCCTAATTTTGTGTTTAGTGGTCGAATCTATTTAATTGGCAGTCGATATAATCATAAATAACAAATTACAAAATTATATTTATTATTAGTTTTTTAATTACAAGCTTTAACTTGCAATGTATGTATGTTTGTTCGGGTGGAATTTTGCAAGTTAAATATGACCACTTTCCGGTTTCCGATTGAGCTGAAATTTTGCATGCATATGTATATCGCGTGACAATGCTGTATTAAAAAAGCTTGTAGGTTTTTTGAAAATTAATAATTATATGTAATTTTATTACGTTGCCTAAAGATACGTGAGACGCTATGACAAAGAGGACACCAATATTATATTATATAAGATAGATAGATGGATAGATAGATTACACGTTTATTTGTCACTGCAATCACACACATAATATATTATTACACTCGTACACAATATAAAAACAAAACTTAACTAATTAAAAAGAGATAGTTGAGACTTTTGATTGTAGGTTCTTGGTGGAACATTATATCACTCAAGGTCAGAGATTTGTTACCATAGATGGGTTATGCACTAACAAACCACATTTGAAAATGCATATCTCTGCTCATGGTGGTATATATTTACACTTATTCCACAGAAATTAAATAAAACTACACGTTTTAATTTGTCTGCCTGAAGATGGTGTTCGAAACCGGCCCCTGACAAATTAAAACGTGTAAATATATACCGAAATGAGTGAATTAAAAAGAGCAAAAAAAAGAATACAAAAACATATGTGTGTTGCAGTAGTACTAAAGGGCCGTGACTCAGTGGTGAGTCAATATAAAATATACCCCCATTTTATTCTAAATAATTTTGCTGTCAAAAGTACCCGCATTTAAATTTGTTTTAAGCATTTGGGATCCAACGGAAATATTTTTTGAGATTCAACGGAAATAGTTTTTGGGGTTAAACGGAAATAGATTTTGGGATTCAACGATAGTAAAACGTAATTCTTTTGCATTTTTAAAATGTGGAATCCAACGGAAATACATAATAACGTTTTGTGTGATCCAACGCCAAAAATATTAAACTAGGATTCAAAAGTGGATTCTAATGAAAATTAAATTAAACTTAACCGCCTCCGTGGCGTAATGGTTAGTCCATTCGATTCACACCAGGAGGTCGCGGTTTCGATTCCCGGTGGGGTCAACTTGTAAGACTCGGTTTGGTTGATGGTAGGGCATTTTCTAAGCCCGCCTGGCTAGCTACCACCATCTTATCTAAGTCTTACCGCCAATCATCAAGTGTGTTAAAGACATTGATGTGTTCCGGCATGAAGATTCAGTTCTCCATTGCGTTGGGGAATCTTGGTATGCCCGCTTCCATCTTCAGCATCATCGTCACTTACCATCAGGTGAGATGATGCCAAGGGCTTACCAATTGTGATAAAAAAAGTGTTGAATCGCTCCACCATTTCGTCCAAAAACTAATTCCTTTTAAGTACTTATACTAATAAGTACCCGGGTACTTGAAGGGTCCGTAATGTAAGCGCATCTGGTTTTGTTTGCGGAGGACCTGCGACCATGAGTAGCTGTGCAAACATTTTTAACCCTTTCTTAATTAATGTTAATTATCTGATTTGTATATCTTTCTGCATTAAATGAGGTCTGTATAGTTTGTCTTTGAGTAAATTACTCTTTGTGTTTACTACAAACTTGTAATATTGATGGCGTCAATAATATCAAATGTCAATTGTAGCTCTACCACCACAAAGTCCCTTTAACATCGTTTTCAATTGACTTCCAATAATTGAAAACGCTAAACGCGTTGAAAAACCGACTACATCGCAACAACTTAGTACAATTTCGCATGACTATTTTTGGTTTTTGTTAATTTAGTAATAAAGTACTACACCGATTTTGATATAATTTATATGGGACCACACGGAAAGTACTAGCTTTCAAATAAAAACAGATTTATTAAAATCGGTTCACCCAGTCAAAAGTTCTGAGGTAATACACATAAAAAAAATACAGTCGAATTGAGAACCTCCTCATTTTCAAGCGAATTCCAAAAAGGAAGTCAAATTAACAAAAACCAAATATAATAAGGGAATTATATTTTTCATCCCCAGTTAAATAGATTCATCTCTATTCAATATTTTCGTTCTCAAATTGATAGATCTGTCATCAAATTGATAGATCTGTCATCAAATTGATAGATTTGTCATTAAAAATACGTGTGGCACTCGGGGACTGCCGCGGTAACAAATCGAAAACTAGGGGGTAATCGGTCAACGTCTTTTCAAGGTCAAGGTCAGGGCCAATTCGATCCCAAAGATCCATAATAATAGGTAACAAATTGAAAACTGGGGGGTAATCGGTCAAAAACAATAAATAAATGAGCGAGCGAAGCGAGCGATGTTAGGTTCGGTCAGGTTTGATTGATTTAACAGTCAAAGAGCCTCGCGAAGCGAGGCTCCCCCACCCTGGGTACAAAATTACTTCGCAGCAGAAGAAATCATCGGAAGATGACCCCTAACGGGGGCGTAGCCCCCGCCGCCCGTTTCGAACATCAACAAACTTTCGGGATTCGAAGAGGATGTGGTAGTATCTGTAGGTCACCTTTGTTAGTAATTTTAGGCATTTATTTGGTGACAGATCTACTATTTTGAGTACAAACTATATTATTTATGAAATTCCAATTTTTTTATTTAGTGATCGAAGCTATTTAATTGACAATCGATAAAAGACTTTTCTGGTGATAAAACTTTTCCTTTTGAGTATTGTTTTGGTGTTGTTTGATGACTTTACTTTGGCGACAGATCTACTATTTTGAGTACAAACTATACTATTTAGGGAATTTCATTTTTTTTATTTAGTGATCGAATCTATTTAATTGACAATCGATAAAATCGTACCCATATAATAATGCAAAATTGAACTAAGTTGTTGCGATGGAAGTACGTCTTTATAACGTGTTTAGCGATTTCAATTATCTATTATGTGTACATGGTGTTAGGTAAAATAATGTATGTTGTTACCCAACTGCTCAAAAAGGAGAGTTATGTTTTTGGATAAGATAAGATAAAGCTTTATTCCAGACACATAGAGAATATTAAATTGTTTTTTTAATTTTTTTATTCACAATCGGTAAGCCCTTGGCATCACCTCACCTGATGGTAAGTGACGATAATGCCGAAGATGGAAGCGGGCTTACCAAGATTCCCCGTGGCAAAGGAGAACTGCCTATCTTATCTTCAAGCCGGAACAAATAAATGTTTTTAACACTGATGTTTGGCGGCAAGACTTAGATAAGATGGTGTTAGCTGGCCAGGCGTGCTTAGAAAATGCCCTACCACCAACCAAACCGAGCCTTAAAAGTTGACCCCGCCGAAATCGAACGCGCGACCTCCTAGTGAGAAGCGAATGGACTAACCATTACGCCACGGACAACAATATTAAATTAAACGTAATGTAATAAATACATCAACGTAAACGAACAGAAAAATGTCGGTCAAGTGCGAGTCGGACTCGCGCTCCGAGGGTTCCGTACTACTACGCCTCTCCACACAACTATGACAATGATACTTGTTCACATTTGAAACAAAAGACATTAACGCGAGCGACAAAAAAAGTATACTACACTTGTCCACACAACTATGACAATTATACCTGTTCACATTTAAAACAAAAGACATCAACGCGAGCGACAAAAAAGTATACTACACTTCTCCACACAACTATGACAATGATACCTGTTCACAATTGGAATAAAAGACATCAACGCGAGCGACATAAAAAGTATACTACACTTCTCCACACAACTATGACAACGGTACCTGTTCACATCTGAAACAAAAGACATCAACGCGAGCGACAAAAATAATATACTTTTTGTCATTTAGTTCGGACAAGGAGTCAAACATCGATATATTTGCAAAGTTTGGATTCAATCCGGCATGCAGTTTTTGTATGAAATCTGAACTATGTTTGTATGGAAACGCGAGCCTACTGGAGACTCTTAATTGAGGACTCTGAAAGAGATGACGACTATTTACCAAGGAGTCCGAGATGGATACAAGAAAGAAACAACTATTTTGACGACTATGATGACATAGATTTTGTTAAAATGTTCAGTTTGTTTTTCCGAAGATAGCCGGTTGGGGCTTCTTTTCCTGTTCTCAGCCATTATTTGCAATTAAAGACACAAAATCACAAAAGAAAACACCAAGAAATTAATATTGAGGCACACCCTGGACACTTCATACAACGGGCTAGAAATGACATATCAAAAAAGAAATGACGGAACAAACAAAATGGTGGCGAAATCCTATACGTTCGACAACCAAACTGGAACCAATCTGTATCAATCTGGGTGACGAGGGGTGAGGTCGCAATCTAATGGCGGCGAAATCCTATAAGTTCGACAACCAAACTGTAACCAATCTGTATCAACCTGGGTGACGAGGGGTGAGGTCGCAATCTAGAGAGCAGCGGGAGTGTCCATACTGTATGTTAGTACTAATATATACTTTGACTGACATTAGAATCTATTTCAAACTTGACTTTGGCTGCGGCTTCGCTCGCGAAGACATAGTTTTAATGACTGTCACAAGCGGCTCGCGAGCATGGACATGAGTTTCCTCTAGACCCCTCAGGAACTAAGTCATGATATGCCAATTTGTAAATTATGTCATTTACAACCCCCTCAACCATCTCTGTGCAAAAAATCACAACATTCCATTGTTTCGTTAAGATGTTAAAGAAATTAAGCAAAGAAAAGAATATTTTTTCCGTTCCCCAGGAACTGCATCGGACTATACTATTTTTACGGGATAAAAAGTAGCCTATATGTCCTTCCCTGTGACACAGGCTACCTGCATGCCAAATTTCATCAGGATTGGTCAAGGTGTTGAAGCGTGAAAATGTAACAAACAAACACATTTTCACATTTATAATAATAGTAAGGATAGTAAGGATTTTGACATATAAGTAACCCTACCAAAAAGAACAATACGTAGTACACATAACATAATAAAAGAGAAGCGGACAATTTAATTAAGGTGGTTTATATAGTCTTCCATTTCAATCTTCCAGATTCGTTCCGAGTCGACTCAGAAATCTAAGAATAGTTTTATTCTGTTGGTTGGTTTGCTAACATAAAGCGCTGGCTGGGCAGTCGCGTAGAACCGGAGTTAATTTGGCGCAAGTCCTTTGCCGACATCACCGAGCTCTGAGCTCCGTGCTCAGTTTTACCAAAGAATCCTACTATAATAATATAAACGCAAAAGTTTGTATGTATGGATTGATGTTTGTTACTCTTTCACGCTTCAACCACTGGGCGGATCGGGATGAAACTTGGCACACATATAGTTTAGGTCCTGGATTAACATATAGGCTACTTTTTATCCAAATTAATTAAGTGGTTCCTGTGGGATAGCTGTTAACTCTCTCTTTTTTGGTAATTTTTGACACTTCGCAATGAAGCGAAGGATTGACGTGCTAATTAATACTGATTATCGAATTGACTACTAATTAGCATAGCCCGACATAGTTCCCAAGGGATCTATAGTTGACTTAGTTCCCACGCTCGACAAACAAAAACTATGTTCACGCGAAAACTAACTAACTACTGAACATATCTGACTAAAATTTGGTAGGTAGACAGCTTAGGACCTGAATTAACATATAGGCTACTCTTCCCCACGCCCGCGAGCCGCTTGCTGCTCGCGCACTGCGCACCCTCGAAGACTGTCATAAAACTATGTTCAAGCGAGCGAAGCCGCTGCTGGCAAAATCTAGTACTAAATACATAAAGAAGGGACACTCCCTGCCCCCCACCAATGTATTTCCCCCGCAGCAACGCACGGGTACGCGCACTGGTACTTGTCATTCGATTGTCACAGCTCAAACGTAGTGATTTAGTTACCGAAGCAGATGCAAAATTTTGACCCAAAACGGCAAATAATTTCAATGTATATTTAAGTACCCTCCCTACATTACGTAAGGGGGGGAGGGGGTGGATGAAAGGTCTTTTTTTTAATTAAAAATTTTAGTGCGTTTGGCTGCACCTCACCTGATGGTAAGTGCCGATGCAGCCGAGGATGTAACACGCAAGCTCAAATAGTGCCTATTCACTCTCGTTTTGAAGATTCCTAAATTATACGAATCGGGGAATACAGACGCCGGAAGGGAATTCCACTCCTTGGCCGTTCGCATGATGAACGAAGACGCAAAACGCTTTTTGCGTAAAGGTGGAACATTGACGACATAGGGGTGGAACCGCCCTCCGCGCCTGGTCGTCCGATGATGAAATGGAGAGGGGGGAATGAGGTTGTGAAGCTCCAGGGCACACTCTCCGAAATGAATCCTGTAGAACACTGATAGACTGGCGACTTTGCGGCGATGCTCGAGGCTTTGGAGCGTGTTTGATACAAGTTCCTCGTCGCCGATGAGTCTCCTAGCGCGTCGGTCGATAGAATCCAAGGCATCTAGCTGGTAACGAGCCGATCCGTCCCATAAGTGAGAGCAGTACTCCATACATGACCGAACTTGAGCTTGGTATAATATTAGAAGCTGCTCTGCTGTGAAGTAAAGTCTCACCTTCGAGAGGATACCAAGCTTTTTGGCTGCCGTTTTTGCCTTGGATTCAATGTATCTTCCGAAATTCAGATCGGATGTTAAATCTACGCCAAGGAGCTCAAGATGGTCGGAGATCTGGATAGGTTTATCTCGGAAAGTAGGAGTCAGGGTAAAAGGACTCCTTTTTGCAGTAAATAGACACGCCTGCGTTTTAGAGGCATTAAACCTAACAAGATTGGCATCGCCCCAGTCAGAGACTGCCTTGAGTGTTAGGTTCACGCGATCAATCATGGCCTCTCTCTGAGATTGTATATCCGGACCCCTAGCTCGAGCACTAGACAAGTATCTCTCCGCAACCGTGCTGTCGTCTGCGTACCCAAATATACCGGGTTTCAGCAGATCGTTTATGTGCAGCAAAAACAAAGTTGCGGAGAGAACTGAGCCCTGAGGTACCCCGGCATCAATAGCCAATAGGTCAGACGAGCAGCCATCAACGACCACTCGAATGAACCGTTCCCTCAGGAAGTCAGATATCCAGTTGCACAAACCAGTAGGTATTCCGTAGGAAGGAAGCTTACCGATAAGGCTAGCATGCCAGACCCTATCAAATGCCTTAGAGACATCGAGAGATACGGCAAGAGCTTCACCGTGCTTCTCTATGGCTTCACCCCATACATGCGTAGCATACACTAGAAGATCTCCCGTTGACTGACCCCGGCGAAAGTCATACTGACGGTCACTCAGGAGGTCATTGTCTTCTAGATATGCTAAGAGGCGGGTGTTGAATACACGCTCCATAATCTTACAGAGTATGGAGGTGATTGCATTAGGTCGATAGTTGGATGGGTCAGCACGACTACCTTTTTTAGGCACGGGCTGCACGTTGGCAAGCTTCCAAGACTTTGGGACTATACCGGTTTTGAGAGAGAGGCGGTACAGGCGTGTCAGCACAGGAGACAACTCAGGAGCACAGTTCTTTAGAACTATGGCTGAAATACCGTTAGGTCCTCCCGTACAATCGCCAATTGGCACGATGGAGCATTCCGGGATTTTTCGTGAGGTGGCTAGCTTACTAATTGGGCCCCCTACTTCCTACGGTCGGCCAGCGGTGCACCGTGCTTCGGATCCCGCTGCCCTCCAAGACTAGCCGCCAAGTGCAGCGACACTCTGACACTGAAACGGCATACTAACTCAACGCTACTGTACAGACCCGCCTTCCCAATGGCTTCACAGGGCACCATGCCCGAACACGTCAGGGGATGCTTGGCGGCAAGACTTTGTCTTGAGGGTGGTAACTAGCCACGGCCGAAGCCTACCACCTGTGAAAACGCCAGAGCCTCGTTCTTTATACAGCAGGGTATACCGCGGGCAGGTGAGGTTGACTTGGGTCTTATAAGGTGAGGTTTAAGACCCCTTATACCCCAAAAGACCCCTTATACCCCAAAAGACCCCTTATACCCCATCATTATCTCTCATTAGTCTCATCTAGTCTAATCTCTTATTAGGGCTCATTAAATTATCCGTAGTCAACGAGGAACTCTTATAGTTTCGCCATGTCTGTCTGTAAAAGCAAAATACCACGGCTAAGTGGGCTTTATTAGTTCAGGAGTATTAGTCGACCAATTTAATATGTGTAGTTGGATTTGTAAAAAGTTCATAGATTTTTCATACAAAATGTTATATTACCAACTGAAAATATATTTTTTTAAATACACATTTATTTCTTGAAACACTACGGAACCCCACTTTGCGCGAGTCCGACTCGCACTTGGCCGATTTTTTCAAAATAAAGTAGCATTTATGAAATACTAGCAGTCCGCCCGAGGCTACGCCTGCGTTGTTCTCGATTTTCCCGTCGGAATAAGACATTTTCCTGGGGTAAAAAATAGCCTTTGTCCTATTCCAGGACCTAACCTATATGTGTGCCAAGTTTCATCCCGATCCGTCCAGTGGTTGAAGCGTGAAAGAGTAACAAACATCCATACATACAAACTTTGACATTTATAATATTGAGCTCCAGTGACACTCTTCGTGTCACCCCTTCTAACTTTTTAATCATCGTAATTTCACAATTGTGAAAAAAATACATATATATATATAGTTTACTAAAAAGAGGAAACGAAAATTATTTTAAAATTAAAAAAAACCCCTCATCTCATACAAAAGCAATTTGTTTTTGACGTCACCGTGTTGTTTTAAAGATCTACAGAGAGGTATAAGCTAAATTATGCCAAACAATTTTTTAAGAGTGCATGAAAATACTTAACAATGTGGTCCGGATCGAGAGTGTTTCGACGAGGGTAGCGTACCTTATTCTCCGAATTACCAAACGGTATTCGCTGAAAGTTATTCAGGTATATGCACCGACCGCGCAACACTCCGACGACGAAGTGGAGCTCCTATATGAGGATATCTCTAGAGCTCTACATAATAGCTCCCGGACTCAATACACCATTGTTATGGGGGACTTCAACGCGAAACTGGGCAAACGAAGTGATGGTGAGCTGAGAGTGGGGCAATTTGGATATGGAGAGAGAAATGCACGTGGCCAGCTGCTGGCCGACTTTATGGAGAAGGAGGGCCTCTTTATGATGAACTCCTTCTTCAAAAAGCCAAAACAGCGAAAGTGGACATGGTTGCATCCCAATGGCGTAACCAAGAACGAGATCGACTTCATCTTGTCGACAAGAAGGCAAATATTCAATGATGTCTCTGTGATCAACTCAGTCAAAACAGGAAGTGATCACCGAATGGTAAGAGGCACATTGAATCTAAAGACCAAGCTAGAAAGATGTCGACTGATGAAGTCCACACTCCGACCAGCGCCCATCCAGCTCCAAAACCCCGAAAACTTTCAGCTCGAGTTGCACAATCGCTTCGAATGCCTAGGAGACTGCGAGAATGTGGACGATTATAACGACAGGTTCGTGGAAATTGTCCAAACGGTCGGGTCTAAGATTTTCAAAACTCGCCGTTCAAACAGAACCAAAAAAATCTCTGACTTCACCAGCAACCTCATGGAAGAAAGACGCAGATTGGTTTTGCAGTCCTCTGAAGACGCTACTCAGTATCGGCAACTAAACAGGCAGATCTCTAAGTCTCTAACTCGCGATTTGCGCCACTTTAATACAAATTGTATTAAAGAGGCGATTGAAAACAACAAAGGCTCAAAAGTGTTCGCTAGAGATCTGTCTGTTGGTCAAAGCCAACTGACCAAGCTGAAAACTGAGGACGGCAGGATCATATCGTCTAAGACTGAGTTGCTGGAAGAAGTTGAGAAGTTCTACGGACAATTGTACACGACCACATGTCCGCCTGTCAGCGATCTGGCTAAAGACCCAAGAGCTAGACTTACCCGACACTATACCGAAGATATCCCGGACGTCAGCCTGTACGAGATTAGAATGGCTCTTAAACAGCTTAAAAACAATAAGGCACCGGGTGATGATGGAATTACGGCTGAACTTCTGAAAGCAGGTGGAACACCGGTACTTAAAGCTCTTCAGAAATTATTTAATTCCGTTATACTTGAGGGACAAACGCCTAAGGCATGGCACAGAAGTGTGGTCGTGCTTTTCTTCAAAAAGGGCGACAATACCCTGCTGAAGAACTACAGACCCATCTCACTTCTGAGCCATATCTACAAACTGTTTTCGAGGGTCATTACGAATCGTCTCGCGCGCAGGTTTGACGACTTCCAGCCTCCCGAACAAGCCGGTTTCCGAAAAGGATTTAGTACCATAGACCACATACATACGCTGCGGCAGATTATACAGAAGACCGAAGAGTACAATCAGCCACTGTGCTTGGCGTTCGTGGACTATGAGAAAGCCTTCGATTCGGTCGAAACCTGGGCTGTGTTACAGTCTCTCCAGAGGTGCCAAATTGACTATCGATACATCGAAGTGCTGAAGTGTTTGTATGAAAACGCCACCATGTCGGTTCGCCTCCAGGATCAAAACTCGGAACCTATCCAGCTGCAGCGAGGGGTGAGACAGGGAGACGTTATATCTCCGAAACTGTTCACCGCCGCCCTGGAAGATGTTTTTAAGCTTTTGGACTGGGGTGGACTCGGCATCAATATCAACGGCGAGTACATCACCCACCTTCGATTCGCTGACGATATCGTGGTCATGGCTGAGACTATGGACGAATTAGGCACAATGCTCGATGGCCTCAGTAGAGCCTCTCAACAAGTGGGTCTTAGAATGAACATGGACAAGACGAAAATTATGTCAAACGTCCGTGTCATACCTACTCCTCTGGAGGTTGGAGGCTCTACACTCGAAGTTGTTACCGAATATGTATACCTGGGACAAACAGTCCAGTTAGGTAGGTCCAACTTCGAGAAAGAGATCAATCGTCGAATCCAACTCGGCTGGGCAGCGTTTGGGAAGCTTCGCAATATCTTTACGTCCCAGATACCGCAGTGTCTTAAGACCAAGGTCTTCGACCAATGTGTGTTGCCAGTGATGACGTACGGAACTGAGACATGGTCGCTTACTATGGGCCTCATAAGAAGGCTCAAGGTCACTCAAAGGGCAATGGAGCGTGCTATGCTCGGAGTTTCTCTGCGTGATCGAATCAGAAACGAGGAGATCCGTAAGAGAACCAAAGTAACCGACATAGCTCTCAGAATTGCTAAACTTAAGTGGCAGTGGGCGGGGCACATTGCTCGTAGAACAGATGGCCGATGGGGCAGTAAAGTTCTCGAGTGGCGACCACGCACCGGAAAGCGTAGTGTAGGCAGGCCTCCCACTCGGTGGACCGATGACCTGGTGAAGGTCGCGGGAAGCCGCTGGATGCGGGCAGCGCAGAACCGGTCGTCGTGGAGATCCTTGGGGGAGGCCTATGTCCAGCAGTGGACTTCCTTCGGCTGATATGATGATGATGAAAATAAATCAGTACGACGACTCTTACGTATCCCAAACACGATACTTTTCTGTAAGTTGGTAAGGAGTTGGGTATCCTACAGATACCAGGAGATGCTGCAGCATCAAGTCAAGGTTACCATTTTCTATCTGAAACCTATTCATTGAGACTATTCCAATAAGCCCAAACACGATTCACTTGGTTCCAATACTTCCACTATGAAACCATATAATTAATTAAAATCTCCCTCTCAATACTTTTATAAATTTAGGGTTGCCAGAGTGTAGTTTCGTAAATAAAATCACCAACTAAGTAGTTTCTATTACCTAATAAACAAATAAACCCAACAAATGTAAGATGAACCAACAACAAAAGAACTAATTTACTTTACAGATCTCATCTCGAGTTTTCGGGACAATGCTTTTGAATAAACTAAAAGAAAATCTGAAACCGCACTTAGAGGGAAATCTGATGTTACCAGTTCGGGGTAGCGTCCCCAAGGGCCGCGAGCCGAAAAGGGTATCGTTTTGAAAGTAAATGGATTGACTTGGTGTGGTTGGCTATACATGTTTTATGAACCGTTGCAGTCTGCTTTATGTTTTTGCCAGGTCGACATTTGGGTTCTGTTGGGGACTTACTATACTGAGGGCCACGAGCAGGCCTCTTTCGGAAGGGTATCGTTTTGAAAGTAAATGGATTGAGTCGGTGTGGTTGGCTGTACATGTTTTATGAACCGTTGCAGTCTGCTTTACGTTTTTGCCAGGTCGCTATCTAGGTTCTGTTGGGGACTTAATATTGCTGAGTGCCTCGAGCAGGCCTCTTTGGGAAGGGTATCGTTTTGAAAGTAAATGGATTGAGTCGGTGTGGTTGGCTGTACATGTTTTATGAACCGTTGCAGTCTGCTTTACGTTTTTGCCAGGTCGCTATCTAGGTTCTGTTGGGGACTTAATATTGCTGAGTGCCTCGAGCAGGCCTCTTTGGGAAGGGTATCGTTTTGAAAGTAAATGGATTGAGTCGGTGTGGTTGGCTGTACATGTTTTATGAACCGTTTCAGTCTGCTTTGCGTTTTTGCCAGGTCGCTATCTAGGTTCTGTTGGGGACTTAATATTGCTGAGTGCCTCGAGCAGGCCTCTTTGGGAAGGGTATCGTTTTGAAAGTAAATGGATTGAGTCGGTGTGGTTGGCTGTACAAGTTTTATGAACCGTTGCAGTCTGCTTTACGTTTTTGCCAGGTCGCTATCTAGGTTCTGTTGGGGACTTAATATTGCTGAGTGCCTCGAGCAGGCCTCTTTGGGAAGGGTATCGTTTTGAAAGTAAATGGATTGAGTCGGTGTGGTTGGCTGTACATGTTTTATGAACCGTTTCAGTCTGCTTTGCGTTTTTGCCAGGTCGCTATCTAGGTTCTGTTGGGGACTTAATATTGCTGAGTGCCTCGAGCAGGCCTCTTTGGGAAGGGTATCGTTTTGAAAGTAAATGGATTGAGTCGGTGTGGTTGGCTGTACATGTTTTATGAACCGTTGCAGTCTGCTTTACGTTTTTGCCAGGTCGCTATCTAGGTTCTGTTGGGGACTTAATATTGCTGAGTGCTTCGAGCAGGCCTCTTTGGGAAGGGTATCGTTTTGAAAGTAAATGGATTGAGTCGGTGTGGTTGGCTGTACATGTTTTATTAACCGTTTCAGTCTGCTTTGCGTTTTTGCCAGGTCGCTATCTAGGTTCTGTTGGGGACTTAATATTGCTGAGTGCCTCGAGCAGGCCTCTTTGGGAAGGGTATCGTTTTGAAAGTAAATGGATTGACTCGGTGTGGTTGGCTGTACATGTTTTTTGAACCGTTGCAGTCTGCTTTACGTTTTTGCCAGGTCGCCATTTGGGTTCTACTGGAGTCATAATATTGCTGAGGGCTGCGAGCAGGTTCACCAGGTCGTCGGCCCACCGGGCCTGCCTACGCTACGTTTTCCGGTGCGCGGTCGTCACTCGATAACATTACTGCCCTAACGGCCATCTGTCCTACAAGCTTTGTACCCTGCCCATTGCCACTTCAGTTAACCGATTCTGTGAGCTATGTTGGTTACTTTGGTTCTCCTGCGGATCTCCTCATTTCAGATTCGATCACGCAGAGAAACTCCGAACATAGCACGCTCCATTGCCCTTTGGGTGACCTTGAGCCTTCTTCAAAAGAAGGCTCAAGGTCAAAGGCCCATAGTAAGCGACCATGTCTCAGTTCCGTAAGTCATCACTGGCAACACACACTAGTCGAAGACCTATGGGGTTTAAGGTCTTTAAATTGTAGGTACGTTTTGATGACGCCCCAAAGGCTCGCCCATCCCCGGCCCACAGTAAACTGCCTGTCTTTACGGCCTACTTCGCTCCCACTCGTAAAATGAAAACACACTGAGATTATGAGTTTCATCTACGTAGGTGTACCAAAGTTCTGTTTACGCGGGAACTTATTTAAATTTAGATCCAGACCGAGTCCGCTCTTTCACTTGAAATGATAATAAAGGCAAAGTTTGTTCGAAAAGAGTAGCTACACAATTAAAGTAAGAAAGATTTTTTTTGGAAGCAGTTCTCAATTTGTGCGAAACAATGAAGTGAACAAGACAAATAGGTAGTACTTCGCCGGCCAAGTTTGGCGAGACGAGTGTTGTTACGTAAGGCAGCCGACTGGAGCCCACTGCTGCAAAAGAAATTTAATTTTCGAAAACCTGAAAGCTTGTACATACAAGCTTAAGTTGGACAACAATTTTAAAGACTGTAAGGACACACTTTGCGCTTTCCCATACTGCTCTAATTAATCGCAGTATTATAACAAAAAGTTATTTGACATAAATCTTTATTTATACAACCTAAATTTAGTCACTCTGACTATTTTTTGTTCGTAACTTTACATTAACAAATGATAGACCATTTCTATCTAATAGACAAATGCGACTGCTAGCTAAGTCATTAGCATATATATAGGGTGACTTTTAATTAGTTCTTGATAGCAAAGGATATGAATGTACTCGTGATTACAAACAACTTTCCCAAAGAAACAATATGTGAAATATAAAAAAAAAATTTGGTCCTTTATACATTTTTGTCGATTTGATAACTTGTTATGTATCGAGGACCTAAAATTTTTTTTCTGATTTGACATATAGTTTCTTTAGGAAAGTTGTTTGTAATCACGAGTACATTAATATCCTTTGCTATCAAGAACTAATTTAAGGTCACCCTATATATACAGGGTGAAATTTTTGAACGCCACCTGGAGGGAAAGTACTCTACGTACTGGAGATAGAAACATTCCTATATATTTATAAAGAAACAGAACTGCATTCACAGATTTTCGAAAATTCGCTTGCCACACCCGGGAATCGAACCGAGTAAAATCCGAAAAAATAACACCCTATACTTTTACGGTATCGATCGATAGGGTCTAAGGATCAAATCTCTCTAACAAACGTGGTAAATTAAATTAAAGGAAATAATGAAATCTAAAATTGTAAATTAAATGGGATAAGATAAAGCACTTTTACTCAATGGTCCATCAGATTACTTATGTTAGTAATTATTAATTATCGTTGACGTCATTTAATTATTAAAATGACGAAGAACTATTTAGATAAGAAGATTGCATTTTGCACGGGTTTGTAATGCTGGCTGGACACAACATTTAAAAATGGAATAATAAAAATAGATTTGTGAAATAGAACGCCCTGCAATAGTCTTTTGTTATTCACATTTTATTGTTTAAACAAATCATTTCATATTTGTCAGCTCACCGTAATAATGGCTTATCAAGAACAATTTGATTTAATGGAAGCTTATTTTTTAAATAACAAAGATGTGAATTGAGCTCTGCGGTGGTATGGAGAGAGATATCGGGAAGCAACTCGATTTGTTTTGAAGAGAATGGTTGATAATTCAAAAAATACTGGTAGTTACAAAAGGCAACAGTAACGTCCTCAGCAGGACTATTCCGATTTTGATGTAAGTGTTTTAACATACTTCGAAGCATATCCAAAGGCTTCAAGAAGAGAAGCTGCCGAAGAAATTGGAACCACCCAAACTCGCGTACTTAAAGTGCTGAAAAAGTATAAGTATCGTTATCGTGAAGGTCGGTTGGTTCAAAAATTGCATCCTGGGGATCGTGAGAGACGACTACAATTTTGACAAAAAATTCTGACAGAAGTTTGAAGTAAACCCACTTTTTTGAGTAACATTGGTGTCGATTCTGGCAAACACATACTTAAAACTAAACTAATCCTAAAATTTCTTAAAATTAAGTTTAGGAAGTTCATTTTGCTATTCTGGTTTCACCACTCTACTATATTTAGACCGTAATTTGACACATCTAAAATGATTTAAAATAAATAGCTTTTGTGTTGCCATTTTTAAGAAACCAAAAACAAATGAGTGAATGAAATCGTGTTTTTTGTTTTTTTCAGTCTCTTAACGTCTCACGGGGACAAAAGCCCTTCCGAGACAATCCCCATTTATTTAATCTATATTCGTTTTTTGATTTGTAATGCTAGTGCCAGTACATTACACATCTTCTCTGAAGTTCTTGACAGCATTTGCAGCATAAAATCGTGACCATAGAAAACAAGTTGCAATTTTCGGGATAAAAAATATCTGACAATCAACCAGTGATGATTATACTCTTTGTTTCTATTTGGTTATACTCTACGTCTTCCTGACAGGAAGTTCCTGTTGGATGGAAAATTTTGATAACGAGTTGGCCCAGAGACGCAGGACGATGCAGAATATGGAGATTCGTGAAAGGACCAACAAAAAACAATAGGAGCTGCTAGTAGAGCGGCTCCATGCAAGCTCACAACCAACATATTGAGGCGCTGGATGCCACGGAAGAGACAAGCCGTTGTAGGCAAGATGCCAGCAAATGTGAACGAAGCTTGGCTCACGCTGTGTACTGAACGCAACTTGGTTGAATTTTGGTGGGTCAGTTTGACAATTAGAACCATATATATGCAGGAGCTCCGCATATGTCACAGAGAGCCTTTACCTAATGAGAAACATACAGCATCCCAAACCCACAACTTTAATCGCGCAGTAATTTTACACAAGAAGTAACACAGATTAGGTGGTTGCCAAAATCCTTGTTCTGTGAGCCTTGCGACTAGCTGTGTTTTTTAAAATTCTACAATTGGTAAGCCCTTGGTAAGTGACAAATGATGCTTGAAGACGGAAGCAAGCTTAGTTATTTGGAGACAAGACAGATAAGATGGTGGTAGCCTAACCATGCGGGCTTAAAAAATACCTAAATGAACTGTACAGTAAGACTCCATCAGAAATCTACCCCGAAACCTCTTGCGAGTGGACTAAACCACTTTGCTGTGGAGGTGGTTAAAAAGGCTGTAGCAAAGGCAGTCGTTTTTTTAATTGAATTGCTTTGTTTTGAATATCAAAACAAAACAACATAAATTGAAACAATGTTTTAATAATGGACTTGTAATACATATTTTAAAAATTTTCAGGAAATTAATAAGAATTCTGCGGTGGCGGTACTTTAGGAGAATTAAGTAGGGAAAATAAATAGATGTAACAGGGGTATTGATGGGCCACTTTGCCACTGACGCTCACCTCTAAAAATTTGGCCTGATAAATGACCCGACCTGCAGGGCCTGTGGTGAAGATACAGAATTAATGGAACACTTACTTTGTCATTGCGATGTCCTGGCTAGCAAGCATATTATGTACCTCCTAGGTGATGGTTACCCAAAACAAGCACCTTCCAATCAGTGGAATTGCTGCAGTACATCTTTGAGTAGGTTGAGGTGCAAAGGTTATAGGGGTAGACACAAAATAGATGTGGATGCAGTTGCACAATAGAGGAGTGACGGCATGTAAGTGAATCTGTAATGTTTTGTAAGGATTTCCATGACGATCAGTCCTGCGCTGCCCGCATCCATCGGCTTCCCGCGATCTTCACCAGGTCGTCGGTTGACCGCGTGGGAGACTGCCTACACTACGATTTCCGGTGCGCGGTCGCTACTCGAGAACTTTAATGCCCCAACAGACATGTGTTCTACGAGCTATGTGCCCTGCCTTCCCTGAGCCTGTGTAAGATATCAACCGCAACATTTTAACTAATATTACAAATAACTCCATCTGTTACCTGGCGTACCCATAAATCAATGGCATTGAGATAGTAGTCTGTGTAGGTTGTCTTTTTTATTACACTAATTATTTATTATAACAGCTCATATACGTCCCCACCGAGGGGCTCGAGCCTACCCTGAATCAGGGCGATTAGGCCTTAGTCGACCACGCGGGCGCATGTAAGTGAATCTGTAATGTTTTGTAAGGATTTCCATGACGATCAGTCCTGCGCTGCCCGCATCCATCGGCTTCCCGCGATCTTCACCAGGTCGTCGGTTGACCGCGTGGGAGACTGCCTACACTACGATTTCCGGTGCGCGGTCGCTACTCGAGAACTTTAATGCCCCAACAGACATGTGTTCTACGAGCTATGTGCCCTGCCTTCCCTGAGCCTGTGTAAGATATCAACCGCAACATTTTAACTAATATTACAAATAACTCCATCTGTTACCTGGCTTACCCATAAATCAATGGCATTGAGATAGTAGTCTGTGTAGGTTGTCTTTTTTATTACACTAATTATTTATTATAACAGCTCATATACGTCCCCACCGAGGGGCGATTAGGCCTTAGTCGACCACGCGGGCCCAGTGCGGGTTGGTTGACTTCACACACAACCTTCGAGTTTCTTCGCAGGCGTGTGCAGGTTTCCTCACGATGTTTTCCTTCACCGTTAAAGCAATCGGTAAGTCGTATGTACGTAAGTTTTTGAAAAACTCATTGGTACATTGGCCGTCCAGATTTGAACCCGGTACCTCTGGTTAGATGGACCGAGTCGTTACCGGTTGAGCCACCGACGCTTTGACACTAATTATTATTAAAATGTAATGGGCGAGCAGCTAAATAGCTGAAATGCCTGTATCTGTGTTGGTATATTAAAAATAGAAAATGTCTCATTTCTATGGAAAAATTCACAAAGGGCTACAATTGCACAGGGCATACAACTATTATTCTTATATATAAAATTCTCGTGTCACAATGTTCGTTCCCGTACTCCTCCGAAACGGCTTGACCGATTCTCATGAAATTTTGTGAGCATATTGAGTAGGTCTGAGAATCGGGAATCGGCCTACATCTATTTTATTTTAGGGTAGGGTAGGGTAGTGTAGTGTAGTGTATGTAGGGTAGGGTAGGTTAGGGTATTGTAGGGTAGTGTAGTGTAGGGTAGTGTAGTGTAGGGTAGTGTAGTGTAGGGTAGGGTAGGGCAGTGTAATGTAATGTAAGGCGGTACGTAGTTCGCCGGGACAGCTAGTATTTTTATAAATATTCAAACTGCATATTCTAGAAAGCATATGTGTCTATTATTAAGGGGACATACTTTGATGTTCAGTTTACTATTTAATCTAGGCTGTTTATAATGTTAAGTTTTCTCAACAGATTTGGGATGTTCGAGTGACTGAAGTGAAAAACAAGGCCTGGAAAGTGAGGGCACACATGGCAGCAACTGGTGGAGTGGAGGAGCACCAATAACAGGCTTGTAAAAATGCAGCTAATTTGGCAAACGAACTTTACTCATGGGGTGTATGATACGAGCGGGAATATTTTTTCTTGTAAATGTGATTTAATAATAAATATTTGATTGTTTGTTAAAAATTGTTGTAAATGTGGTTTTAATGTAAAAAATTATATGAATTTTAATATGCAGAGTTTTTATTATTTAATATTATTTCTTATTATACTTTCTCTAATATTATGGGCATCAGCGAGAAAGCCAGCAGGCACTGCTTCTACTCCTATATTAGCGTCGTCGTTGTCGTCATCTTCATCATCGTCTGTAATAAAGAAAAAAATAATTATAGATCACTCTTGCTTTCCTGTCTTAGAGGATTTTTAACTACAAAATTTTGGGGGCTTAAAGAGTTATTCCATCGCCAAAAGCTCAGCTCTTAAATACAACAAAGGATGTGAGAGTTGCTGCAGGAGGTGAGGGCTAGTGGTCTGCTAGCTACAGGTGAGGGATGATGGGCTGCGACACGAGGTGAGGTCAAATGATCTCTTAATTATGCAGTGACAATACAAGAAAAAAATATATTGTTGCGAGCGAAGGTCATATGAGGACAATAAACTTGCAAACTATTAGAAAGTTAGAATTAATTTCAATTATCTTTATTACTTTTGGCATAATCTGTTTGTAAACTGTGAATCGCACTTCAAAAATACTGCAATTCATCACATCTGCTTATTGGGAACAAAAAAAATGCCATGTGGTCCCTATGTCACGAGTTACGAGTATAGCTAAGGGTTAAGCTTTGTGGCTGATGAGTGCACAGTAGGGAGGGTTGGGGTACACATAACCGGGCTGCCATAGGGGGAGAGCCTCGGTCGACAGTATAATCATCAAACCTAACATACCCATTTTTGGATTTCGTATGCCAGCCCGGTTATGTACACCCCCAACCATAGGGAGTGCTACGATACCCGTGTCGGGGTCACACTATCTGTATAAAAATTGACATAACAGCAACTCCTTTTCCTACTTATTCCATGGTTTCAGTGTATTGTGATTTAAGCGATGGGCAAGTTCATTACCTACAATACTTTTGAATTACCTGATAGCACATCAGAGAAATAATTGTAGAGGACACAACTTGCTTTTATAATTTTAGAGGCAGTCGGTGGTTCGAAATAGAGGGTGCGATTCTTGTGCAGACACCTAAATTTGTTTTTAAGGCGTCCATACCACATCTCAACAATATTTCTGGTGTTGGTATGGCAGTCGTTGTACCTCACTTTGGCTTTACTTTCTGGGCTTGATACTGTTGTTGTTGTTGTTAGGGGCAGGCTGGTTTCCGCAACCAGGCGACGACTGCGCCCATTTTGCGTGTTTGGCCGGCATCACTGCCAGCCCAGCTCCTCCAAGAAGCCCAGTAGCCCCCGAAGGTTGCTGACGACTTCCTGAAGCGACCTCGGCTCACCGAGGTGCAGGACCCTGTACTGTGCTAGCTCCTTGCAATCCAGTAGGATGTGGGCAGCAGTCTCCTCAGCCTCCATGCACGCTCTGCATAGTGGGCTGTTGGTGATACCTAGAGCGAATAGGTGTTTATTGAAATGGCCATGTACAGTAATAGCGGCTGTTACCTTGCGGAGCTGAGCTCTCCCAAGTCTCAGGAGCTTCTTAGATGAGTCAGGGTTAGTTGTCGGCAGGGCCAACCTCGCTTGCCTGCAGGTTTCCAAACCGGACCAGTACAAATTGTGTTCATTGCCTCAGGGTGGACCGCAGCCAGCCAGATGGGAGGGGTATTATAGGTTTCGGTCCCACGGCCATATTATTATGCTCTGACCCTCTCCTGGCAAGCTCGTCCGCCGCATCGTTGCCGCGCGAGTTGCTGTGCCCTTTAATCCATTGCAGAGTTACGCCGCTGTGGTTACATACCTCTATCAATTTTTGTTGGCACTCCAGTATAAGCCCCGATGTAGTCATGTTGCTCTGCAGGGCCTGTAGTACAGCTCTGCTGTCAGACAGGATGCGGATGGGGTAATCACACACTTCCCTTGCCCCAATCGCTTCAGCTGCCTTGATGATGCCCATACACTCAGCCTGAAAGCCCGTGTTATGTGCACCAAGGGGGTTGGCTATCCTGATGTTCAGATCCTCGGAGAAGACCCCATACCCAGTGCCAGAGCCTGTTTTGGAGCCATCGGTGAATACTCGAAGCTCTTTCAGGTTCTGGCCCTCCCAGGGCTCTTCATAAAGTTGCACCATGTATTTTTTATCAAAAACATACCGTTAGGGGATTCTACCATTAGTAGCTGCGAACAAAGGCTCCTCTGCGATGATATCGTACAGGAGCTCAGTGTGCGTTAGTGCTCCAAAGGGATAGCAGTTTTAGACGGGCTGCCACACTTGCTGCTTCCTGTTGGATAAACAGGTGCAGAGGCGGCAGGTCCAGAAGGGTCTGGAGGGTTGCAGTGGGAGTTGTCCGCATGCAGCCCGTCACAGCCATGCATGCCATTTTTTGGAAGCGTTGTAGTTTACTCACGACCTTAGATAGCTTAGTTCGTGGCCACCAGACTACCGCTCCGTAGCTTACCATTGAACGTATCACCGCTGTGTAGAGCCATAGCATAATCTTTGGGGTAAGACCCCATTTCCTACCTACCATTTTACGGTACTGCCACAGGGCAATAGTTGCTTTGTCTATTTTCTTGATGAGATGGCAACTCCAGTTTAGTTTACTGTCAATGTAACACCTAGGTACTTGACCTCCGTTCACAGGTGAAGTTCTGTTTTGAAAAGTTTAGGTAGTAGGTAGTTACCTAAGTTTCATTTATTGGTGAACAAAACTAGTTCAAGTTTTCTTCAGGTTCACAGATAGTTTGTACTCGGTGCACTCGGATACTGGTGTAAGCCATGGTTGAGAGGGTACCCCTTGTCGCCTGTAATAACAAAGCATATTTGATTAAATATATAAATGTTTGTAATATTTTTTTTTTAAATGTGGAAGTTCCAGCACATATATATGTGGATTAGGTACTTACGCTGCCTTTGCCATGTTTTTCCTCTGTGGTAGCAGGGAATTTTATGTATTGGTGAGCCAGCTCGCTGACAGTTGTGTAGAAACATTATTTACACATCGGCTTACCAATGGTGGGCCCAGATCAATTAAGCTGTTTTCCCCTACATGGGCTTCAAAGCTTCCCTGGGAATAAAAATTCAAAGCAGCAAACACCTGTTGAAAGATTGATCTCTCTTAATACATAGACCATTTCAAAAAAGTTCAGTCATCCCCTGGGACTATCAACTACCTTGATATGCTTCGGGTTTTGGCCTTCATCTAACTCCGAGGCAGCATCCTTCGGGCGGGAGCCTAAACAATATGCGAAACTTTGTTTCTGTGAGGTCAAACGCATTTCTTAGTAGGTACAAGCAGTCTTTGGTTTCTGAAAAAGTACAAGATCAATTGAAGTAAATAGGACAAGAAGGACCACTGTATACATCCATATAACAAGCTAATTGATCTCTTTTACCTTTACGTAGCATCTGCAACACCAGCCAACACCATTTAATCATCCATTTTTTCTTCAAAAAGAATCCGATATGGAGTTTTTTAACACTTCAAATCACAGAATCCAATAGACTTACTTTAAATTTTAGGTTAAGCGTCAAGTTTTACGTGCCGTCTAAACTAAACTAATTTTACCTAATTTTAAGTGAGAAACGTCAAAACTTTGACCGTCAGAATAGAATAAATTGCCTAAATCTAAATTAAATTCCTAATCCTAAAATTAGAAACGTCAAAATCAGCTGACTTGATTTTAAGAATTAAACGTCAAATTAGAATGGACTGCAGAATAGCAAACCATAGTTTGACGTTTCTAAGTCTAAATTTACGTAAAACTAAAATTAGTCTGTCTGCCAGAATCGACACCAATGTATGGAGTGACGAAACCAACTTTAGTAATAACGGCATGTGCAACCGCCGCAATAACCATTATTGTCCTCGAGTGAATCCTGTTCGTGTTCATGAAATGAACAGCCAAGTAAGATTCTCTTTTAACGTCTGGTGCAGAATTATGAGAAATACAGTTGTGTTAGTCCACGTGTACGAAGGTCATCACAACACTGTCAAGTATCTTGAAATACTGGATCTCCTAAGAAATGAGTTAAATGTTTTACCTGAGGAAGAGTGAAACCAAGTAATTCTACAGCAAGATGGTGCTCTGGCCCATAACAGCCGAATCACCACTGCCTATGTTAATAACCATTTCAATACTTGGATCGGTACAAATGGCACAATCAGATGGCCTGTCAGATCACCAGATCTCACCCCTTTAGATTTTTATTTATGAAGATATGTAAAAAATCTGATTTACTAAAATTCCTATGCAACTGTAAACGAGTTAAGAGCTGAGGTGCACAATACGATTATGAATATTCATCACAACTCGATATTAAAAGTTACTGGAAATTAATTACTTAAAAGAATAAATTTCTGTATCCAACAAAATGGAGCTAATTTCGAGCAACTAATTAGTTAATGTATTTTTTTTCATTCAATTAAAAAAGTTTAGATTTCATGGTTTTCCTTTCATTTAATTTACCACGTTTGTTAAAGAGATTTGATCCATATGATTGACCCTATCGATCGATGCCGTAAAAGTACAGGCTGTTATTTTTTCAGATTTTACCCGGTTCGATTCCCGGGTGTGGCAAGCGAATTTTCGAAAATCTGTGAATGCAGTTCTGTTTCTTTTTAAAAATAGAGGAATGTTTCCTTTGTCTATCTTCAGTATGTAGAGTGCTTTCCCTCCAAGTTCAAAAATTTCACCCTGTATATAGTATTCTTTACCGTACCGACTGTATTCAATCGGTAATAAAATGTCTAACGACGGAGGAACGAACCGTCGACTATGGCGCCGCGGGCATAGCGCGGCTGCTAGTCGTACCAGTGAGTACGGACCGCGGGGCCGCAGCAGACGATTCGAATTCGCGATCTCTCGATTTCAAATAAAACTTAAGACAACGGGAAAGTCAACTCATTCATTAGTACATCAAAATATTCAAAGCTTTTCTAGCAAAGAACTAGAAATAGAAATGTTTTTGGTTATATATTTGGTTGATATACTTCTTCTTCTTAGCGTGTCGATGGCAGACACTACACTGTATTTGAATTTGGCCACGTTAACAGCATTATCAGCCGCTGTCATGAGGTCTTCCTGCGTGCAGATGTAGGGGCACGCAGGGCACGATGTCAAATGTTTCATCGTTTGAACTGCACCGCACAAACAGTTTAATTCACTTTCACCCAAAAAACCCCACCTGACCATGTTTTCTTTGCTCCGACCGGTCTGGGTCCGGAGTCTGTTTAAAGACTTCCAAACCGGCCATTGCAAGTCATGTCCAGGGGGAAGGCTTTCTGCTATCGGGACGAAGGGTGTTGGTAAGCTTACTTTGTGCTGCCAAAGGTGACACCTCGCTTTCTTGGGTTCTACTGATAAAGGATAGACACACTTTATAAAACTATTTTGGCTTTTCAGCCGTTGTTGCACTAACACCGAACACTGGCTTAAAGAAAATAAAATGATGGTTTGCTTCGATAATTATTATATGGCCAGTTCCTTCAATCAAAAGGTTGCCCAATGAGGAGGCTCACTTATTTTTTGACGTGATAACGTCTTATAATTCGATGGAGCCGGCTGCACGCACGAAAAAACATGACTCATGCGGCGTTACCTCGCTTTGAGGCGTTCCATTTAAGGCTTGAAGTGCAAGCGAGAGCGCGCAATGAGCGACAAAGAGGCACAATCGGCCTCCGCGTTCGGCAGCGTTCGACATCTGTCTCTCTCCTACTTGAGTGAGCGATGCGTCCGCGTGGACAGCTGCTATACATTAAGACATTTACATGTTTTCGTCAAGTATGAAGTGCAGTGAAAAGTGAATGTGGTGTCAATTGTTTATAGCTACGATAATTGCGGCGATAAATGTAATGATTCTTTCGATATTATGAAACCATTCCATCACTATTTTCTTATGACGTTGTCACGTTCAACTATCGTCAGTAAACTGACATTACAGACAACCGATTTTCTTCGTAATTACTTAATAGCCAAAGAACGTAAAGATATGGTCAAGCTTTCGGTTGAGAAAAATGTTAAACTATCCTGTGTTGAAGTGGAGAAACGTGTCATGTTATGTGTGTACAGGATGAAAATTTCTTAGTTTTCTAAAATGTATTAGAAGATGCCTTAAAGAATATTAAGCAAAGGTAATAAAATATCCTTGTTTGCGGCGATTTCAATGTAAATATCATGGAAAAGACAAGTTTAACAACAAGATTAATAAGCTTATATTTTAAGTCGTTCGATATAGAGTTTTTGTTTCACGAGCATACAAGAGTGACAGCAACATCAGCTACATGTTTAGATGATTACTCATGTATAACAAATTACCCGATCATGTCCTAAATTTAAAAATGGTGTCAAAAGAACTCTTTGTAAAAAAAGGTTATTATAAGACATCCGAATATTTAAATGACAAAAATGTTTGGGTAGACAGTGTTTCTTCTATCAACACTACTAATCATGTTTAATATTCATAAAATGATGGCCAACCTATGAATTGACGTGGAAGCGACAAGACATGACAAGTTTAGTCATCATCATCATATCAGCTCATATTCGTCCCCACCGAGGGTCTCGAGCCTACCCTGAATAAGGGCGATCGGGCCTTAGTCGACTACGCAAGCCCAGTGTGGGTTGGTCGACTTCACACACAACCTTAGAGTTTTTTCGCAGGCGTGTGCAGGTTTCCTCACGATGTTTTCCTTCACCGTAAGAGCGTCGGATAAACGAACATATGAAATTGAAATTCAAAACACATTGATACGTGGCAGGATTCGAACCAAGTACTAGACTTCTTTTAATTAATATTTTTATCCTAGCATTGACAGGAGTGGTGCATGCTCGCTTAAATGTTCTTACGAACGGGTGGTAGCGCATCGTGAGCCGGGTCGTTCGTTTCCCTCTAATATCGAAATTCAAAAACACATTGGTACGTGGCAGGATTCGAACCAAGTCTAGTACTTCTTTTAATTAATATTTTTATCCTAGCATTGACAGGAGTGGTGCATGCTCGCTTGAATGTTCGTGCGGATGGTGGCGCATCGGGAGCCGGGTCGTTCCTTTCCCTCTAATATAGATGATGGGAGCGATGGCTGACTCTCTCGTTATACTCGTGACCGGGTGCTGTCCGTGTGGACTGGCCTACTCTTGCCAAAGGCATTTATGACATTAAATTATTTTTATGTATAACTTTTAGTTTCATATTGTTTTCATGTTCTAATGACATAATCTGGTTTACATCAAGGATTGAATTTTGACTTTATTAACTAATGATTGTTTATTTCTTGATTTTTCAAAAATAACATTGTTATTATTATTTTATGACTATCAGAAAGTGTGTGATTTGCACCTATTTTGAATAAATATCTTGAATCTTGAAATAATTTCGTATACTTCTGAGCAAACCCTTTATTTGATACCCATATAAAAAGTAACTTGGTCCGCCATCTTTGGGATTCCGCCATATTGAATTAAAAATGACGTCACTTAGTTAACCATGCATTGTTCTCCAAACTTAACGTGTATCCAAAATTTCACCTTAATCGGAAACCGGGAAGTGGTTCTAATTTGGTCTTTAAGACTTTAAGATGACTCAATTCGAGCAGGTTGATACGTGTTAAAATAATAGCGAACGTAAGTCTATTCATTTTAAGTTCAAATCAATGCGGGCTTCCACGCGGCTGTTACGCCCAATTCTCGATTTTTAGTTTTTAAATGTTTTTATTACTTTTCTTTAGTTTAAAAAGTTCTAATTTTTTTTTTCAATTATAATAATGAAAGGTGTTAAAGTCACCGATTTTTGTGTGTTGGTTTCATTCAACATTAACCATTTGTTTTTGAGAAATTGTGCAATTAATGTCAAAAACAGGGTCCACAGTATATTTTTTTACATCAAAATTGGTAAAATTGTATTCAATTAAATCGTTTTTTTTTTACTTTAAGTATAGTATATATTTTTTTCATAGTGATAGCTTTACACAGTCTTTCAATAATTTGAATTGAATATTATCATTTGACCTATCTTAAGGCCTTAGACGTGTTTACATAATTTCACCTCAATGGGCAAGTGGTTCTAATTAAGCCTTTAGGATTTGTCCCAATCTAACAAACAGATTAACTAGCTAACATGGTACGGCAACTATATAAGGCTATATAAGGTATACAAGGTTTGCAAAAAGTGAGCCACGATTAAGTAATCTTATACCACAGTATTACGATATGGCTTACAGTAGCGCAACGAATTTGGTGTCACACGATGCGCCACCGGCGTAGGTACTAGCAGTACTAGCCTGTAGCCAGCCTGGCAAACTCGCGAAGTTTGCTAGGCTGTACCCCGCCGCCGCTCGCTGCCTCGCAAGTACCCTTCCGTTGATCTGCGTAAGTACATACGTTGCACTACTGTAAGCCGCTATATTGTAATACTGTGCTTGTACGTTGCAATAATACAAAGAGTGCTCATGCTCTTTATTCGAGTTTATCTTTGAACTCTATTTTTTACTGTATTTTTTTTTAATTTGAGTGCGTTTGGCTCCACCGCACCTGATGGTAAGTGCCGATGCAGCCGAGGATGTAACACGTAAGCTCAAATAGTGCCTATTCACTCTCGACTTGAAGATTTCTAAATTATATAGACGCCAGCAGGGAATTCCACTCCTTGGCCGTTCGCATAATGAACGAAGAAACACAACAATTCGTGCGTAAAGGTAGAACATTAACGACAAAGGGGTGGAATGCCCTCCGCGCCTTACTAATTTACTCTCTTGCTAATCTTTTTATATTTTTTTAAATTTACAATTGGTAAGTCCTTGACATCATCTCACCTGTTGGTAAGTGACGATGATGCCGAAGATGGAAGCAGGCTTACCAAGATTCGCCAACGCAATGGAGAACTGGCTATCTTTTCTTCAAGCCGAAACACATCAATGTTGTTAACACTGATGTTTGGCGGCAAGACTTAGATAAGATGGTGGTAGCTAGCCAGGCGGCCTATGAAAATGTCCAAGCAAACCGAGTCTTACAAAGTTTACCCCGCCGGGAATCGAACCCGCGGCCTCCTGGTATGAAGCAAATGAATTAACCATTACGCCACGGAGGCGGTTAAATTTATTTTGTTAGGAAGCGTGCATCATTATTATTATTATCAGCTGACGGGTTTCCAAAATTTTTCCGCGCTGCCCACATCCTCAAGAATTTAAAGCATTTAAAGCACATTTACTCGAATGTATTCAAACCTGTAAAGTTAATAAAATTCAGAGTTTCCATGATCTGTTGAAGACCTCTGTAATGTAGAATATATTATTTAGAACGCAAAATAATTACAATTTCACAAATTTATTTGATAATAACTACTTACCTGTCTAAAATACAAGGAGTAACTACTTAACAAAATTGATGTAGGACCCGCTAACTGGGATTTCTTCTCATTATACTATAGCCAAAGTATATATATTAGTACTGACGTACAGTATGGACACTCCCTGCCGCTACAGATTGATACAGATTGGTTACAGTTTGGTTGTCGAACGTATAGGATTTCGCCGCCATTAGATTGCGACCTCACCCCTCGTCACCCAGATTGATACAGATTGGTTACAGTTTGGTTCACGAACGTATAGGATTTTGCCGCCATTTTGTTTGCTCCGTCATTCCTTTTATGAAATGTCATTTCTGGCCCGTTGTATGAAGTGTCCAGGGTGTGCTATAGCCAAACGCACTCAAAATTTTAATAATAATAAAAAAAATGCTGACCAATTTTTTCCAAGGAACCAATAATTAAGAAAAAATCGACACTCCATACAAAAATGCACAAAATTGGTCAATCAGCTGATCGATTTGTAGATTTTTTTTGCGAGTTGAATATGGGTATTTATTATTTATTTTCAATTTTATATTCTTTTAAATTCGTTCATTTTTCCTTTTTTTATGTTTCCCTCTAATATGGCTGAGGTCTGTGCTGTCTGTGTCTACTGGCCTACTCTTGTCAAAGGCATTAATGACATTTAATGATTTTAATGTGTAACTTCTCGTGTCACATTGTTTTCATGTTCTTATAACATAATTTGTTTTATATCAATGATTGTATTTTGACGTTATTAACTAATGATTGTTTAATTTTTTAATTTTCACAAATGATATGCATAATTATGTAATTACTAAGAATTTTATGACTATCAGAAAGAGTGTAATTTCCACCTATTTTTAACCGATTCAAAAAGCAGGTTCTATGTTCGACTGTATATTTTGAATAAACATCTTGAAATCTTGATGCATCATTATTCGTTTTTACAAGCTTTTCTATATCTTGCAATGTATGTACTAGTATGTTTGTTCGGGTGAAATCTTGCAACTCAATTTTGAAGCTGATATCTTCAACGGATTGAGCTGAAATTTTGTATACACGTTCAGTTTGGATGACAATGCATGGTAAACTGTGTGACGTCATTCTAAATCCCACATGGCGGCACACCCAAGATATAAATAGATATTCTGGGACAAAGCACACATGGTCATCTGGCCCCAAAGTAGGATTCCCTGTGTTATGGGTTACTTGAGACTGATATACATACTTATATATACGTTTAAATATATACATATATAGATATAATTTAACACCCAGACACAGAGCAAACAAATCTGCTCATCACACAAATGCTTGCCCTGGGTGGGGATCGAACCCACAACCCTCGGATCAGTAGTCAAGGGCACTAACCACTGAGCCACCGAGTCAGTCAAGATGGCGGACTAGTTATTTTTAATGCACTCCTACAATATGGGTATCAAATGAAAAGGTTTGCTGAGAACAGTATACGAAATATATAAAATTATTTTCAAATTAAAGCTTGTACCTAAAAGAGTTTTAGGTTTTCGAAAATTTTATTCCATTGTGACTTTTTAGTTATGTTTGTTTTGTTCACCTTGTTATTGATGTGTAACATCTTTGCTCTCGCTTTCCTGTGATTTGTGGGAGTGATTTCGTGAAATGGGACGGAAATGTGTAACATGAGACGGAAATGTGTAACAGGAAGTCGCGAAAGCGCGCGCTACTCGATCTGACGAATGAGCTTTGCTCTCGCTTTCCTGCAATTTGTGGGAGTGATTTCGTGAAATGGGACGGAAATGTGTAACAGTGATTTGTTACACATCATATGCGAGTACTGTAGGTCTTTTCTTGTGTTTTTACCCGACTGCGCCAGAAGAACGGTGATGTTTTTCGAGTATATGTATGTATGTATATGTATCTATGTATATTTCTTTAGCACGCTCTGCAGCCTAAACGGCTTGATGAACTTTGGAGTGAGAGGCGTCGTTAAATTCCTTTTTGTCTCGTGAGTGACATGGGTACATTTTTACCCGACTAGCCAAGAACTTGTTATTCGAGTTTTTAATTGTTTATTAATACGTTCATTTATTTAAATAAATAGTTCAGTGTTGGTGATAAAAGTATATCTTTATATATAGAACTGCAACGGACCATGTTTCTCTCTCCTCCTCAATATCATCATCATATCAGCCGAAAAACGTCCACTGCTGGACAAAGGCCTCCTTCAAGAATTTCCATGACGACCGGTCCTGCGCTGCCCGCATCTATCGGTTTCTCCCTCCTAATATTACTTATTTAACTTGTTAATTTACGACGTGAGTTGGAGGTCAAGATGAGGCTGCACGGGTTTTTTTACGCAAAGTTTTTCAGTATGATGAGTCAGAGTTATATCAGCTCATATACGTCCCCACCGAGGGGCCCGAGCCTACCCTGAATTAGGGTGATCGGGCCTTAGACGACCACGCGGGCCCAGTGCGGGTTAGTCGACATCACACACAACCTTCGAGTTTCTTTGCAGGTGTGTGCAGGTTTCCTCACGATGTTTTCCTTCACCGTTAAATATGTACCTACGTAAGTTTCGAAAAACTCATTGGTACATTGGCCGTTTATTTTTATTTATTATTTACAATTGGTAAACCCTTGACAACCGTCCGGGTTTGAACCCGGCACCTCTGGTTAGGAGGACCGAGTCGTTACCGGTTGAGCCACCGACGCTTATGATGAGTAGAACCCCCATTTAACGGGACTTGAACCAATTTAGTTACACCCTGTATACGCCCGCTTTCCGCTCGCTTGTTGAACTTTGAACAGTTAAATAAACTCATATTAAAGAGAAAAAATAGGGTAAAACTCCGGGGAAATAAAACTTTTGTGTTAGCTCAACTCTCTTGCTCTTTTCATTGGTTTCGTTTATGTATATTTGCGACATGAATTCGATATTTAATTTAAGTGGTCTATAGCTCCAAAAGAATATAAATAAAAATATGGCTGAGGGGAGCGATGGCTGACTCTCGCGTTATACTCGTGACCGCGTGCTGTCCGTGTGAACTGGCCTACTGACATTAAGGTTCTCCAGGGGGCTCGAGTTTCCATACAAACGTAGTTCCGCTTTAATACAAAAACTACATACTGGATTGAATCCAAACTTTGCAGAATATATTGAGTAGACCCATATCGATGTTTGTAATTAGTTTTCTGTGTACTAATATAAAACGGAAAAAAATAATAGTACTTTCAAACTTTCAGTACAATACAAATTTTAGCTCTTGTTTTGTTACGTTTTAATTTACTACGATGAAAACTAATTACAAACATCGATATGTGTCTACTCAATATATTCGCAAAATTTAAATTAAATCCAGCATATTGTAGTTTTTGTATGAAATCGGAACTACGTTTGTATGGAAACGCGAGCCTCCTGGAGACTCTTTATGACATTCAGTGATTTTAATGTACAACTTCTCGAGTCATATTGTTTTCGTATTCTAATGACATAATTTGTTTTATATCAGTGATTGTATTTTGACGTTATTAACTAATGATTGTTTATTTTGTTATTTTTCACAAATGACATGTATCCTTACTAATATTGTAAATGTGAAAATGTGTACTGGTATGTTTGTTTGTTACCTTTTCACGCTTCAACACCTAGACCAATCTTGATGAAATTTGGCATACTTACAGGTAGCCTGTGTTACTGGGAAGGACTTAAAAAAATACTCTTTTTTGGTTAATTTCTTTAACATCGCAACGGACCAATGGATTGTTGATATTTTTTGTCTGGAAATGACATCATTTACTTATTAGCATGCCCTGAAATAGTTCCCAAGGGATCTGGAAAAAAAAAATTCTGCGCGCGCACACATCGGCGTCGCAACGGAGCAATGTATTGAAGTGATTTGCGTAAAGAATTGGTTGAGGGGGTGGAAAGTGACATGACCTTCTAACCAGAATAGTTCAATATAATTCCTGAGTCATTTGAAGAAAACTCATGCCCACGCTCGCGAGCTGCTTCCGGCTCGCTCACCACTCAACCTCGACGACAGAAACAGCCCGCTGGAGTTCATAAATCCCATACAAACGTAGTCTTTGAGTCATTCGTTAACCGAACAACCGATTTTGAAATAATTTTACAATGATAATCTGATGACGTATATCTGTGTCGGTATTGTACTACTTTTTTGAAAAACGAAACAGGAATCCATTATTAACCAATAAACTTGTTTTCAAGCTTGAAAACTCTACTTAATACCTGATCGATTTGCATGAAAACACCCAATTTTTTTGCGATTTCAGAAAAGTTGTAGAAAATAATGGTTTAGTTTCCTAAGTAGAATTACCAGTTCAGAGGTGTGCAGTTATGTACCCGTAAAATTATATCATCATCATCATTACAGCTCATATACGTCCCCACCGAGGGGCTCGAGCCTACCCTGAATCAGGGCGATTAGGCCTTAGTCGACCACGCGGGCCCAGTGCGGGTTGGTCGACTTCACACACAACCTTCGAGTTTCTTCGCAGGCGTGTGCAGGTTTCCTCACGATGTTTTCCTTCACCGTTAAAGCAATCGGTAAGTATGTACGTAAGTTTTTTGAAAAACTTATTGGTACATTGGCCGTCCAGATTTGAACCCGGTACCTCTCGTTAAATGGACCGAGTCGTTACCGGTTGAGCCACCGACGCTTTGAGCCACCGACGCTTAATTATAAAATTATATAACGAACATTAAATGAATCTGGCTAAGTTCCAGTTGGACTCGCACACGAAGAATTCCGTACTATAATACAAAAAAAAAACTATTCAAATTAGATTATATATTTTATTTCATGGCACGAATACATAATTTAAAAATGACAACGTAAAAAAATTCATAAAATCCTTGTCACAATAAAAACAAAATATCAAAACAAAATATAATAAAGATGTTACAATAACATACGATGTCAAAAAAAAACCACCAAAATGACGATTAAAATTTCTTTTGTAGAAATTCGTCAACATTGTAAAATTCATAATCCAACAAAAGATTTTTCAGTCGGAGATAGAACAATTCATCATTTGTGCAATCTCTTAGATCTGCAGGAAGGTGCTCGTAGTAGGTGGATCCGATAACGCGGGGTTTTGGTCGAATAGCGGCAATAAAAATACACAGTCTGTGAATATTTAAACTTTCTACCTATATTCGAGAAATACAGCCAGCTGACAGACAGACAGACGCATGGATGGACAGCGAAGGCTTAGTAATAGCAAAGTATATATATTACTACTAACATACAGTATGGACACTCCCTGCCGCTCTCTAGATTGCAACCTCACCCCCTCGTCACCCAGACTGATACAGATTGGTTACAGTTTGGTTGTCGAACGTATAGGATTTCGCCGCTTTTTTGTTTGTTCCGTCATTCGTTTTTTGAAATGTCATTTCTGGCCCGTTGTATGAAGTGTCCAGGGTGTGGTAAAAGGGTCCCGTGGGTATGGTATCCTTTGGGTACGGAACCCTAAAAAAATCGGTCCAGTCGTTATCAAGGTGCGCTTACCAACGAACAGCATATATTTTTTGACGTGGCAACGTCTAATAAATCGATGGACGCCGACTGCATGCACGAAAAAGGATGACTCATTGTCCCGTTACGTTATGACGTTGCCACGTTAAACTATTGTCCGTAAACCGACTTTACAGACAACCATTTCTTTATTAATATCCTTAATATTATAAATGTGACAGTTTCTAAGTGTGTGTTTGTTACCTCTTCACACCTAAACGGATGGACGGATTTGGTTGAAATTTTGTAAGTAGACAGATTATGACCTGGAATAACATATGCTACATTTTTATCTTTTTTAACGCGAACGGAGTCGCTGGCAACAGCTAGTAACATTATGAATGTGAAAATGTATTGTTTGGTTACCTCTTCACGCTTCAATACGCTTCAATTTCAATATTTCAAGGCTACTTTTGTCCTGTGAAAATAGCATAGACCCATCCAGTTCCTGAAGGAACAGAAAAAATACTCTTTTTTTGGTTGATATTTGTTGCACCGCAACGGAGCAACGGCTTGTTGTGATTTTTTGCATCGAGTTGGTTGAGGGGGTGGGAAATGACATAGACTACTAATTAGCATGGCCTTACATAGTTCCCGAGAAATCTGGGGAAAACTCTTTTCACGCTTGCGCACGTCGCTACAGAACAGGGCATTGTCGTGATGTTTTGATGGTTGGGAAGTGGCATAGACTACGAATTAGCATAGCCTGACATAGTTCCCGAGGGATTTAGGGATACTCATTGCCACGCTCGCGCATGTCGGTGTCGGAACGGAGCAACGGATTTACCAGTTTTTTTTTGCATAGAGATGGTTGAGGGGGTGGGAACTGACATAGACTGTTAATAAGAATAGCCCAATGTAGTGCCCGAGGGATCTGGAGAAAACTAGTTTCCACGCTTTGTGATTTTGTGCACAGAAATAATTGAAGGGGTGGGAAGTGAATAGACTGCTAATCAGAATAGCCCAATGTAGTTCCCGTGGGATCTGGAGAAAACTAATTTCCACGCTTTGTGATTTTGTGCACAGAAATAATTAAAGGGGTGGGAAGTGACATAGACTGCTAATCAGAAAAGCCCAATGTAGTTCCCGTGGGATCTGGAGAAAACAAATTTTCACGCTTTGTGATTTTGTGCACAGAAATAATTGAGGGGGTGGGAAGTGATATAGACTGCTAACCAGAATAGCCCGATATATGTAGTTCCCGTGGGATCTGGAGAAAGCTGATATGTACGCTCGCGAGCTACTTGCGGCTCTTGCACCACTCACCCTTAAATACAGTCATAAAAACTATGTCCACGAGGCAAAGCCGCGGGCAAAAGATAGTAGATTAATATGGGTAGTCAATTTCTATATTGGCTTAGATTTTGTAGGTCCTTGGAGAACCTGTACACATATAGGGTGTTAAACATAGCACTAAAACGAAAATAGATTAATTCGACACTCGTGCAGGTGTTGCCAGACTATTGATAGCAAGCAATACAGGCATTTAAGCGCTATTTATAAGGCTCTGAGTGGCGCGATTTGCAGTTATAGGTGTTATTACCACTGTGGTCTGACTGCTAATGCCCCGATTTTAGCAATGCTTATTTTTTAACCGACTTCAAAAAAGGAGAAGGTTCCATGTTCGTCTGTATGTATGTTTCAATTGTGGACCAATTTGAAAAATACCTACATATTGTTTTTGTTGATATGTTTTGTTTTAGTAGCGATCCCCTAGAAATTATACTAAAATAGTTTTTTTTTTCAAATTAACAAAAAAATAAAGCAAAATTGAAGTCGGCTATTTTTAACGTGTTTTACTTTGTTAATTATGCTAGTGATAGTTAGTATTGTTTGATTTTGATTTGCACTAAAATATACATAACTTTAGTTGGCCACTTAATTTCCGCACAGGTACATGCGTAGACAGAGAACTACGGATACGTAGGTACGTATGCTGATAATACGTATAATGGTTTACGAACACTCGCCGGAATGAGCTGTTTCATTTGAGCTATTGCCCACTTAAGTTAAGTTGGAGGTATGATAGGTGTGAATATTTAACTTGACTTTCATGAAAACTTTTGAAGCTCGCGCACTACGCAATATCCCCGTAAGCCGTTTGCGGCTCGCACTCCGCGCAATATCGATACCGCCCATGCGGCAGAGCCGCGGGCGAAAGCTAATTTACTATTAACGCTGTTAAAATTTATTTTTTTATTATTTTCAGTGTGCTATGTTGCCAATGAAGTCGCTTTATTTTCAACCGACTTCCAAGAAGGAGTCGGTTATCAATTCAACTGTATCTCTCATACTGGTAGATATCTACACAAATACCATATATAACAAATAAAACTACACGTTATAATTTGTCAGCGACCGGTTTCGAACAGCATCTTCAGGCAGACTATTTATTTACACAATGTGTGGGTACATTTCAAATAAATTTTAGGGTTACCAGGTAATTACGATATCTACGGATTTGGTAAATGCAGTTAAATATGTCGGTCACTAGTTTTTCAGGCGCTATAAGTACATAACGCAAAAAATTGTGCAACCAAGTGTTTGCGTTATGTACTTATAGCGCCTGAAAAACTAGTTATCGTGACAAAAAAAAACGATAAAGGAAATGGCTGAGTAAGATATAAAATGGAAGTACTAGTTGTACTCATGACAATTATCCAAAACTGACCAAATATTCGGTTGAGTTATGGAGCAACAACGGGTCAGTAGTAGGAATAGCGAGAGTTCTGGACCAGGATCCCACCCCCCATGCCGGAGCCCCAAAGTTTCCTGGAATTCCTATCGCGGAAACGCTTGAAGATAGCGAAATACGACCATGCGGTAACGATTTTTTTTTGAAGAATTAATGTCCGCCCTTTCCAACTTTAGTGCTCTGGCAGGGGGGTGGGGGCCTGGTCCAGAATTCCTACTACTAACGGGCGTTGCTCCATAACACAACCGAATATTTGGTCAGATTTTGCATAATTGTCATGAGTACAACTAGTACTTTCATATTATATCTTACTCAGCCATTTCCCATATCGTTTTTTTTTGTTACGATAACTAGTTTTTCAGGCGCTATAAGTACATAACGCAACCACTTTGCGCAGGCAGACCAACATGTACATCATAGGGCTGCCTTTTATCCTGTCAACCTAAGTTTATCCATTTCCGTTATAGTTACCAAATTTGAGGTTACTCTTCTAGTATGATGATATCAGCTCATATACGTCCCCACCGAGGGGCTTGAGCCTACCCTGAATTAGGGCGATCGGGCCTTAGTCGTCCACGCTGGCCCAGTGCGGGTTGGTCGACTTCACACACAACCTGCGAGTTTTTCCACAGGCGTGTTCAGGTTTCCTCACGATGTTTTCCTTCACCGTAAGAGCGTCGGATAAACGTACGTATGAAATCTAAATTTGAATCATAGCAGGATTCGAACCACTATTCGAACCTATTCTAGTATATTATGAGTTTAAGATTTCTCAAGACTTTGAGGCTGCTTGTATCGTTTTATTCGGATTAAGATAACCTTAAGTCAGATGAGCATAAATATACAATATTTTTCTACGATTCAACATTGGCTGGCATACCAAGCCGCCACTTCAAGGGCTTAAAAATTTAAATGGAAAATCGGAAAATCCGAATAAGCCGGAATAAATCAATTCGCTTCGGTACGAATTGAGTTAATTCAACAATTTTGATGTAGGGGCGCTTTGTTGATCACATTGGCCAGTAATTTGATCTGCATAATACTGGCCGCTGAGATTAGTTAGTTAATTTCGTCACGAGGCTAAACAGACAACTCTCGCTCGCTACGAAATGAAATACAAGGTTTAACTTTAGCTTCTATTCTAAATAAACTAATATTATGAATGTGAAAATGTGTTCAAATCTGGACCGCCATTGTACCAATGAGTTTTTCGAAACTTACGTACATATACTCACGGATTGCTTTAACGGTGACGGGAAACATCGTTGCACACACCTGCGAAGAAACTCGAAGGTTGTGTGTGAAGTTGACCAACCCGCACTGGGCCCGCGTGGTTGACCAAGGCCCGTTCGCCTTAATTCGGGGTAGGCTCGAGCCCCTCGATGGGGACGTTTATGAGCTGATATATGACGATGTTGATAATATCCCGGTGACATATACTCAAAGCTCGAGCCCTGAGTGGGGATATAATATGAGCTGATAAGATGAAGAAGAACGGAATCTTCAAGTTTTAAAATTCCGACTTCCGATCTATCATTAATCCTTACTTATTTATACTTATATCCTTACTAATATTATAAATGTGGAAATGTTTTTGGTTTGTTTGTTACCTTTTCACGCTTCAACGTCTTGACCAATCCTTATGAAATTTGGCATGCAGGTAGCCTGTGTCACGAGGAAGGACATAGGCTACTTTTTATCCCGGGAAAATAGCTTAATCTGATGCGGTTCCTGAGGGAACTAAAAAAATACTCGATTGTTGTGATTTTTTGCACAGTGATGGTTGAGTAGGTGGAAAATTACATAATATACTAATCACCCTTAAATACAGTCATTAAAACGATGTCCACGCGGGCGAAGCCGCGGGAAATAGTTAGTTCATTATAAATAGAAGTGCAGTGAAGCGAAAGAGCTTTGGATTTTTTTTAGCCAAACCGTCATCACGAGGAGGGCTCGGGCGGTGCGCAGGGGCACACCCCGGACACTTCATACAACGGAAATGACATTTTTAAAAACAAATGACGGAGCAAACAAAATCACGGCGAAATCCCATACGTTCGAGAACCAAACTATAACCAATCTGAATCTACCTAGAAGACGAGGGGGTGAGGTCGGAATGTAGAGAGAGGCAGGGAGTGTCCATACTGTATGTTAGTACTATTATACAGGGTGTAAAAAGACCACTCCCGGAAACTTAAACTGAGGTTTTTATTCACCATACTGAACAACTTTCTCCAAGAAACCCATACTGATTTCTCTAAAAAAAATTTGAACTTCCCATACAAAATTGGCCGACTAGCTGGCTGATTTGTATGAAAAGTCCAAATTTTTTTTTGAGAATTTAGTATGGGTTCCTTGGAGAAAGTTGTTCAGTATGATGAGTAGAAGCCCCAGTTAAAGTTTCCGGGAGTGGTCTTTTTACACCCTGTATATACTTTGGCTGGGGCGCAAGTGTCCGATGCTAGTTAATAGTTAATTTATATTTTAATCAACGGGCCATGCCCCGGATATGACAGACGTCCGCTTTAAGAGCAGTGCAGCCGCCGCACTGCCCGCCCGCGCTGCACTTACCGAGTTTTTATTTTCAGCCTATTTGCATCGACAACGTGCCTGGAAATTTATTACATTTGGGGAGGCCTGTGGACATCTTTCGGCTGATATGATAATGATGATGGTGGGAAAAGAACGATTAAAAAAAGGAATGATCGTCCGAAAACCGAAACAAACACGAAAAGTGTCACTTAATATTTTGTAAATTACTACTTTCTAAAAAATGCGTTCAATTCTTTGAAAGGTGCCTTTTATTCGTTTTATGAGACCCAGGTACACTCAAAAATTTTTTTATCACCCTGTTACATGCAGGCTTACCTATTTTTTTGACATATTTTTTATTATTGGAAACCATTTAATGTGTACTAAATTACATTTATGTAGGTTTACACCTATGTAGTGTAGTGTGTAGTGTATGTAGTGGCAAAGAAAAATGACTGTAACATACGAACAGACAAAAGACGGACGCGGACACGGACATGAGGAAATTATAAGGAATCCGTTTTCACCATTTTGGCTCCGGAAACCTAAAGAGGGAATACTGGGGCCATATGGGGTATCAAATGAAAGGGCTTTATATACATGGACATCGTTTTTGTGAATATCTTTAAGGGAGAGTGGTGTGCGAGCCACAAGCGGTTCAGTTACTCATTTTAAATCGCCCTCGTCAGTTTTTTTCTAAATAAGTACAATCTGATATACTTATTTAGAAAAAAAACCAGAACATCATTGTCAGATTTTTTTGCCTTTACGATTTTGTCCCCTTTTCTTATTATAAATTATATTATAGTATAAAAAGACTGATCTGACTAAAACTGACTGATCTATCAACGCACAGCTCAAACCACTATTAAGGATGGATTAAGCTGAAATTTGGCAAACAAATAGAAATTAGGCATCCGCTAAGATCCGCTAAGAAGACAGGAACAGCAAAAAACCGTTCGCGGTATCTGCGCGGGCGACGCCGCGGCCAACACCTAGTTATATATGTATACAGTGTGTATCGGCTAGAAATACCGATATTTTAAGGGTATGTAATACACCAAACTTCATTGACGAAAGCCCCCCTATTTTTCTCCCCTCTATTTACGATTTGGCAGCCATTTTTTTTGTAGCTGTTTATGTAAAATATGTTTCCTCTCGATTTAGCAGTATTACAGACTTCAAAATGATCTCATTTGAAAGGTGATTCAATTTCCCTGGTGATTTTAAGCAAGTTATAAAACAAAAGTTGTTCAGTATGATGAGTAGAAGCCCCAGTTAACGGGACCTACACCAATTTTGTTACATCCTGTATATAGTCTTAAATAAGTAGTAAGCAGATAAGATAATCAAACAGATGCTTTTTTTATTCTCAATTGGTAAGCCCTTGGCATCATCTCACCTGATGATAAGTGACGATGATGTCGAAGAGGGAAGCGGGCTTACCAAGATTCCCCAACGCAATGGGGATCTGGCTATCCTATTTTCAAGCCGGAACACATCAATGTTGGTAACACTGATGTCAAATCAAATCAATCAAATCAAAATAATTTATATAATAATTTAAATAGTCAAAAAAACTTATTGAATATTACATATAATGTCATGATTCAGATTACAGTTTCAGGTAATGATATTTGTTATAGAATCAACAATTATATACCTTTGTCATTTACATAATATATTATTTTATAATATCCTCTAGAGCACAAGCATTTTTTGACATGAGTGTTGAATTTATTCTCTGATAAACTAGTTACATTTTCTGGAATTTTATTGTAGAATCTTATACACTTGTATGTTTGACGGCAAGACTATTTTAGCCGGGCTTAGAAAATGCCTTACCACCTACCTACCACCAACCGAACCGAGTCTTTCAAGTTGACCCCGCCGGGAATCGAACCCGCGACCTTCTGGTGTGAAGCGAATTGACTGACCATCACGCCACAGAGGCGGTTATGCCAATTTTGCCAACATATAACGAATTTTTGAAACGGGAATGTGCATACCATTTTGAACTTTATCTCCAAAAAGCATGCGTGAGCATTCTCGAGAATCAGTGCAACTTTTGTCTGCGATGTCGAGAGAATCTCAGCGTAGTGTGAAGTTGATAGATCTGGGGGCACGGTAGTGCCCCGCTAAGACGAGTCAAGCAAAGCGCAAGGGCACTACCTACCTTTTCTCGAAACGCTTCGTCGTTTTTTTGAACTCTCATAACTTTGCTTTGGATGATGCTAAATAGTAAAATTTTTCAAGATAGAATGCCATCAGTACAATCATTAAACATACAAAGTTTGAATGCCGTTGCTATTATACTTTAGATTTTATTAATGTCTCAAAACCCTCGATTTTGTCACTGATTCACTGACTCACTGATCATCAAAATTGTTAGGGTACTTTCTGAAGTCCTAGAAAGCTGAAATTTGGTAAGTAAGCTAATATTACTACAAAGACAACAAAAAAATTAAAAAAACTAACCTAACCTATCCCCTGGGATTAGGAGGTGGAAGCACAGATTCGATAATAAGAAGTTTGTATGAGACTTGTACTACAATTTGTGCTACATACTTAAGTGAAAATTAATTAAAATACTTCTAATAACTAATAAAAAATACGTACGTCATAATTTTTCGAAAATCATCCCCTAACTCTTATAAAGTGGGGGTGAAAGCTAAACCGGCGTCCGCCGTCACTAGATGGCGCTGACTATATTTTGAAACGCGGTAACGACTTGTATATCGGGCAGGCTTATGTAGCGAATTGGATTCCTTGACACCTCGGCCGTTTACAGTCGTTTACGATATTCTTCTTCTGCGCTAGTAAAACTTTAGTAAAGAATATTCGATAGATATCTCATATTTAGCGAAGTTTTTCCTCGTCCCTAGGTTGAGTGCCTTCCGTACTCGCCTCCCCTGCCCGGTGAAGTTGTAAGGGCCCCAACGACAAACAACAAACTTGTCCTTTCGAAAAAAAAAAATGTTCCTCGGCCGTTTACAGTCGTTTACGACATTCTTCTTCCGCGCTAGTAAAACTTTGGAAAAGAATTTTCGACGATTTCATAGGCATTTGTTCATTGGATATGAAACTACCTTCAGTCCTTCAACTACCTATGCCTCTCGAGGAAACACTGGTCAAATTGCCGAAACCAGAAGATCCTTTAAATATAAAAAAAGAAATTCACATAATGATACGGGGACGACCAACAAAATCTAAGATTATTTGGGAAGATATAGTCGATATCAATAAATTAAGTAACCCAATGAACGAATGTCTATGAAATCTTCGTGACGGTAGCAAAGCAAAACGGCCAAGCCACACGTTTTGACTAAAATGTAGAATTTGTGAAGGTAGGCCTGGTAAAGTTAGGGCGCATAGATCAAAAATCTTGGCTCTACTTGAGATTTGACCACTTTTTCATATATTATGAGTAAGGTGTAGTGTCGAGCTTGTAGGTTTAGAGCGTGCAGTTTTTAGAGCTTGGCCTTATACGAGATCTGATAAATTTTTCACAGGGTAAGCTACGTAGACTCGTGTTGGCAACATTTTTACATGAAAATGTTTTTTGTGGGATCACATTTTTCAACCGCAAGTCGCAGTCGAGAGAATAGGGATGACGAATGCTAGTCATCTGCATTTACTTTTTATCATCTGTCAAAAACGACATTTTGTTCTAAAAAATATTTGAAATACCTAGGCGTGACGTCATAGTTTTGCAGCGTCATTTATGTACTCACTTTGTGATTTTAGTGAATTAAAAATCGAAGACTTGATGGAAAACAAAACGAGTAAGGTTTTCCGAAGTTTAAGTAGGAGGGCTATTTAGTGATCAAGAGTTCATAATTTATTTCTGATGCTGTCGCCATCCCTATTCTCTGGCATTGCGAGACCTCGCTCGCGAAGTTGACGCTTCCCTTCCCTTCTCTTCCACGCCAATGTATACTGACCATAGTGAATGTAATTAAATCATTTTTATACGACTTCAAAAAAGTAGGAGGTTTCTCAATTCGACCATATATATATATTTATGTGTGTTCGTAGATAACTTCTTCATTTATGAACCGATTTTGATGATTCTTTTTGAACATTTCTTTTTAAACATATGATAGGTAAGTAGCTGTGTGCTGGTATACGACCTCAAAAAAATTGTGGTCCCCTAATTAGAAACGTACCTACCTTTGATTTCAATTTCGTGTATTTACATGTATAAAGATATTATTTCATACTTTTGTGTATTTTCTTATTGAAGTCGGTTTTTAGTTTTTTAAACTTTTTTTTTGATGTGCACACTGTTTAGTTTTAAGCTTTGTCTGCGTATACTACACTCTTATGTTAATATTGAACTACCATCGATGTGTTTGGCGCATTTCCAACGCAGAGCTCTCTCTGTCCGCTCGCAGTAGGCACTAATCAACGACCTCCCGTTTGCTCGTACGCCATTTAAATACATGAATTGTAACAAAACTAGTAGGTACAAAATTAACATTTTGCATACAAATGACATCAATCATCTCTTGCACCATATTAAATTTGATTAAAGGTAGATTTCTGTGTGTGGTGTTCATAGGGGGGTTTTGCCGTAATAGCCACGCTTGGCAGGCGGGTTGGCAATCGAAGTGTGGTTGCAGGTGTGTTGCAATGCACGGAAATGACGCTGCTGCCCATCCTCCGGTTTTAAGTCCCTTAGTCGGAAAACGTAGCGTAGGCAGGCCTCCCACGCGGTGGACCGACGACCTGGTGAAGATTGCGGGAAGCCGATGGATGCGGACAGCGCAGGACCGGTCGTCGTGGAAATCCTTGGGGGAGGCCTTTGTCCAGCAGTGGACAATTTACGGCTGATATGACAATGATAAAAGGTAGATTGATTTTTTTGTTATATCAAGTTTATTAAGTAAAGTAACACAAAAAAATATAACAGAAATGTAATTAATTTAGTTTTTACTAGCTGTTGCCCGCGGCTTCGCTGCGCAGATCCCATTCCCAAAATTCTATCTTAGCGTATGTCTACGTCATTATTGCTATCTGTATGCCAAATTTCAACCCGATCCGTCCAATGGTTTGAGGTGTGCGTTGATAGATCAATCAGTCAGTCAATCACGGTTTCCTTCTATATTTATAGAGAATAGCTGGGGTATACTTCATTTCTTTCTTTCTTTTTTTCTTTACCCGGCTTCGCTCAGGGAGTTTTTTAAACGTGAAGAAACTAGCGCCATCTAGTATGGTGGTACGGAACCCTTTGTACTAGCGCCATCTAGTATGATGGAACGGAACCCTTTATACTAGCACCATCAAGTATGATGGTATGAAACTGAAGAAACTAGCGCCATATAGTATAACGGTACGGAACTGAAGAAACTAGCGCCATCTTGTGTGATGGTACGGAACCCTATGTACTAGCGCCGTCTAGTAAGATGGTGCGGAACCCTATGTAGGTACTAGCGCCATCTAGTATGATGGTACGAAACCCTTTGTACTAGCGCCATCTAGTATGATGGTACGGAACCCTTTGTACTAGCGCCATCTAGTATGATGGTATGGAATCCTTTGTACTATAGCCATCTAGTATCATGGTACGGAACCCTATGTACTAGCGCCATCTAGTATGATGGTACGGAACCCTTTGTGTGCGGTTCTGGCTCGCACTTGGCCGGTTTTTAACGTGTTTAGCGTTTTTAATTATTACTGGTTGCAATAATTAATATTGTAAACTAAAAACCAATAAGTTTTTGTTAAATAACATGGCATATGCAAAACGTTAGGGCGCAGCCTGTTTATTTTGTGAGTTAGATTTAATCCTTCAATGGAAAACAAGCGTTCACACGAAACTGTGGCTGCTTATGGTTACAAATATTTCTTCATCTTCTTATCAGCTTATATACGTCCCTACCGAGGGGCTAGAGCCTACCCTGGAACTAGGGTGATCGTGCCTTAGTCGACCACGCGGGCCCAAAGCGGGTTGTTCGACTTCACACACAACCTTCGATTTTCTTCGCAGGCGTGTGCAGGTTTCCTCACGATGTTTTCCTTCACCGTAAGAGCGTCAGATAAACGTACATATGAAATCGAAATTCGAAAACGCATTGGTACGAGGCAGGATTCGAACCACAGCCTCCCGGACAGGAGTTAGCGGCCGTAACCATTACGCCACCGACGTTCCTTACCAAATATTTACGCGCTAGAAATCACAGATGCGAAAACGTAACACTTTCTTTCCTGTAGGCCTAATATATGGGATCTGCTAACGGAGCTAACTAAGTTAGGGATTCCAAGGTACGTATTTATCGCAGCCATCTGGTTAAATCTGCCATTTGATTGGGGGGCTAGCCAGTTGATTGAATGGCGAGATTTCTTTCTTCCTTTCTTTCTTTCTTTTTTACTCAACGTTCAACTAGTTGGCTGATTGTGAGCTAGCCCTTTGAACAATTCGGTTGAAATACAGTACACCTCATTGTATGAGGCGCTACTTTGTGTAAAATCTACTGATGTGAGTAAAAAACTCTACTTGACTTTTTGCATATCTCCCTCCATGGGTAGCAGAATGCTTCGCAGAAGAAGAAAGCATCGGTTTTATTCGGTGTTTCGTAGTTTCCAACGCCGCTGTTTTGCAAACCGACGAATTCTACATAACGGCTGCGACATATATCCCATTCAACGAATTTGCTAAATGACGTTCAGCGACGTCGTTGACGGTTACATTCAACGACTTGGCCAGTTGTCCTTTAGTCAACCAATTGAATGTCGCCATTCAATCAACGGGCTAGCCTTTCACTCAAATGGCAGATTTAACCCGATGGCTGCGATATATTCACTACCTCCTTTACAGCAGCGCGGCTGTCATCGATACAATACAATATTCTTTATTTCATTACAACTTAAAAAAAAGAAAGAAACAACTACAATAAGCAACCTTATTGCTAGGTAGCAATTTATTTTAGCGTTATTCGAAACATAGCCTGTTGTGTAGTGTAAAGTGAGTTCAGAAACTATGCTTAGAGGTTTAATAAGCCAGGGAAGTAATTTTTTGCCCAAGCTGCACTAAGACGGCTCGCTTGTGCTTCGCGCTAGCTCGGTCAATTATAACTAGGAATCAATATTATAATTTTACCAATGGATAAAAACAGTCCTTCAGCAAAGTATATATTATATTAGTACTAACATTGAGTATGGCCACTCCCTGCCGCTCTCTAGATTCCAACCTCATCCCCTCGTCACCCAGATTGATACAGTTTGGTTGTCGAATGTATGGGATTTCGCCGCCATTTTGTTTGTTCCGTCATTCATTTTTTGAAACGTTATTTCTGGCCCGTTGTATGAAGTGTCCAGGGTGTCCCTTCAGTATGGAGCCCCAACTATTGGTTCGTACACCAATTTTGTAACATCCTGTGTAAGTCCTGAAATGAGTGAACATTATCACTTTGAAGGCGCAGAATTTGTGGAGGAAAAATAAATATTCATTGTGTTCGATATAAAGACCGTTAATGGACTTTATAGCTGGAAAGTTTTATGTTTTGCATTGAAGTTTAGAAGTTGAGCGACTAATGGTCTTGTTGGCTAAAAGCGTGCTAATAACTCAACGACCTACTTACAGTTAACTATAGTTAAATGAGTACACATTGCGTAAGATTCAAGATTCAAGATGTTTTTAGGAACGGTGCGTTCCTACTCGACGAGAGCAAAGGGAGATATCTCCGCCAGGCGAGGTGGTATGCCTGGGGTCCGACCGTGGACCATCGTTGATGATTGGTATTTGTATATATACTCAGCGCTGAAGAAATTCTAATAGCGCGTTCTAGATGTTGTATTTCTTTTGTTCTCTCGTCGCTTGTTTTAATGTTCAGTGGCGGGTTACTGCAGTTGCCGCCACATGTTTATTGATAATTGAAAACGCTAAACACGTTAAAAAACCGACTTCCACCGCAACAACTGAGTACATTTTTTGCATCATTATTTTTGGTTTTTGTTAATTTTCTAATAAAGTACTACACCGATTTTCATAAAATTTATATGGGACCATACGGGAAGCACTAGCTTTCGAATAAAAAAAGAATCATAAAAATTGGTTCACCCAGTCAAAACTTCTGAGGTAACACACATAAAAAAAACATACAGTCGAATTGAGAACCTTCCTCCTTTTGAAAAAATCGCTTGAAAATAGGTGGAAATTACACTTTTTCTGATAGTCATACTAGTACAGTCACAGTATTACTATATGAATTACAGTAGCGCAAAGCCTTTGATGTCGCACGATGCGCCACCGGAGTTTGCCAGGCTGTGCACCGCAAGTACCGTTCCTTTGCTCTGCGTAACTACATTCGTTGCGCTACTGTAAGCCGCTATATTGTAATAATGTGGTCTGTGGTACAGTAGAGTACTGTTCACACTTATGGGATGGATCAGCCCGCTGTCAGCTGGATACCTTGGACGCCATCGACCGACGCGCACGGAGACTCATTGGCGACGACGAGCTAGTCAATGACAAGCTCCAAAGCCTAGAGCATCGCCGCAAAGTCGCCTGTCTATCGGTATTCTATCAAATTCATTTCGGAGAGTGCGCCCAAGAACTTCACGACCTCATTCCCCCGGCTCCATTCTACCGTCGGTCAACGAGACGCAGGAAGGGGTTGCACCCCTTTGTTGTTGATGTTCCACCTTTTCGCACGAATCGTTACGCTTCTTCATTTATTATGCGTACAGCGCAGGAGTGGAACTCCTTGCCTGCGTCAGTGTTTCCCGATTCCTATAATTTGGGGATCTTCAAGGCAAGAGTGAATAGGCATTATTTGAGTTTGCGTGTACCATCCTCGACTGCATCATCACTTACCATCAGGTGAGTTACAGTCAAACGCACTCAAATTTTTAATAATAATAAAAAAAAGCCTTGATAATCCGAACGCCGTTATAATCCGAACTGCCCAACAACACACAATTTCTTTGATTACGAGAGAACTTTTGCCGAAATTATGCCTTTTATAGTAGTGCCATATTGGATAGTTTAAAAGCTGGAGACATGCAACGTCACTTTCACTTAAATGCACATAAAATCATTAAGACTTCTTGTAGGGTGAGGTGTGGTAGTTATACGAAAAAATTTTGCTTCGTAAATTGAGAGATAAATCGTTTTCTTGATATATAAATAAAACCCACCAGACAAAATAGTTCAGTTTAACACTAATAACTTATTTTGTGGTTTATAAATTTAGGAGGATTGTGAAACTGAAACTTTTCATATAAACGGCGTTAGCGATTTTCACCTCTTAAGGCGAGGTATTGATTGGAACAGTTGTCTCTGTCTTTTTCAGTACGTGTAAAAAGTAAGGAAAATAACCACACTTTTTCAATGTTTTATAATTTCAATCAAAAACTAAAATGAAACCATAAAAAAATATTACATTACTCACTTTGTATTATTATAACAAATATTGTTGTATATTTTTTAAAATTTATACTTCAAAATATTAGTCATAACAAGAGTTGAAAGTAACGGTGTAGACCTTTGGGTTTTTTCTATCGAGCCAAAACTGCTCAATCGTGTTTCTAATAGCTTTTGAATTTAAGGAACATCATCAACAATAATGTATTTTTTTGCAACCTTGGGTTTTCTATTGTTTAGGAGTAATTGACGTCAAAAATTAAGAAAATCTGTAATATTACCGCCTTAAATGTTAACAAATTTGGACAAATTTTTGACAGGTTGTCAGTCAGAACCGGGATTCGAACCCGCGACCTCCTTGTGTGAAGCGAATGGACTAACCATTACGCCACGGAGGAGCTATTGAATTGTCATTTATTACGAATAAATATATATTTGGTTACGAATAAGTATACATTTGGTCATGCAACTTCATGAAAATAATTTCAAAAAATATATTCTATTTTTGTATGAAAAAAAAAACACTCCGGGTGTGCCGACAGAAGTGAAAACTTTTTACAGTTTTATAAGTTGTTCCTGGTAAGGTGACGGTGACGGTGATAGTAACGGTAACAGGTCGCAAGTTCAGTGGTTTTTTACCATCTCAAAAATTCCCAACGCGCCCAAAGAAGGTTTCATCATCATCATCATCACCATCATCATCATATCAGCCGAAAAACGTCCAATGCTGGACCTGGTGAAGATCGCGGAAAGCCACTGGAAAGAAGGTTTAACTTAAAAAAAAATGTCGAGAAACTTTAGTGCTCGCTGCCGTACGGTTATAAACTATGGTGGAAACAAGCAAAAAATGACTGGGGATTTAAAAATAATACTGCCCTTACCCAAATTTTACCCAAATCCATCCAGTAGTTTGGGAACTAGAGCATCGGACGGACGCACAGACACACACACATTTTTTTAATTTATTTTAACATTTTTTTTATTTTTAGACCCTATTAGGTAAGATAAGATAATGGATCCCTATCAAAATGTCATCTTCGATTAGTGTAAGATAATAGATCCGCATCAAAATCTCATTTTCGATTAGTGTAAGATAATAGATCCCCATAAAAATCTCAACTTCGATTTTTTTGCTATCACAATACCTTTTTCACTTCGTTGCTCGCCTCGTTCCTTAGTCGCTCGAAAGTAGAAATACCCCCCCTTCTCCCCCCAGCAATGACCTATCGAATTCGAAATTAAAGAAATCGCGGACATAAACTAATAATTACCTACAACCAGTACAATCGATTACAATCCTCGGATGATCCAGGTTAGTCCGAAGTGGAGCAAATCAGATGGTGACTATTTGTGACATGTAATTTCGTTCTGTCGCATTTGGCAGGGCGGGCGCGAGCGCGGGCGGCTCCGTGACGTGATTACCGTCGTTAAGCCAAGTCATAAGGCTTAAGCAGGGATTGCCTAATAGTTATTTCCTGTAGGACTTCGTAAGCCCGACGTGTCGGCCGTCGAGACGGTCGGTTAGCCTTATAGCTTTTAGGTACGAATTAAAAGAAATAGGATAGAGTGTACTTCCGTCCTACGTGTTGTAAAGATAAAAAAATAATATTAGACCAAATGAGACTAGTTTTTTGGTGATTTAATCCTAAAATTAATTTAAAAAATATAATTTTTAGGGTTCTGTACACCAAACGGGCGACCAACGGGACCCTATTAACGTAGTACTCGTATATATATTAGTACTAACATACATTATGGACACTCCCTGCCGCTCTCTAGATTGCGACTTCACCCCCTCGTCACCCAGATTGATACAGATTGATTACAGTTTGGTTGTCAAACGTATAGGATTTCGCCGCCATTTTGTTTGTTCATTTTAATTGCCGCCATTTTCTGCCCGTTGTATGAAGTGTCCAAGGTGTGCTATTACTAAGCCTCCGCTGTCTGTCCATCTATCAGCGGGCTGTATTTCATGAACCGTAATAGGTAGACAATTGAAATTTTCACGGAATATGTATTTCTGTTGCCGCCATAAAAACAAATACTAAAAATTAAAAAAAAAAAAGAATAAATAAGGGGAGTCTCCATACAAAAAACGTGTTTCTTTAAAGGTCCTCAAAATGTTTTTTATTTAGCTCTATCGTAAAAACGGTATTCTGTATTTATTATTATTATTTTATTATTTACATTGTGCACAAAGAGAATTTGTAATTTTTGAGCATGAAACTTATTAGTTTAACTTATGAGTTATTACTCATAATAGTTTTTATATATTCGATGTAATTGGTATCGAACTTGGCTCCCCTCCTTTATTTACGTTTATGGTTTTGGTGGGATATATTTATTTTAAGTAATAACCTTCTTTCATGCAAGTAAAAGACATACATACAATGCGCTTTCGTAACTGAGGAAGTCGAGACAGAGTTGTGGTCGGTCTGCTATCTGCTACTGTCCACAATGCGTTGTGGCATTTTGAGCAGGCAGGTTTTTGTAAGTGCCGGATACAAATTTCACGTTGTGGCCGTTTCGAGCTATCCAAAACGCCGTGTAAGCCTTTTTTCGCTCAATAAGTGAAATCGGACTTTTTCCCTCAATAAGTGATTTTGTCACTACCACAGCACACCCTGGACACTTCATACAACGGGCTAGAAATGACATTTCAATAAAGGAATGACGGAACAAACAAAATGGTGGCCAAATTTTATATGTTCGACAACCAAACTGTAACCAATCTGTATCAATCTGGTGAGGTTGCAATTTAGAGAGCGACAGGGAGTGTCCATACTGTATGTTAGTACTAATATATATACTTTGACCGCAGTACTTGTATTAAGACTATTTCGCATAACAGTCGTAAAACTGTGTCAGTACACAAACTTCACCTCAGTATTCATACTATTTCCAAATAGTTTTTTTTTATCGACAATTGGTAAGCCCTTGACATCATATCACCTGATGGTAAGTGAAGATGATGCCGAAGACGGAAGCGGGCTTTCCAAGATTCCCCAACGAAATGTGAACTATTTTATCTACAAGCCAGAACACATCAATGCTGTTAACATTGATGCTAGGCGGCAAGACCTAGATAAAATGGTCGTAGCTAGCCAGGCGTGCTCAGAAAATGCTCTTCTACCAACCAAACCGTGTCATACAAAGTTAGACTTCGCCAGGAATCGAACTCCTGATGTATAGTTAATGGACTTTACCATTACACCACGAAGGTGTTTATATAAATAGTCGACTTAACCCTTCGGCGGCTGCTTTCTGCTCATAAGTTAGTTAATTGTATTAGGCTCGTCAAAGGATATTTCGCCGAGAAGGGCCCGGAATACCTGATGAAACTGAAGTGCTCGGTAGTTGCAAGATTATGCCCTATCTAGCCGGCTGTGAATATATTATGATGTGAATTGACTGCGTTAATTATCAAAGTAGAAATATTAATAAGTTTTTAACATCATCATCATCATATCAGCCACAAATCGTCCACTGCTGGACAAAGTTTTTAACGCTGTGTCATAACTAAGTAACAATAAGAGATTATATGAGGTTTTCCGTGTGTTGGGCACTGGTTTCTGCCCTGATAGGGATGACAAATACTAGTCATCTGATTTACTTTTTATCATATGTCAAAAACGAAATTTTGTTCTAAAAATGTTTGTAATTCCTAGGCGTGACGTCATAGTTTTGCAGCGTTATTTATGCACTCATTTTATGATTTTGAAAAATCGAAGACTCGATGGAAAACAAAACGAGTGAGGTTTTCCGAAATTTAAGTAGGAGGGCCAATTTAGTGATCAAGAGTTCATAATTTATTTCTGATGCTGTTGTCATCCCTATTCGGGAAGGATTGACCATACCTACTTTACACACGGAAGAAATCTCCGGTTTGGTTGAAATTGTAATTTGTATGGGTAGCCCCCTGATGTCAAGAAGTTTTCAAGCTGCCTATAAGGTGTCTGACATGGATTAACGACTGGTATCTAGAGATAGCAGCAAGCACCAGCGGCATCAACCACAGCAATGGTCGAGATGCTCTAACAGTAGCAACAATCAAAACCATCCGCCGTTATTTACCCAACGACATTATTCGGTCACACCCTGGACACTACATACAACGGGCCAGAAATGAAATTTAAAAAAAGGAATGACGGAACAATCAAAATGGCGACGAAATCCTATACGTTCGACAACCAATCTGTATCAATCTGGGTGACGAGGGGGTGAGGTCGCAATCTAGAGAGCGGCAGGGAGTGTCCATACTGTATGTTAGTATTAATATATACAGGGTGTAACAAAATTGGTGTAGGTCCCGTTAACTGGGGCTTCTACTCATCATACTGAACAACTTTTGTTCTACGACTTTGCTGAAATCTCAAAAAAAAACACATTCCCTGCCACTCTCTAGATTCCAACCTCACCCTCTCGTCACCCAGATTGATACAGATTGGTTACAGTTTGGTTGTCGAACGTATAGGATTTCGCCGCCATTTTGTTTGTTCTGTGATTCCTTTTTTGAAATGTCATTTCTGGCCCGCTGTATGAAGTGTCCAGGGCGTAGTATAGGTCCCGTTAACTGGGGCTTCTAATTATACCACTGAACAAAATTCCCACGAGAGTAAGTTTGCAAAAATGTAGCTGCAGTTGTCATACAAACCAATCAGCTGAGGTGTCTGTGTTTTACAAGTAAATGGCGCGTTTACATTATGCCCTGTTTGTCAGGAAAGAAAGCAGGGAAGTGGGCAGCGTGAGAATATAAATAGGTCACCTGCGCTGCCACTGCTCATGCCGCTGCCGCTGCCATTGCCGCGCTTGTCGGCTTTCGTGCGGAAGTCAAAGGAATCGGCTGAGTGGGAACACTCACTCGCGTCGATGCTGCCGCAGAAGTATTTAGGGCAATCTGTGGCAGGAGCAGTCGCAGGGGCTGAGTGTAAATCCAGGGTAAATTAGTTTTAGGGCGCCATCTGGTGTTGAGTAGCTTAAAATAAATAGCTGTAAAACAGGCGAACGCATGCCTATTACAGCAAAGTAGGCCTGCCATCACCTCTATTACGGACTCCGGACAAAAATTTCAAAACCCTAGACATTTGAGTGAAATAAAAAAAATATTCGGACGCACTTAAAAAAAACAATAAAATGAAAAAAATTATTATTATCATTTTAGGAACGGTGCGTTCCTATTCGACGAGAGCAAAGGGAGATATCTCCGCCAGGCGAGGTGGTATGCCTGGGGTCCGGCCGTGGACCAATCGTTGATGATTGGTATTTGTATATATACTCAGCGCTGAAGAAATTCTAATAGCGCGTTCTAGATGTTGTATATCTTTTGTTATCTCGTCGCTTGTGTTAATGTTCAGTGGCGGGTTACTGCAGTTGCCGCCACATCATATATTTTATTATTTATAAAAAATCAACTTAAACTTTAACAATACAAATGAAACGCTTAATTAAATTATTTTTCTATCTGAGATGTATTTTGGTAACAAAAATAATTAGGAACCTCGCCGAATTTTTAACTATGATATGCTTAAATTTATTGCAAATCATTCAAATAAAGATTTCCCATAACACAAATAGTGTCCGGGTTTTATCCGGACATCATTTAAGAACCCCACCCGGACGCTCCCCGGACGTTTTACAAACTAGGACAAGTCCGGGGAAACCCAGACGGATGGCAGCCCTACAACAAAGTAACACTTTAGTCACAGTATATATATTAGTACTAACGTACAATATGGACACTCCCTGCCCCTCTCTAAATTCGACCTCACCCCCCCGTCACTCAGATTGGGTGTAGATTGGGTACCAAACGTAAAGGACGAGCTACGCAAGCACTTTTATTCACTATATTCACTTTGCGCGCCGCTGTGATTTCGTTCACAAGCATAAAAACCAACCAGTTACCGAACGTAAAGGCCCAACTGAAATCTTTTTTTTTCATACTAACACTTCTTCCATAAAATTTTTAAATGGGTGGAGGGGGCTGGGCCCCCTGGACCCCATATCATGAATCTTGGTGATCAAATTGACTTCACCTTTTTTTGGAATAAGCGGCAGCGATTTTCGGCGTCATAGAAGTAGATGACCTTTTTTTAATAAGCGGTAGCGATTTGTCGGTCAAGGAAAAAGTGTTTAAAGATGTACAAAATAATAGCAGGTTTCAGTGTTAATTCGTACGTCCACATCGCAGTTACCATTTACAATGTTTTTTAGTCTCATAATGTGTATGGTGTATTCGGAAAGTGTTGTATTTTTTTTTCGAACGGTGTTTGTGTAGGTACAACGAAAAGTATGAAAAAAAAAGAGTTTAGTATTTACACTGTTGCATTCAGTAAATAACTAACAAACATTTTGTGACCAATACCGCCGGTGTGATTCAACCCTACCTGCATTCTTGCCTATAGATACGTCAGTTATAATTATGTATATCATTTCTCGCTCGTTTGTATGGAGTGTCCGGGGTGTGCTTTAGTTGAGCTTTTTCGGAACATAGAGTCTATAAAGAGCGTCGGTGGCTCAACCGGTAACGACTCGGTCCTTCTAACCAGAGGTCCCGGGTTCAAATCCGGACGGCAAATCTACCAATGAGTTATACGATACTTACGTACATATACTTACCGAGTGAAGGAAAAACATCGTGAGACACCTGCACATCTGATTCCAGATGTGTATGAAGATCATGTTGCACACGTCCGTAGGTGTAAATCTAAATGCCCTACACGTGACCGCGGGTGATGCCAAGTGCAACACTAGGCAATGCAACACAATAAGAACAAGAAAAGAAGATAAGTAACCGAAATGTATTTGTACATAAAAAGTTCACTAGGGGAGTCACCGCATTGTTGGTTAGTTTGACTATGGTCAAAGTTTAAATGTTTAATATTAGTACTAACTCTTGCCATAGTAAAAAGAATGAATAGAAGGTTATCGTCATATAATGGTACATCGCGCGTCAGTAGGCACGCGCGAACACTACTTTTTTTTTTATTTTTTTTTCCTTGTAAGATGGTAGTTGGGGAGAGAGGTGAATACGTTTACGTATACCTGTGCAGCGATAAAACTGCACCGGTTATGTGGGTCGAGCCGCACTACCCACTAACACCCCCCGAAGAACTTTGGCAGCATAAGCCACCCTAAAAGTATATCGGAGCGACGCCCCCCCCTAGGGAGGGGGGGGGGGGGTGCGAAAAATACACGTTAAGCTAAGGACAGCGCGGCAAGCTCCTGATGGGAGGGCCGTTTGGTTTATCACATTAGGTGTGCAAGTGAGGGGACAGTGTTATTCAAATAATAACACTAACAGTCTCCCTGAGCTGCCAGGAGGCAGTTCAGGTCGGCTGATATTTTATCGGGAGGATCAGTGGGGACATACCTTGGTCTGCGGACCATACTACGAGACTCGGGGCTGATGTTGTTTTGCCCTAAGGGCATTATTAAAACAAACTAAGGAGGTGGTGGTGTTCTACAAGAGCGAGTAAGCGCTCTTGGGGAGTGCGTAAGGCTCGTATTTTACCAGCTAAAACCGAAATTTCGCTGATGTCTATGTTTGCGATGGTGGCGGCCACCGTTTGCATATCGTCCTTAAGGGACGGCTGAGAGCCGCCCGGTTGGGGACGCGGTTGTGGGGGGGGAGGGGTGGCTTTAGGAGCCGGTTTAGAGGGGGCTGTTGGGATAGCCCTACCCCAGGCGTTGTTTGGGGCCGTGTTGGGTTGGACCCTAGGGGTCCTTAACGCGGGGAAATTAGCCGCTGTAGGGGCCGGTGCCCACTTCGAACCCTGTTTGGGTTGCGGGGTGGGTTTGTGGCGCTACTCAATCCATATACCGTGCATTCACTACCGAATGCGTATACTGTGACATCGCATCGCCACCGAGAGTGGGGACTCCTTGTGCCGCCGGCCCGTGCACCAGTCCGCGAGAACGCAATATACGCGACGTACCTTCTATGCAATTAGATATAAAATAATATCAATGTACCGGCATTAATTAGCTACCTTTTTGTTATCTAGTTTTCTACTCGCATTAAAACAATTATCAAGGAAATTGTACCTGTGAGTTTACTTGGTCCATAACAACCCCACACTGGTGACCCGAAGACTGGACACGATGACGGATCCAGCGAAATCAGGAACGGGCGAGAATGCTCCCGATGGGAAGTCTACCTTCACGAGTGACATAATGCGAGTTGGCGTAAAAATGCCCCCATTTTGGACGCAGGAACCTGCTCTGTGGTTTGCACAACTTGAAGGTCAGTTTGCCATTTCTAATATTACTGCAGATACAACAAAATTCTACCATACAATTTCTCACCTAGACTATAATATTGCGGCGGAAGTAAAAGATATCATCCAGTCACCGCCAACAATTGAGAAATACCATAAGCTGAAGACAGAATTGATAAAAAGATTGTCACAGTCAAACGAAAATAAAATAAAACAATTGTTAGTCCATGAGGAGCTTGGAGATAGAAAACCCTCGCAATTTCTGAGACATTTAAAATCATTAGCCGGTCAGAACATACCCGATGACATGGAGCAAATAGACTAAAGTATAGAGAATCGATCTTCATACATCGCCAGGTCTGTATCTTTTTTAGTACGTAACGATAGGTTAGATGGCACTAGAAGTATCAAATCTCAGCTTTTAGTATTTTTTACGAACCTTACTGACCAACTTCCAACTTTATCGTATTACAAGCGTACAATGTGTTGATGTAATAATAAAGAAATTCAATAGATGGCGTGCTCTCGGGCATGGAGCGAATTTATATAGGGTTTCAGATTCGAGAATTTGCGGATCGAAATGTCTGTATTATGCAGTGTTGCCCTAATTAACGATTTTCCGTATTTTTCTGCGGACTTTGAAGCATTATTTGTTATGTGAATACAAATATTAATGAATATTTCAAAATAAAATCTACTTCTAAAGAATTTTAAAAACCTAGTCTTAGACACAGAAAACAAACCAATTCGTCACACGAGTGATAGCTAGTATGCATCAATTGCATCACGCAACGTGTCACCCATGTAATTGCGTGTACTTAAAGTAAATAGTTGTTGTTAGGTTATTATTTTATCTGATACCTTTAAACGAGCAATTCTTAAATACAATGAAATATATATATATATTAAATATAAATATATTTCATTGTATTTAAGAATTGCTCGTTTAAAGGTATCAGTATATATATATATAATATATATATTTGGTATATAGGGGTTTTTGGGGGTAAACAATCGATCTAGATTAGTCATTATGTTTGGGAAAACGCGTGTTTTCGAGTTTTCATGCGTTTTTCTTTCCGCGCAGGATATGGTCGTTTATTTCGTGTTTAATTTGTCACTGTCCGTCTGGTCCAGCGGGTTAAGACGCGGACGGCAAGAAACGAGTGATACGGGTTCGAATCCCTTCCCGGTGGTTAACTTTTGTTTTTTTATATGTTCAAGTTTATATATTTTTTTTTAATTTGTATTGTTTTTAGACAAGTTTAAAAAATGTAGTTAATGTTTATCACCTAAACACCACCATATTACAATAAATAGTTATAACCGAGCAAAGCTCGGTCTCCCAGGTGCTAATTTATTATACTCTATACTACAATGTGGTTGTAAAGTTTTAACAATATTAGCAAATAAATGTTTAATTAAAAAAAAACACTTACTTACCTTATATTATGAAATCTTGAAATTAGTATAAAAGGTAAAAAGAAAACGCGTACCTATTGCAATTTGCAACTTCACTTTTCTGACCTGGTACCCATATCTTTTGGTGTTTATAAAGACATTTCACGTGAAATATGTGCAGAGATCTGAATGAGTACCAAGTTAACAAGTGGTTTCTTAAATCATAGTTATATTTCAAATTGAAATATGTTTGTAAGGCTTCTCCAAATCCTAAGTCTATGGTTATTCCCGAGTTCTAATAAACATCTTTAGTTTATTTATGTACTCCATGACGACAGTGATGCTGGTCGAAAATAAAAACAGCAATGATATTACATAGGTATCATGTCATTGAAAAACAGTCAGACTCCATATAGTTGTAAATTTGTCACTGTAGTTGATAGGTGCGTAAAGCAACTTTAATGTCTCTAGTCTTATTATCTAGATGTCCCGTGTCGTGCTGGACTATCATCATAGGTGTAAGGCGACCAACGTTTAATTTTTAGGGTTCCGTTTCAAAAGGTAACGGGACCCTGTTTAATATTAAGCCTACGCTTGCTGTCGGACTGCATAAAAAAGTGATCATTTTTCTACCGCTCTCGTTAATGTCTCGATTGAAATGAATAGGTATCATTATTGTAGGTACTACCTATTCGTTGATGTTTTAAGGTTTCTTATCCAGAGGTCTAGTGATACTGAACCCTCGTTACCGTGTCCGACTCACACTTCGCTAGTTTTTTGACAAATATTTAACAAGAAACAGATTGTAGGTTTGGATACATTTTATATGTGATCCTCACGCTCAAAATCCTCTCAAAATAAAACTGTGTATCCAAAATCAAGTCTGCACCCACAGATCTACTAGGTACCAATCTTCACCATTTACTCTAACGCCATCTATAATTTCAGGTACCCTCGCTCAAAGTTCATTACATAATTTATTAATATTATCAAACGATTGTAGATGGCGTAAATGCGAACGATAAAGTGCAGCAGTGCTGCTTACGGATTTCAAGAGAAACTTATAAAATGTGGCGACTGTAATGCCATCTAGATTTATAGTGGTATTTTTACCTTTTGCAAGACTAATGTACGATACAAGGTCATCGATTCTCTATACTTTAGTCTATTTGCTCCATGCCGATGACTTCATTAAAACTATATGGTCTAGTAGATTACCTGGTAATATCCAAACAATAGTTGCGTCTCAAATGGATTTTTCGTTAGATCAGCTGGCCGTTATAGCAGACAGGATACATGAAGTCGGCCCTAGCCCACACGTCGCCGCAGCCTCCTATCACCCAGGCCCGTCACATTCTACGACAATGACGTCACAAGGTATGTCTTCTACATCACATGATGGCAACTTAGAAATGCAAATGGCACAACTGGCTAAGCAGGTAGCAGAATTGACATGCGAGGTGCGTAATTTAAAATCTCATCGCTCTCGCAGTGGCCAGCGAAACAATCACGGCCATTACCGTAACCGCTCTCGTTCCCGCTCTCGCTCTCGACCAAGAAATAGCGACTACTGCTGGTTTCACAACAATTTTGGACCAAAGGCAAGAAACTGTAACCCGCCATGCACCTACAACTCGGTAAATTCCAACGGCAGTCGTTGATGGCGGTGAACGACTGTCCTGTTTCTTCTGGCCGCCTCTTCGTCACCGACCGTCACTCAAAACTTCAATTTTTAGTGGATACTGGTTCAGATCTGTGCGTCTTTCCTAGGTCAGCTGTAAGAGAGCGTCGCCAAAAATCAAAATATGAACTGTTTGCGGCTAACGGCACAGTTATACCTACGTATGGAGCTATACAGCTAGAGCTGAACCTCGGATTGAGACGAGCATACATTTGGCATTTTGTTGTAGCAGATGTCACAAAACCTATTATAGGAGTAGACTTCCTGATTTACTACAACATTCTGGTTGACTGCCGCAACCACCGCCTGATCGACAACCTCACTCACCTGTCAGTTGCAGTTCCACGGAAGAAAAACGACGAAACCATCTCTTCAGTAAAAGCTGTTGCTGGTAATAGTTGTTTCCATGACATATTGAAAGAGTACCCAGAAGTTACCAGACCTGCTGGCATATGTAGCCCGCCTAAGCATAACACCGTCCATCATATACGTACCACTGCTGGTCCTCCAGTCTCCTGTCGCCCCCGTCGCCTTGCACCAGATCGCTTGGACATCGCTAAAAAGGAGTTCGATGGCATGTTGCAGAATGGTACTGCGCGTCGTTCTGAAAGTCCTTGGGCATCACCGCTGCATCTGGTTCCCAAGAAATCTGATGGATGGAGACCTTGCGGTGACTATCGTGCTTTAAATTCACGCACCATTCCAGACCGCTACCCTATCAGACATATCCAGGATTTTTCCTACAAACTTGCTGGTACTACAATCTACTCCAAGGTCGATCTAGTCAAAGCTTACAACCAGATTCCAGTTTTTACAGACGATATTCCCAAGACAGCTATAACAACACCCTTTGGACTGTACGAGTTCCCTTATATGACTTTTGGTTTGAGGAATGCTGCCCAAACATTCCAAAGATTTATAGATGAGGTGCTTAAGGGACTCGACTTCTGCTATGGTTTCCTGGACGATATCCTGATATTCTCTGCTTCAGAAAAGGAACACCTGGAACACCTGCATGAACTTTTCCAACGGTTACGAGACTACGGAATCTTGGTGAACTCATCTAAGTGTCTGTTCGGCCAGAACGAGGTAACCTTTTTGGGACATCAAGTCTCAGCAGCTGGTCTACAACCTACACCAGAGAAGGTGCAAGCAGTGCAAGAGTATCCAATTCCCAAAACTGTCAAGGAACTTCGTCGATTTCTTGGTATGACCAACTTTTACCGTCGCTTTATTCCTGGAGCCGCAAACATTCAATCATCTCTCAATGAACTTCTTGCTGGACCTGGCACGAAAGGATCGCAGCCGATCACACTGTCAGCAGAGCAACTAAAGGCATTTGAATCCTGCAAGACAAGTTTGTCACAAGCCACGCTTCTAGCACACCCTGACATGACAGCAGACTTGTCAATTCATACGGACGCCTCAGATACTGGCATTGGAGCAGTGCTTCAGCAAAGACAAAATGGAGTATCTCAACCACTAGCCTTTTTCTCTCGCAAACTCAGCCCGTCACAGAGAAAGTATAGTCCTTACGACCGTGAGTTGCTGGCTATCTATGAAGGTATCAAATATTTTAGACACATGGTTGAAGCCCGACATTTCACAATCTACACCGATCATAAGCCTCTGACGTTCGCATTCAGCAATCCTCGGGAAAATTGTTCACCTCGCCAATACCGCCATCTTGATTTTGTCGCTCAGTTCAGTACTGATATTCAGTATGTACCGGGAAAAAACAACGTCGTGGCCGACGCACTATCAAGGGTGGAAACAATTACTTCTCCCATCAATTACCTTGCACTCGCTTCAGCGCAAGAGAAAGACAGCGAACTTCTAAACCTGCTGCAATCTGGTACCGCTCTGAAATTAGAAAAAGTCAGATTACCAGGTAGCACCACTCAAATATATTGTGACATGTCAACTAACCAACCAAGACCATTTATATTGAAGGAGTTCCGCAGAAAAGTGTTCGACTCCCTTCATGGGTTGAGTCATCCTGGAGCGACTGCAACAACAAAACTAATAGCTGAACGATTTGTTTGGCCAAGAATGCGACGTGACTGCCGCCAATGGGCAAAAGAATGCGTACAATGCCAAGCTAGTAAGGTTAGTAGGCATACTTCTGCACCCCTCTCATCATTCAGCCTGCCTGCAGCGCGATTCCAACATGTACACTTGGACATAATCGGCCCACTACCTCATTCGCACGGATTCAGGTACTGTCTCACTGCAATCGACCGATTCACTCGATGGCCTGAGGCGTACCCCTTGACCGACATAACGGCAGAGTCATGTGCTATGGCATTCGTTTCTGGATGGACCGCAAGGTTTGGATGTCCTGCTCATATCACAACAGATCGTGGAAGACAATTTGAGGCTCAGCTCTTCAAAGCTATTGCTAAATTCATGGGCGCAGAGCATCACACTACCACTGCATACCACCCGGCTGCTAACGGATTGGTCGAAAGGCTACACAGACAACTCAAGGCTGCTATAATGTGTCACAATAATCCCAGCTGGTCAGAAGTGCTGCCTTTAGTTCTGCTAGGCATCCGAACTGCATGCAAAGAAGATATAGGCACTTCCGCAGCGGAACTTGTATATGGAGAGCCTTTACACCTGCCGGGAGAATTCTTCTGCCAGACTCAGAACTACCAAGACCTGGATGTAACAGATTTTGCATCGAGACTTCGTAAACACGTCTCCAAACTGTCGCCACACGCTACTTCGTGGCACTCCAATAACTCTTTTTATGTTCCCAGGAACCTCTCGACAGCAACTCATGTGTTCTTGCGTCGAGGCCAGCTGCTCAAGGCCTTGGAGCAACCCTACTCTGGTCCTCACAGGGTGGTGAAACGGACAGAGAAGACGTTCGATATCGAGGTTAATGGAAAAATCACAACTGTATCAATTGATCGCCTCAAGCCCGCCTACGTCGTACGGGAGGACACTCCACTACAAGCAGCGCCACCTCCAGGTCCACCAGTCAAACACACTATCACTACAAGAAGTGGTCGCCGAGTCCGATTCCCGGACTATTTCCAGTCGCCCGTTGCAACGGTCTCAGCGGGGGAGTAGTGTGGCGCTACTCAATCCATATACCGTGCATTCACTACCGAATGCGTATACTGTGACATCGCATCGCCACCGAGAGTGGGGACTCCTTGTGCCGCCGGCCCGTGCACCAGTCCGCGAGAACGCAATATACGCGACGTACCTTCTATGCAATTAGATATAAAATAATATCAATGTACCGGCATTAATTAGCTACCTTTTTGTTATCTAGTTTTCTACTCGCATTAAAACAATTATCAAGGAAATTGTACCTGTGAGTTTACTTGGTCCATAACAACCCCACAGGTTTACCTCTTAGAGGTGTGGGCGGCTTTGGTTTTGGTGCGCGCGGGCAACCACGGTAGTTGGCCGGATGGCCTTCCTGGCCGCATAGGACGCAGGCTGGGGGAGATGTGTCAGAAGCGCGGTTTCGCGTGCACTCTTTAGTGCCGTGGGGCCCTAGGCACTTGACGCACCTCGGGGTGGCAGTGCAGTTGGCCGCCGCGTGACCGTATAACTGGCAACGGTGACATTGCCCGGGGTATCCGCGTTTGTGCGGAGGCTCCACTTTTACATTGGATAGCCCACAGATGGTGAGATTACCCATTTTAAAAATGTCTTTCGCCTCCGGCTTGTATGACAAGACGACGAGGGCGAGGGGAAAGTTTTTGCCGGAGCGGCTGTGCATTTTGTGCACACCCTCTACTGGCAGTCCTAATTGTACAAGGTCCGTGTGCACGTCCTCGTTTGACAATTCGTGGGGAATGCCTCGGAGGACCGCGCGTATCTTACGCTCTTCAGGGAGAGCGTAGGTGTGATACGGTATTTGGTTTGTGAGAAGGAGCCTGGTAAGGTTCCTAAAATCGTCGGTCGTAGGGACCTCGATTTTAATCGCCTCACCTAAGTTAGACGCTTTGGTGTATCTGATATTTTGTTCCTTGCAGAGATTGCTAGTGGTCTGCCACTTGCTCTTTTTACGAACAAAAACTCAGTAGACTTTTACTTGTATAAATCTGTATTCATTTACAATATCCAAGCACAAATATTGAAACTTCCGTCGACTGATCTCATCGTAGACTCACTACCAACCGCTCAGTCCGTGAGCAGCAAACCTTGAGAGAGGTAGGGGTGGGGAAGATCCCACTCCTACCCCGATCTGAGCTGATCACCAGCGCGTGACGGCCGACAATAGTGAGCAGTGTTGCCAATATAAAATTTGATTTTTCAACTTAAACAATAAATCACGACATTCGGCCATCCGCTTCAGTGCAACCCCCGGTGCACGCTCACAAAATAGTCAGTTGGTCTTCGTCAACAATCCTAACATTCATTGAAAGTCATATTTTACAATCTCACAAATTCTTAGATTTCTTACAACAATTATGATTTGAAATTAAAATCACCGAATCTCACAAATTCTCATATTAAACAGTTTTGATTGGGGTAAATAATCTAGTAAACTTTAGCTGATAGGAGAACCGACACTTTTACATTAATTAAATCACGACATTCGGTTAAGACACAAAATTAGATTTATAAAAATGTATACCTCCACAATCTACATTGTCTGTGTCATTGAAATACAATCTAAGACTGCTTCTTGAGATATCATAATCTATTAATCAAAGTAAGTTTGTCATAGAAATATTCTGACCAATAATTAAAGCTGATGTAAAAAGAATTTCCGAATTTAAAACAGCAGTTAGACGATTGAAGAATTAAAAAAAAAACGTATAAGCCACGATACGATTCCAGTAAAATCAAAATAAGTAAAAATATATAGAGCGGAACGTTTAGTTTATTTCCAAAACTTGTGTATTGATAAGATGTTTTCCCGGACGATTTAGAAATAGGCCATATTAATCCTAATTGGGTCTTTGACTGCATCAAAAATAAATTATGAGATATAACTAAGTAGCTGTCTTTCTGTAAATTCAGAAAAGCTTGTTCATTCTTTTTACAACATTTTCAATTACTTATTTATAACAATCACATAAATAGTACGTCAAATGGTAATGAAAAATTATGACGACATAGTTAAATACATTTCAAACATTTTTAGAAAAAGTCTTCTTTTTGACAGTTGATAAAAAGGAAGTCAGATGACTAATAAGAAGCAGCTGCCGGAATCCGGTATTGTTAAAATTTAAACATTTTTTTTTTATCACTGGGTATTTTTTTTTATAATCTTACGAATAAAAATGATGACGTCACCGGCATAAATACTATGACAAAAACCGTCACAGTTAGTAAGTACTACGATTATAGAATAAATTCTGTTAATTTGTGGTATTAAATTACTTTTTACAGTATAGAATCGTCATGTAACCAAAGAGTTTTTTTATTTTATTTACACGCTTCATAAAAAACGGAACAATGCCAATTGTATTTTGTGTGATCTTACTGCTTTTAATAAACGTATTTTTTTTTGCTATTTATAAAAAAAAGGATCAAAAACAACTAAAGACCAATAGCAAAGTATTACTACTAACGCCAATAGCGTTGTTGCCAAATTTCTCTAAAATACTTGAGAAACTCATATATAACTAATGTGATTTCTCAATTTGTAAAACATATTAAATTCTAATAATTAAACTAGTTACAAAATTGTCAAGGCCTTAACTGATATCTAATTATCATGAGTTTGGTTTCATAAAAACAAACAAAAGCTTAGTTTCAGCTATATCTTTTTTTTTTATAGTGACCGCGGGTGATTTTAAGTGCAACACCTGGCAACCGGCGTCTATCCCTTGGATAGCACGGCCAATTGTACCACACGATAAGAGAGAGAGAGAGCGATAAAATAGAACAGACCTGGATGGATATGGAAAACAAATAAATAATGTATTAAACTCTTCTTAGATTTGTTCAAAGCTTTCGAGGGTGTATTATGTAAATCATTGTTCAATCAATTAATAACTATAGGCACACGTGGAATGTGATGTTTAAAAGTTAACAAAATGAAAGTTATCAATTTAACTAAATTACTGTGACTTATGTGGACCTCGCGAAAATTAAATCTTTTTTTGTTATGTTTACCCTCTGTTGACTAACATACAGTATAATATTTTGGGAAAATTCTGTAAACATTCAATCTATATTAGTGCTACAAAAGCAAGGTCTTCGAATTAACTTTCATAATTAAGCTGAAACACTGAGGACTACATTACTTACTGAACAAAAATATTATTGTTGAAGTCACAAACTATACAGAGGTAGGAGTGTATTTACATACTAGAAATTTGAATATTTTAAAGAAATAAAAGTTAATATTTTAGGAAAACAAACTAAATTATGAGGAATTTACGTTCTAAATATGAATAATATTTATGTTCTGTGAAAGTGACTTCTTACATCTATATTTATATAAATATAGATGTAAGAAGAAAATAAGTACAGTCCCTCGGTAAACGCATCACCCGAAAACAGCTGAACTGATTTGGAAAACTTCTTTCGAACATTTGCAACAGTTCAACCAAGGCTCATAACCTTTATAATATATATATTATATAATATACTTTGAAACCAATTTTTCATTTGAGGAGAAGGGGACAAAATTCACAATACTTCGTCGTAGGCAGAAACTCTACTGCCAATTTCTTTACTGCCGTCCGAAAATCAATAAGGTGTTGACGTGGCTGATGTACTGTGACCGGCCTCTTCAACCATCCAAAAAGTCATCGGAGAATCTGAGAGCTTTGACGGTATCTAGATATTTTGTCGTAACGTTGGTGACGGCGATGGAGGCCTCCGCCGCCTCCGCTGTTGAGTTCGCCCTCGTCCTTGCTTATCAAGATTCTCCATTACCTCGGAGAGATTAAAAAAAAGGCATTAGACGCTAGTTATATTATTATACAAGTAAGAAATGTGGCAATTGCAGGTATGTTGCCATTTCTGCCGAGGCATAATATAGGTATGGTGCTTCTCTCAAAAAAACAAACAAATAAATTAGAATAATAATAAAAACTGAAAAACCGCAATTACCTCAGAAAACAGTTAAAGATATCGGAAATCTGACTGCTTTTTTAAGGAAAACAAAGACCAGCCTATATTGGACGTTGTCTGTAACTATTAAGCAGTAATAGTGAACGGTTGACAACGTAATGTCAAGTTTTGTACTATTTTCAAAATAGTAAGTATTTCATTATTCAGATTCCGATTCAACTAACCAGGATATAATGGGTTTTGGTTTGCGTATTTTCTTATCTTTCTCAATAATGACGGTATTTTCACATATGCTCTAAAATAATCATTTATAACCAGGGGTTACTATTAACTTACTTACTTAGAAACTTAGTTAGTTAGAAACTTAGTTACTGTTAATCTGTTCGTTTTGGACACGCTTGGCCTTGAGTTTTGAAATACTAAGCCTTTAAAACAAATCCATAGGCGTACCGAGTTAGAAGCGACATATCTAGCCAGTTGATGCATATCCTACAGAGGCTCACTTGGCCCGAAATTCATTGACACACTTGGCCCACAGTGACATACCTAGCCACTGGTTGCTATATAGGCACACTTGGCCCAAGGTGGCATACTTAGCCACATATCTACTTAGGCACGCTTGGCCTAAAGTGACACATCTAGCCACTTGATAGATACCTACATATCTTATATAGGCGCACTTGGCCCACCACGTACGACGTGGGTACGTCACGACTAGGTAGTAATACCCTAGCTTCGATAAATAAATAAACATAATAAATCGATAACAGCAGTAATAAAATCGCAAGTATACATACAAGGGTACATAAAATATTAAGTCTTTCAATAATACAGTGTTGGCTGGAACAGATCCCCTTTTCGGATAAGTCTGCTTTCGTACAAATTTATATTTAGTTGTTCTTGTACTGTAATAAGAGTTTACAACCAAACAAACAAGTCTGACATACCTTCCGAGTATAATTTAATAAAATAATAATAAGTAATAGTAATGATTATTTACTATCTTTTTTTTATATTGCAGTGTGGTAATGGAATTAAACTTTCCGACCAGAATAACATTCTAAAAGAGTTTCTTCAATGATATACTCGTAGTCCACAAGTGACGGTTTATTAAACCAACGGGTCATACCTCTCCTTTTTAACCAATGCAAAATAATTTCGAAGAACAGTGATATTTGTTAATTATTTTTTTTGACATCTTTTAATCAAAACAGTTTTAACATATCCTAAGAAATAGCTAGTTGTAAAGAAATATTATTTATTTTTGGTGTTCACGTTGACGAGCAAATATCACTTCACTTCCCACTTCCAATCTGTCGTGAGGCAAATCATTGTTTTCTCCGATACAGGTATTTACAATAGTTTCAAGAATTTTAAGAGACTGACTTTCCGCTTCTAAGGTATTTTTTGAGCCCATTAATTTTATTAGGTATCTTACTATTCTTATTTATACCACAGATTACTAAATAGTTACTTTTTATATTTCATTTTATTATCTTTCGACTGGTCCTGTCACAAGATGAAACGTATTAAAAATGAAACTAAAACGCGATAATTGTATAACAGGATTATTGCACATTACTAAATTCCAACTTCCAGCTATAAATAAAATAGGAACTGCCCACCTTTGACGAAGTCCTAGGTTTGGCATACATAGCCCTATACATGGGCACATTTGGCCCGTCTCAGTGACATACCTAGTCACTGTGACATCAACTAAACTGTATCTATGGACTGCTTAGTTACTTAATCAATATGAGGACTCACCTGGTCCGATATGTATGACACACCTGGTCAATATGAGAACTTACTTAGTTCAATATTTATGACACACCTGGTCATTGAACTCGTCTATGCCATGCCTAGTTATAAATAAACTAACTTTGAAAATAACCATTTTAATGTCACAATGTCTTAATTATTTGTCATACCCTCAGTTTCAAATTTCAAACAATGTGCTTTTCTCAAATTAACAGCAATGCAAGATGCTATTGAAGAACAGTGGCCCTTACAATAACATTTACATCGTTTTCCAGACTAAAGTTGTCAAAGAGTAGCCTTGCGCAACGATAGTCCGGCAAGTAGCAATTTTAAATAAGTAGGTTATTAGCCGCCATTCGAAGTTTGTGCAAGATATTATTGAAGAACAATGGTCCTTGCAATGATATTTACACAAACCTACCAGAACAACGTAGTCAATAGGGTAGCCATGATCAACGCTGATCCGATTATGACGAACAATTACCCGTTTCTATGTTTGAATTCGAATAACTAAAATACATTTATGCAATATATCATCGTAAGACAATGGTCGTTACGATCAAAATTGCAAAAACTTACCGGAAAAATGTTACCAAAGAGTAGCCTTGGCCAACGTTAATCCGATATACGTAGTTATTCAAAACGTAACACTAAAATTTTTATTACGGGCAGAAGGTATGACAAAATAACTAATTAATAAAACACGTGCACTCATATCTTTTCTACAGTTTAAAAAGTTACATACCTTTATGGGCTGAGGGTAGTGTCCCGCTTCTGAGTTTTTACGAACAAAAACTCAGTAGACTTTTACTTGTATAAATCTGTATTCATTTACAATATCCAAGCACAAATATTGAAACTTCCGTCGACTGATCTCATCGTAGACTCACTACCAACCGCTCAGTCCGTGAGCAGCAAACCTTGAGAGAGGTAGGGGTGGGGAAGATCCCACTCCTACCCCGATCTGAGCTGATCACCAGCGCGTGACGGCCGACAATAGTGAGCAGTGTTGCCAATATAAAATTTGATTTTTCAACTTAAACAATAAATCACGACACTCTTATCTCTGAGGAACACGTTTGGCGGGGGCTTGGATCTCGGTAGGACCGGGGCGCACCGACTCGGCTTATTCGCCGTGGTGTTTTCGCCATGACTGCACCGATGCAGCGGGGGTCGGACCTAAGGAGAGCTATGAACTCTCGTATTAACTCCGGCTGAGAGACGCCGGAGGCGGGTAGCGCGGGTGCTAGTGCACCCGCCATGTTGGGACCTAACAGACCTATGTGTCCCTAACCGTCACCCCTGGGCAAGCCCTAGTGCAATGGGTTCGGGTAGCCTAACGGCCCTAGCTGCCTGAAGTGTCGAGGGTAGCCTGTGCGAGCTGGAACCAGCGCAGACGCCCAAACGACACGACAAGAATAGGTAAGGGGATGGGTAGGGTGGGAGGGAGATATCTGGCGTCGGCGAGGGGCCACCCCCAAAGCCGGTGGTTCCAGACCCAACCAAGAATTTCCGTTTCCCAGGAGGGAACCGTGAGAGCTCGGGTCACACTCTGTCCGACTTTGACGCGCAGCGCCGTGAGGCAGCCTTCCTCTTAAAGAGGTGCACCGGACAACCACGTAAAACAGTGGATTTAGAAAAACGCGCGAGGAGACGTGTAGCGATTGTCAGAAACTGGCCGTAGTCGCGTCGTGTAAACACCACGTGGCTGGGCTGGGATGGCCGACTGGCAGCGTTGCGCGCGGCGCAGGCAGATGTCGGCAGCGTGCGGGGGCGTGGCCGGCGGGCGGGCACGACGACGCACGGAGATACTCGAAGAGTAGCGCGGGTAGCGGGCGGCGACGGGGCGCCGAGAGCGGACTGTCTAGCACACGTCCACCGCAAGCGATAGACGGTGAAAGACCAAACACTACAATAATAAGAATGACTTAAGACTGCTGCGACTGGGGCCGGCGACGGCGTCAATCGCACACGTGTGAAATCTTGTGTTAAGGAGTAGGTACATACATATGCTTGTGTGTGTAGCCAAAGTACTCGTATATATATTAGTACTAACATACAGTATAGACACTCCCTGCCGCTCTCTAGATTGTGACCTCTCTCCTCGTCACCCAGATTGATACAGATTGGTTACAGTTTGGTTGTCGAACGTGTAGGATTTCGCCGCCATTTTGTTTTTTCCGTCATTCGTTTTTTGAAATGTCATTTCTGGTCCGTGCCGTTGTATGAAGTGTTCAGGGTTTGGTGTAGCTGAGTCGATGCTCACGTCGTCGTCGCGTAGTAGGTACCTACGAGTACATGCCGCGCCAAAGCGCAGTACAACTAATAACTATAAAAAGATAAACAAGTAATAACAAAGCAATTCGTAATATTCGTAATCGTTGTAAATATATTTCTGTGTCCAATTTTGAATACAGTTTGAATAGTACGGGTACCTATGTAAACTTTTTTTTCTTATATGTCATGTTAACTTTAAAACGTCATTTCAGGGTGACTTTTTAAAACAAGGCACCCTTATAATTTCGCTCTGTCTGTTTGTTCGTCTGCTGTTTAACTCAGAAACTATTTGTAAGTACTTGAAAGCTCTGATTTGGCAGGGCTATACATATTAATCACGCCGACAAAATTTAGAAATAAAATCTTTTGGGCTTTTAAGGCTTCCTTAGCTGAAAAGGTAAAAACGGAACCATTACTGAATCACTCGTCATCACTTCCCACCCCCTCAACCAATTCTATACATAGCATTACTTCAATCCGTTGCTCAGTTGTGAAGCCGACGCGATGTGCGCGAGCGTGGAAATAAGTTTTCTGTTGATCCCTCGGGAACTATGCTAATTAGTAAATTATGTAATTTCCCACCCACTTTACCATCTTTGTGCATTAAATAATAATCCGAGAGTATTTTTTCAGTTACCTCAGGAACCGCATCGGACTATGCTATTTACACGGGATAAAAAGTAGCTGATGTCTTTACCCGTGACACAGGCTACCAGCATGCCAAATTTCATCAAGATTGGTCAAGGTCTTGAAGCGTGAAAAGGTAAGAAACCAACAAACAAACACATTTTCACATTTATCCTTTCGCTACTCAGTTGCGACGCGGGCGTGCGCGAGCGTGGAAATACATTTTCCCCAGACCCCTCGGGAGCTATGTCAGGCTATGCTAATAAGTAAATTATGTCATTTCCCACCCCTTAAAACATCTTTGTGCAAAAAATCATAACAATCCATTGTTCCGTTACGATATTAAAGAAATGAACCAAAAAAAAGTATTTTTCAGTTCCTTCAGGAACTGCATCGGACTATGCTATTTTCACGGGATAAAAAGTAGCCTATGTCCTTCCCCGTGACACAAGCTACCCGCTTGCCAAATTTCATTAAGATTGGTCAAGATGTTGAAGCGTGAAAAGGTAACAAACAAACACATTTTTAATATAAGTAAGGATTTAATAAGGGTTCCCTGTGGAATGTTGTTCAGTATGATGAGTAGAACTAGTACTATTACCTAATCTGTAGTACAACCCCAAGTTAAAGGGTCGTATACCAATTTTGTTACGCCCTGTATAGTTTTACCACTGCCTCGACACTTCATACAACGGGCCAGAAATGTCATTTCAAATAAAACCGGTCAAGTGCGAGTTGAACTCGCGTATAGAGGGTTCCGTACAATGCCAAAGTCAAATACAAAATATCACATTTGAAATCCTCACAGTAAGATGCGAGTTATTTTTTTTTATTATTAAAAATTTGAGTGTGTTTGGCTGCACCTCACCTGATGGTAAGTGGCGATGCAGCCGAGGATGTAACAAGCAAGCTCAAAAAGTGCCTATTCACTCTCGTCTTGAAGATTCCTAAATTATACGAATCTATAATATAATAAAACTGTAACGGGGCCGTGTCTGTACATGAAATATTTTTGAAAAATAATAACTGTGGTGGACATTACTAACGATACAGAGGCCAAAACAACAACTTTTGGAATTTTTGTCTGTCTGTCTGTCTGTCTGTCTGTCTGTATGTTCGCGCATCACGCAAAAACTACCAGGCCGATTTTGATGAAATTTTGTATGGTGGTTCCTTATAGCCCGGGTTAACATATAGGATACTTTCTATCCCGGAAAATTCAAGAGTTCCCGTGGGAAAATCAAAAGTATTCATTTATATAATGGCTCACCACGAAAATGTAGCTTGACCTATTACAATCAAATTTTACACGTTGATACCCTTATCGCGAACTAAAACTGGGAAATTGTGAATCCAAAAAAAATAAGGGTTCCTGCCGGAATGCAAAAAAGTGTATCTTTAGAATGGCTCAACGTAACAATATGAAACCATTACATTGGGATGGGGTGTTTTGAATATCATTTTATAGTCGGGTATTCTTTATCCCGGAAAACTAAAGAGGTCCCGTGGGAAATTATGTATCGATACTTACAATAATAAATATAGAGTACTTTTTCAACATATAAGCTACACATACCACACATTATAATCATAGCAGCAAAATGTCAATAGATGGCACTGCAGGAATAATAAAACGCGCTTAAGTTGTGTTAAAACATTAAAACATTAAAATATTATTTCATACTTTTGAGTGGATTCTGCTTTTTACAACTCTCTGGAACTATGGCACGTAGCGATGTGTTTCATAGACGAACAGATAGGTATTTTTTTATAGATTGCAATCATGTAAAAAAGTTAAAAACACATAAATCGAGTTTAGATTCTTTTAACAGGAGGCACAGATATGGGAACTCTTCTGACGGCGACTATTTGCGTGTGGCAGTTGCTCTCCGCCTGCAATATCAATATCTGTGAACCTCATCAATGTATTTGCGGCTCCACGGTGGAGGCATCACTCACTGAATTGCGGTCGTTGTTTGTGAAGATTCCCACGTCACCAATTCCTTAATGACTTCACTCGGAGGGCACTGGTATCGGCCAGATGGAATATTCTATCTTTGATGCAGCCACTGGGCTTTAGTTGATGTGATGGCAAAAGGCCGGAGGGTTTAAACAGGTGCTATGGCAGAGAGGAACGTGCCAGCTTTGGGACTCTACTTTTTCTGCCTCACACCTCACCCGTACGGTACTGCTGTTCATTTTGCGACGAGAAAGAAGCATTATATGTACTCGGTCTTGAAGGCAAATTACTGCTTATTGCCGCTGGTCTGTGAGACAACCGGCTGCTGAACCCTCAGAGGCCTTTGCCTTCACAAAGGAGATTAGCCGTCGCCTTCGAGAGAGGAGATGTGACGTGAGGTCCTACCTGCTGCTAAGGTTGTCTATTGCCATCCAGCGCGGCAACGAGAAGTGCGTCATGGGCTACTTTGGAGCTGATACGACTCGAGGATTTGACCCATATTAATATTTTTAGGAAGTTTTATTACTAGATTGATACAATGATTTAAATTAGTTTTTCGATAATATAGGTATATGTGTTATTTCATCATATCAGTTTATATACGTCCCCACCAAGGGGCTCAACCTGCCTTGAGTTAGGGCGATCAGGCCTTAGACGATCACGCGGGCCCATTGCGGGTTGATTGACTTCACACATAAGCTTCGAGTTTCTTCGCAGGCGTGTGCAGGTTTCCTCACGATGTTTTTGTCACCGTAAGAGCGTCGGATAAATACCAGTATGAAATCGATATTCGTATAGATATTGTTAAGTGGCAGCATTCGAACCACGGCCTTCCGCACAGGAGATAGTGGCCCTAACCGTTCTGCCACCGACGCTAACATATAGATGTTATTTAAGATTTAGAAATCCTTACTTATTATTGTGAAAATGTGTTTGTTTGTATGTTACCTATTCACACTTCAACACCTCTACCAATCTTGAAGAAATTTGGCATGCAGGTAGCCTGTACCACTGGGAATGAAATAGTCATCTTTATATCTGTGGAAATTATCATAGCCCGATGCAGTTCCTGAGGAAACTAAAACAATACTCTTTGTTCGTTAAGTAATTTAAAATCGTAACGAAAAAATGAGTTGGTGTGATTTTTAGCACAGAGATGAGGTGGAAAATGATATAATTTACTGATAAGTATATCCTGACATAGTTCCCGCGGGATCTGGGGACAACTGTTTTCTACGCTCGCGCACGTCGGTGGCGTCGCAACGGATTAAAGTTATTTTTTGTATAGAATTTGTTGAGGGGGTGGGAAGTGACAAAGTCTGCTAATCCGAATAGCCCGATACAGTTCCTGAGGTACCTGGAGAAAACTAAAGTCCACGCTTGCGAGCTGATTGCGGCTCGCGCACCACTCACCCTCAAAAAGAGTCATAAAAGCTATGTCCACGCGGGCGAAGCCGCGGGTAAAAGCTAGTCGTGGAATATAGACGCTGGAAGGGACATTCCGCCCCTTGGCCGTTCGCATGATGCACGAAGAAGCAAAACGCTTTGTGTGTACTCGTAAAGGTGGAACATTGACGACAAAGGGGTGGAACCGCCTTTTGCACCTGATCGTCCGATGATGAAATGGAGAGGGAGAATGAGTTCGTGAAGCTCCAGGACACACTCTCCGAAATGAATCCTGTAGAACACCGATAGACAGGCGACTTTGTGGAGATGCTCGAGGCTTTGGAACCTGTTTGATACAAGTTCCTCGCCGCCAATGAGTGTCCTAGAGCGTCAGTCGATAGAATACAAGGCAAATAGCTGGTAACGAGCCGATCCGTCCCACAAGTGAGAGCAGTACTCCATACAGTTAACTACTACTAGCGCAATCTAGTGGTGTTTTAGTGAACTTCTTATTTTAAATAAAAAAATTAGTGCGTGTGGCTGCACCTCACCTGATGCTAAGTGCCGATACAGCCGAAGATGTAACACGCAAGCTCAAAAACTGCCTAAAACTCCTATTAAGTGCCTATTAACTCTCGTCTTGAAGATTCCTAAATTATACGAATCGGGGAATACAGACGCCGGCAGGGAATTCCACTCCTTGTCCGTTCGCCTAATGAACGAAGAAGCAAAATGCTTCGTGCGTAAAGGTGGAACATCAACGACAAAGTGGTGGAATCGCCCTCCGCACCTGGTCGTTCGATGATGAAATGAAGAGAGGGAATGAGATCGTGAAGCTCCAGGACACACTTTCCGAAATTAATCCTGTAGAATACCGATAGACTATTTTCTATTATGACTAGAACTATTTTCCCTATGTGAACGTATTATATTGAGTTTATCACTTTTTTTTCAATTGATAGAATTCTTATAGGTTTTCCTGTAATCTACAAGCAATGAACTATATTTTGTATTTTTTCAAAATTTTCGGCAAGGTAGTTTCAGAGAACAGGGGGTATGGTAAATTTTCGTCTACTTTCATGAATAAATTCGAAACTATTTATTTGAAAATATAAACAAAAATATATTTAAGATCCTGATAACGAGCCCTTTCATTTGATATATGACACAATAATGTTTCCAAAACTTTTTTTCAATTTCCTAATTTGTCCCCCGAAAATAAACCTTATTTAAAAAAAATATTTATTTATTTTGCACATCTGTGTTTGGGTCATAGGATTACACCATTCTACCAAATTTCACCTGATTTGGTCCAGTAGATTCGGAGCAAATTGGCTTGCACAGACGGACGGACAGACAGACAGACGCACGAGTGACCCTATAAGGTTCCATTTTTGTTTTTTTTGTACGGAACCTAAAAAGGAACGACAGAACAAACAAAATGGCGGCGAAATCCTATACGTTAGACAACCAAACTATAACCAATCTGTATCAATCTGGGTGACGAGGGGGTGAGGTCGGAATCTAGAGAGCGGCATTAATAATAAATTAATAATTATATTTTGTTTTTACTCAAATTTCTAGAAAAGGACTTGAAATGTTAGGATTTATAAGGGTGTAGGTACATCTCAGCTGACAAGTCTGCGATATTCGTTTCGCCTCATGTGAGTCATCCCGATTGGACACATTAGGCGATATAAGGCAGGCGAATGAGTCTCAGGCGCCTCATACGGGAACATTCCTGCGCGTCCTACACCCTTCGACCTTATCTATCGTAACGACCCCCTATTGGATACTAAAAGGAATTATCGATTTCCTGTCCTATTTTTATCCGACTGCCTCAGTTATATTTTTTGAGAGTATGTATGTAAGTATGTATGTGTGTATACTGTATGTACCTATGTATGTATGTGTGAATGTATGAATGTATGTATGGATGTATGTATGTGTGTATGTATGTAAATATGTATGTGTGTATGTATGCTTTCATGTATATGTATGTATGTAGATTTCTATATTCCCTGCTACAACCTGAACGGCTTGAAGGATTTTAAGGTATGAGGTAACGTTAGGTTAGGTTGATCCTGTGAGTGACATAGGATACATATTTAATTGACTGACCAAAAAGAGGGGTTAAGTAGTTTATTACGCACTCGGGTTTTTAATTTTTAATGAATTCATAAAGTTATTGTCGATGTTGCTAGCATATTGCATATTTCTAGGATATTGCCGGTCATTGAAGGGTGTTAATTGTAAACCCTTAAACGTCCCCACTGCTGGGGCTGGGGATATGTCTACTCCACACATGGGGGCCGAGTCCGGGTTAGTGGAGGTTGTAGGACTAGTGGCGAGCCCCACTGTCAGAAGTTTTGAAGCTACCTTTAAGCAAAGTATATATATTAGTAATAACATACAGTATGGACACTCCTTGCCGCTCTCTAGATTGCGGCCTCACCCTCTCGGCACCCAGATTGATACAGATTGGTTACAGTTTGGTTGTCGAACGTATAGGATTTCGCCATGATTTTGTTTGTTCCGTCAATTGTTTTTAGAAATATCATTTCTGGCCCGTTGTATCAAGTGTCCAGGGTGTGCTCTAAGGCACCTGACACGGCTTAATGACTGCCATCTGGTGAAAACAACCGGCACCAACAGCTTAACGTGCCTTGCAAAGCACGGAGAGTAAGCACGGTTGAGAAAAAAGCCACTAACAGTCAAACCTATCCCGGCGATGACCGTGCTTTTCAGGTCAGTTTTAACCTGCGTGATCGATGCAACCACGCAAGTCGAACTAAGCTAAAACCGCTTTACAGTCAAGGAATTTAATTTCCAACTCACCTAAGGTTCAACATCGTATAGCAATCTGTCACCATAAGAGCTATTTTCGATTGACACTGACACATAGAAAAGCAAATGATAACTTTTTGCAAAGAGCTTATCTGTAATGTGAAGTGACAAACAATACGTATTGACATTTCAATGCTATCATTGAAATAGAATTTTCGACCTTAATGCATTGCGAATGTCTAACGTCATTTCAAAGAAATGGGTAGGGAATTAAATTCCTTGACTGTATATCAATATTAAAAATAGCACTCAGCTAAAAATAATAGAAATAAGCGAAAAATAACTTCCTTAAGGAAACGCATTGGAAACTTTGGTTGCAGGGATCTCGATTTTTGTCAGCCATTACAAAGCATATGAAAGTGATATTTTGTAACCTGATTCTTCATTTCAATGACTTAATTTTGTCAGTTGCAGAAACACGCTTTGTTAAAATTTTATAACAGAAAAATATATATCAAAGAAACCTCTTTTTTCTACTCCCATTTGGTAACTTGCTTAATACATAACCTCAAATCTTAACACTTAAGTATTCATTCCTACAAGTCGTTTTACAGTGATCATTTCAAAACGAGGCAAGTGTACTACAATGAAACTTTTTAAATATTTTTATGGCTTTAGCTTCAAAAATTCAATATCATATGATTATGACAACATTTCGATGAATTTTTTTTAATTTCATGGTCGTAGAAAAAGTATTGTATGCCACTGCATGCAATTAGCCATTGTAACGCTCGTGCTGTCTATTGTGCTACTCAGCTTTGCTTCGTGGCACAAACTCGCACTCATGTTACAACGGCTCTTATTACTTGGCAGTGGCATAAATAACTATTAAAACAGAGATTCTACTGGTTAACCTGACCAATTTAAACCTCTTTTTATTAGTCGATTAGTCTAAACACACACTTCTATATCACAGATGAATTTTTTTATATTAATCGTAGTTTTTAATTGGAACGAAAAAATATTGAAAAAGTGCAAAAGTGTGGTTATTTTCTTTACTCTTTACACGTAAAGAAAAAGACGGAAAGAACTGTTCCAATTGTTGAACTGCTCTTATCTATTTTAAGGGTTTCTTATACCCAACAGATGACCAACGCTACCCTATTATCACACCCCGGACACCGCATACAAATGGTCGTGAAATGACGTTTTTAAAAACAAATGACTGAGCAAGCAAAATCACGGCGAAATCCTATACGTTCGACAACTAAACTGTAACCAATCGGTATCAACCAGGGTGACGAGGGGGTGAGGTTGCAATCTAGAGAGCGGCAGGGAGTGTCCATACAGTATGTTAGTATATATACTTTGCTATTACTGAGCATCCGCTGTCTGTCCGTCTGTCGGCGGCCTGTATTTCATGAACCGTAATAGGTAGACAGTTAAAATTTTCTAGAATATGTATTTCTTTTACCGCTTCACCAAAAAACACAAAAAGTGAAAAAATAAGAGGGGCCACCATACAAAAAATGTGTTTTTTATAGGTCTAAGACGTAAAAATTGTAATACATAAAAGTGTGAAACTTGGCGTGGTTATAGTACTAACACTGAATTCAATTCAATATATTTATTCAAAATAATTGCAAATTACACTCTTTGATAGTCATAAAATAATAATAACAATGTCATTTGTGAAAAATCAAGAAATAAACAATTATAACATCAAAATTCAATCCTTGAAATAAACTAGATTATGTCATTAGAATATGAAAACAATATGACACGAAAAGTTATACATAAAAATCATTGAATGTCATTAATGCCTTTGAAAAGAGTAGGCCAGTTCACCCGGATAGCATCCGGTCACGAGTTTAAAGCGAGAGTCAGCCATCGCTCCGCCATCGGAACGACCCGGCTCCCGATGCGCCACCATCCGCACGAACATGCACAAGCATTCTGTCAATGCTAAGATAAAAATCTTAAGTAAAAGAAGTACTAGACTTGCCACGTCTTGCGCTTCCACTTCACTTCTTAAATCATCCGTTTAGTAGTAACAAGATAACATACAAACGGACATACATACATAATACATTTAGGTCAAACAGATTACCCTTCCTTTGGGCTTCGTCGCAGTCTGGTAATTACCACAAAATCCGCACAAATAATTACCCTTCTTTTGAACTTTGCCACAGTCGGGTAAAAACTACCTCTACCTATTTTTCCAACATTCATCATGTCAGCTCATATACGTCCCCAACGAGGGGCTCGAGTAATCAGTCAACTAGTTGAACGTTGAGTGACGCTAGTTCAATCAACGTTCGGCCTAGCTTACAATCAGCCAACTAGTTGAACGTTGAGTAACGCTTGTTCAAATTCAATTGAATGTCGCCATTTAATCAACGGGCTAGCCTTTCAATCAAATGGCAGATTTAACTAGATGGCTGCGATATATGCAAAGGACATGACGAAATAATAAGGTAATGTTTTGCCACATATGCTCTATTACCCTTTAAATGAAATAGGTAGATAGGCACTGGCTGATCCCTTATACTTATAAATTGGCCTCAGAAGTTTGGCTCAATAATGTTTGCGCTAAGTATAAAATGACGGCTAATTTAAAAACCGGCCAAGTGCGAGTCAGACTAGCACTTCGAAGGTTCCGTAACATCATACCTCTTCACATAAGTACATAGTATAATGACAATTATTACCTATTCACATTACAATCAAAAGACATCAACGCGAGCGACAAAAATATGCTTTTTTGTCATTTAGTTTGACTCTTTAGCACGAGTATGACTCACACTTAGCTAATATTTATTATTTGTTGTTTTATTTGAGTATTAGTACTATAACCACACCAAGTTTCAGGCTTGTATGTATTATCGATAGAGCGAAATCTAATATACTTCCTCAAGACCTAAAAAAACAAGTTTTTTTAAGGGGACCCCCCTTATTTTTCACTGAATTAGGGCGATCGGGCCTTAGTCGCCCACGCGGGCCAAGTGCGGGTTGATCGACTTCACACACAACCTTCGAGTTTCTTCGCAAGCGTGTGCAGGTTTCCTTACGATGTTTTCCTTCACCGTAAGAGCGTCGGATAAACTTAAATATGAAATCGAAAATCGAAATCACATTGGTACGTGGCAGGATTCGAACCACGTCCTGCCGGAAGGGAGGTAGCGGCCCTAGCCGCTACGCCACCGACGCTCTTAAAAATTCCTCTACCTCTTTTTCCAACATTCAAACACATTTAAAAAAGTTCTGCAGTAGGCACAGCGGGCGCTTTCCTGTTGGAAAATTCGGTACAGTAACCGACAAACAAAATAAAATAAACATTACAATAAAATGGTACGTACTCGAACCAGTACCTACGCACAACGTTGAGTAAACATTTTGTATAACTCCGCCCACTCAATGAAAACACACATTGAAAAGGTATGGTTGCCCGGAGTTTCTCTGCGTGATCGAATCAGAAACTAGGAGATCCGTAGGAGAACCAAAGTAACCGACATAGCTCTCAGAATTGCTAAACTTAAGTGGCAGTGGGCGGGGCACGTAGCTCGTAGAATAGATGGCCCCCTAACGGTAGCGTAGGCAGCCCTCCCACTCGGCAGACCGATGACCTGGTGAAGGTCGCGGGAAGCCGCTGAATGCGGGCAGCGCAGAATCGGTCCTCATGGAAATCCTCGGGGAAGGCCTATGTCCAGCTGGGGACCTCCTTCGGCTGACATGATGGTTGCTAACCAGGGTTCTCCCGCGGCGCCGCATGCCGTCACTTATGTGACACACTGATTGGAAGAATGATTCGAGAAGCCGGCGAGTGTTAGAAACAAGTGTGTACGAGTCATTTCAGTTAGATTTATCCCAACAAAACATAAATGTGAAAGGCAGCCAAGTTCAATACAAAAAATAATAATTACAGAGATCTAAATGGGTAGGTACCCAGTTCAATATTGGTTTCTTAAATCATAGCTACGGCACTTCAAATTGAAATGTTTATCTTAGACTTCTCCAAATATTAGAATATGTACTTACAACGGTTTAAAGTTGTGTAAAAGAAAACTTGGATGATTGATTGATTGATTGAAAACACTTTTTTGCACAACATAAGAGAGAAAAAAATAATACAATAATTAAGGAATTTGTACATATAGGCGGTACCGATTGCTGTAACGGTGAAGGAAAATATTGTGAGGAAACCTGCACACGCCTGCGAAGAAACTCGAAGGTTGTGTGTGAAGTCGACCAACCCGCACTGGGCCCGCGTGGTCGACTAAGGCCTAATCGCCCTTATTCAGGGTAGGCTCGAGCCCCTCGGTGGGGACGTATATGAGCTGTAATGATGAGGCGGTCTTATCGCTAACAGCGATCTCTTCCTTCTCTTCTTCTTCTTCTTGTTATGTTCTGCGCTACTAATGGTGTAACTAGGAAAGTTTTACACGATCACATTATATTTTATATATTGGTGTTTATTTTTAAAAGTAAGCTTTGCTTGCTTGGCGGCTTGACTATTTAAACTTGCCAAGTTACACCATTCATCATCTTATCAGCCGAAAATCGTCCACTGCTGGACAAAGGCCTCCCCCAAGGATTTCTACGACGACCGGTACTGCGCTGCCCGCATCCATCGGCTTTCTGCGATCTTCACCAGGTCGTCGGTCCACCGCGTGGGAGGCCTGCCTACGCTACGTTCAAATTAAAATATCGGAAAATAGCGTTTTCCCAAAAATGAGACCTATCTAATCGAATTTTCACCCACAAAAATCCTCGTTAAGTAATTTTCAAGCAAATCGTTGCAGCCGTTTCCGAGATTCAGATTATATACAAGATTGGATTATTTAAAAGTATTAATTATTAAATTAGATAAGTTAAGATAAAACGTTACATCGTGATTGTTTCTTTTTTTATTGGTTTTTGATAAGCGTTTTCCAGCAGTCTTCCTTTGCATCACTAGATGGCGCCACGGGCTTTTGTTTAATATTATACCCCGGAGATTTTTGCTTTCTAGGGTTCCGTAGTCAATATGGAACCCTCACAGTTTCACCATGTCCCGTCCGTCCGTCCGTGGCTTAGCTCAGAGACTCTTAGTACTAAAAAGCTGCAATTTAGACATTTATCACGCCTACTAAGTGGTAAAATAAAAACTTTTTAGGGTACATCCCCTACATGTAAAGTAGGGGTGATTTTTAGGGTTCCATACCCAAATGATAAAAACGGGAACGTATTACTAAGACTTCGCTGTCCGTCCGTCCGATAGTTAGACAGTTGAAATTTTCACAAATGATGTATTTCTGTTGCCGCTATAACAACAAATACTAAAAAAAGAAAAAGTGGAAGTCTCCATACAAAAGACGTGTTTTTTTAACGTCTAGAAACAAGACATATAGTATGATGGTACGGAACCCTTTGTGCGCGGTTCTGACTAGCACTTTTTTATCTCGCCTATCTCACGGTGTGAGGTGTCGTTGAATAGGTCGTTCAAAAATATTGCGTGTGTGTGAAAACTATGTTTTGATTCAGAGCCGTTTTGTTTTTTAAAAAAAAGAAACATTTCTATGTCGTGAGTTCATCTAACTGTCAACGCTTCTGTAGTTGCTTACAGCGTAGCAATATTTATCCGTTATGTAAAAACGCGTAATCAGCAGCAAGCAAAAAAACCGGTTAGTTTGAGTTGAACTCGCGTGGAAAGTGTAAAATAAGAATTTTTGATTTAAGAGAGGCGTATGTTGCCTATATTTTTATCAGTTTATCAGTTTTGGAGATAAGCAGGGGAAATGGTCGGTTTCCGTATATTGTGCTTGGTATCTTTTAAATTGTAAATTTGAAACTTCTAAAAATAATATGCTTGTATTTCTATTAAAACATGTCCTTTTATTTGATACGTCACAATATGATGAACTTGAAAAAAAAAGATTGAATTTGTCTTATCTTTTACAATGAATCCTCAAAATTGAAATTCGTTCAATTACGACATCCGTCCGTAATTGAGTCATCATATCAGCTCTTATACGTCCCCGCCGAGGGGCTCGAGCCTACCCTGAAATAGGGCGATCGGGCCTAAGTCGACCACGCGGGCCCAGTGCGGGTTGGTCGACTTCACGCACATCCTTCGAATTTCTTCGCAGGCGTGTGCAAGTTTCCTCACGATGTTTTCCTTCGCCGTAAGAGCGTCGGATAAACGTACATATGAAATCTAAATTGAAAATCACATTGGTACTTGGCAGGATTAGAACCACGACCTCCCGGACAGGAGGCGGCTGCCCTAGCCGTTACGCTGCCGATGCTCAAATACGCCACGCAATTTGGTCATCAAACTCCTATATGTTTACCTACTTACGGAATTTCAACTTTTTTCGTCCAGTAGATTCGGAGGAAATCGGGCACTACAGATGGACAGACGGAATGAAGACAGACACATGATATATCATTAAAAAGAAATATTTAGAGACTGGCACAGTGCCCGCCCTGTCCTGTGTTTTTAGTTTGAATCTTCTTTATAGAAATTTGTGCTATAGCCATCTTAGGAGCCGTGAACTGGGGCGTCTAAGGGTACAGACACACGGATTGTATTTATACTGCAAGCCAACTGAAAATTCGCAGTTTGAATGCAGTTCTCCTAGTTAGTTGCGCTTTAAGGCCTTAAGATGGGTCAAATGACAATTTTCGATTCAAATTATTGAAAGACTGTGTAAAGCTATCACCATGGAAAAAATATATAATATACTTAAAGTAATAAAAAATCGATTTAATTGAAAACAATTTTAAAAATATTACCACTTTTGATGTAAATAAATATACTGTAGACCCTGCATTTGACATTATTTGCAAAATGTCTCGAAAACAAACAGTTAATATTGAATGAAACCTATACACAAAAATCGGTGACTTTAAGACCTTTCATTTTAATTGAACATTTTTTTTAAAACTTATTTTTAAGTGATGAAAAGAAATAAAAACATGTGAAAATCGAGATTTAGGCGTTCGGTTTCAACGTAACAGCCGCGTTGAAGCCCATATTGATTTAAACTTAAAATGAATAGACTTATGTTCGATATTATTGAAACACGTCTCAACCTCAGGATTAAGTGATCTTAGCGCCTTAACTTTATCCAAACTGCGAATTTGCAGCTGGAATGGAGTCCGTGTGTCTGGACCCTAACTCATCATACTGATTGAATTTTCTCAAGAAACATCATCGTCGATTCGCTAAACAGTTAACTTTTCATACAGATGGATCAGCTGATTTAATCGACTACTGTTGTGCATTTTTGTATGATGAGTAGAACTGAAGTGACAATGGGCAGGGCACATAGCTCGTAGAACAGATGGCCGATGGGACAGTAAAGTTCTCGAGTGGCGACCGCGCACCGGAAAACGTAGCGAAGGCAGGCCTCTTACGCGGTGGACTGACGACCTGGTGAAGATCGCGGGAAGTCGATGGATGCGGGCAGCGCAGGACCGGTCGTCGTGGAAATCCTTGGGGGAGGCCTTTGTCCAGCTGTGGACGTCTTTCGGCTGATATGATGGTTGCTAACCAGTGTTCTCCCGCGGCCCGCGCTGCGCACGCGCCGCCGTCACATAAGTGACACGCTGATTGGAAGAATGATGCAAAAAGCCATAGACTAATGTTTTTTTTTGATTTGAATAAGGTACACCAACGGCATAAATATTACACGTTTCCATAACATGTAGAAGCCTCAGGTAACGGTTCACATACCTATTTAGTTCCTAAAGTGAAAATAGTGTTTTGCCAAAAAATCAAGTGGTGACTGGTAAATATGCCAAAAAAGGTTGGTATCCTTTTCAACATGTATGTATGGTTGTTGCAGGCGCGCTGGAGGGCGGCGCGCTGGGCGGCGGCGGCGGCGGCGCGCTGGGCGCGCTGCGGGCGGCCGACTCGCCGCCCGCGCCCAGTCTCGGCGCCAGCCGGCACAGCCTTATAGGTCAGTACGAGTATCTGTCGCACCTAAAAATAATATAAACCAAAACTATTCATATTCACTTTGCTGTATATTTTATATGACTTCAAAAAAAAGAATTTAGGAAATCGGTCCACAATTGGCGGAAAAATCGGTGAACATACATGAAAAAAAATATACAGTCGAACATAGAACCTCCTCCTTTTTTGAATTCGTTTAAAAAAGGAGGAGGTTTCTCAATTCTCGATTCGAATACAGGGTGGGAAGGAGTATACCGACAGATTTTAACCATGGATTCCTGGTGTTATTATGAGTAAATAATGTTATATCAACATGGGTATAAAACTGCCTTATTAACTTACTTAATTTCTGGAACAAAAAAATCAATTAACGATAGTAATCCTTTGTGAACGAAACCTTAGTCTAAAGAGTGAAAAAGAAAACTTCACACTTCACGAACGACTCCGACAACATACGATAAACGACGAGTGAACTCAACGTCAGTATGATACTTTGAGGCAACAAACGTCAGATAAGATTAAGAAAAATATTATTTGCGCGTGTTACCCTGGAGATTTTTTGAACTTGTGAGTTATTTAAAAAATTAATATCTCGAAAATAAGGCTTTACTGGCCCATGTTTATATTACTTTTTTTGTCTAAATAGGCATTAGAATCTTTGGTTAAAATCTGTCGGTATACTCCTTCCCACCCTGTATATATATATTTTTTTATGTGTGTTCGCGGATAACTTCGTCGTTTATGAACCGGTTTTAATGATCCTTTTTTTGTTGGAAAGGAGATATCCCATGATAAGGAAACCAGGATCTGATAATGACATCCCAGAGAAATCGAGAGGAACCTTAGTATTTCGTTTAAAGCCGGTTGTTTTTGTTCAAAATTATCATCTAAAATGATCTCCTGTTTATAAAAATACCATGTTTCAAATGACAAATTTAAATCACATTTTTTGCTCCTAAAATTTTTGTCACATGCGTAGCTCTTAAGGAGCCTTATATGCTTATGACTTTATTTCTTTCCACATGGAGATGATGGGTTGCTTTAGGGAGTTTTTTTTTCTCCCTCGGACTGCGGAGGAGGGAGGGAGGAGAATGTTTTTACGCATACCAATAACAGCCGGCTGTACTGGTTATGTGGGACTCACAGCCCTGCGCCTATATGCATACATACCTATTATATACATAAGGTATATATAAATAAATATGCACAGGCCCAAGACCACACTATCCACTAAACTCCCCCTAAGCTTTGGCAGCTTAGCCACCTTAAAAGCACATCGGAGCGAAGCTCCCTTTAGCGAGCCGAAGCGCAGATATTTATTTCAGACATAGGCCGTCGCATTAAAGACCGAGGGTGCCATCGCCGCTCCAGATCATACCTCGTGCAAAGGCATTCAGCGCGGCAATGCCACAAGTGTCATGGGCGCTTTTGAGCCGGGTGCGAGCCGGGGTTGTGGGATAATTGGACAGTTTTGAATTATAAACACAGTAAAATTTCAATAAAGATTATTAAATATGAAAAAAAAAAAATACATTCGAAAAAATCCGACTCGATAGTTATATAATAAAGATCATAAAAATTAACTTCCATTCGAGAAAATTCGTCTCGTTGGTCTATTTTTCCTAAGTTAATAAAGATCATAAAATTTAACATCCATTCGAGAAAATCCGACTAGGTAGTCTATTTTTTCCAAGATAAATAAAGATCATAAAATTAACGTACATTAGGGAAAATCCGATACGGTAGTATATTTCTCCTAAGATCAGCATTACTGTAAAGAGTAAAGAAAATAACTACACTTTTACACTTTTTCAATGGTTTTTTGTTTCAATCAAAAACTACAATGAAAGTATAAAAAATAATAACATTACTCACTTTGTATCATCGTAACAAATATTTTTTAAAATTTATAATTCAAAATATTAGTCATAACAAGAGTTGAAAGTAACGGTGTAGACCTATGTTTGGGATTTTTTTCTATCGAGCCAAAACTGCTCAATCGTGTTTCTAATAGCTTTTGACTTTATGGAACATCATCAAAAATAAGTGTATTTTTTTCAACCTTGGGTTTTCCATCGATTAGGAGTAATTGACGTCATATATAACGAAAACCTGTAATATTACCGCCATTTTCTTTTTTTCAGAACCTTATCTCGTTAGGTAATTTCTGATATTACCGATAGAACAGAAATGACTTAAGCTCAAATATAATTGTGATGAAACAAAGCAATTTTAAATTAAATAGACCGGCTATTGAATTTGTCTGAAGGAGAAGAGCATTGCTGTATAATGTTTACGACGTGCTTTTGCAGTATAGGCAAAGTATAAATATTAGTACTAATATACAGTATGGACGCTCCCTGCCGCTTCTAGATTGCGACCTCACCCCCTCGTCACCCGGATCGATATAGATTGGTTACAGTTTGGTGGTCGAAAGTATAGGATTTCGCAGCCATTTTGTTTGTTCCGTCATTCGTTTTTTGGAATGTCATTTCTGGCCCTTTGTATGAAGTGTCCAGGGTGCGGTAAAACTATACAGTGCGTAACAAAATTGGTAAAGGACCCGTTAACTGGTGGTTCTACCACAGATTAGGTATTAGTGATAGTACTAATTGTTGACAATTTTCGATGTTTCCGAAAGATAAAATCTCTTTCTATCTGCACTTAAAAATCACAACTTGACGATCCATAGTATAATGTATAGCGAGCGATATATGAATCTTAAAATAAAATATTATAGCATCCGTGTCACAAAACTTATCTGTTTTGTGTCCGTGTCGTATGTGATGCCTTTAACCCTCGTTTGGTCACGCTTTTTTGTGACACCGTCGGTCGCGTGGTGTCTAATAAGTAATAAAAAAATGAAAATAAAAATTGTTTAAAACCACATTATGGGTTTGATGGCTACTAAAAATATAAAAACAAATAAATAATAATAATTATAAATAATAATAATTATAAATAATAATGCTGGAAGTGGGCAGCGCAGAACCGGTCATCGTGGAAATCCTTGGGGGAGGCCTATGTCCAGCAGTGGACGTCTTTCGGCTGATATGATGATGATGATGATATTTTTAGTAGCATAATAAAGTTTTAAATAAAACCCATAGTGTGGTTTTATATAATTTTAATGATAGGAAATAGTTTTTAACATATAATATTACCTTTTTTGCACTACTCGATAGTTAAGCATGTTTTAGGAAGCTACCTTGATGTACAAATTTGTATCTTTATTATTATTTGTAGACAGATTTTTATTTGACACAAACACACACCGATTACACAACATAAAAAAGAAGTAAAACACATAGAAACAGAAGAAAAACAAAAAAGTTAACACAAAAAACAAATAAGAACAACGGAACATAATATAGCAGTTTTCGTAAACGTTGGGCTTTTAAAGGGTTAAAGCTTATACCGCCGCCAAAGATCAACTTTGTAACCACTTTTTACTTATGTTAAGGTTTTTTTATCGAAAAAAGAAGGTTTTGTAATTTACAGGATATGGGGAGTGATTATGATTTCCTCGAATTCTATTTTAATACACAGAAGTAAAGAAAAAAATATCCTAATGCACCCTTTTCTTTCTAGTTGTAACCATAGAAGTGCTGCAATTTTAATCGAAATATAAACCTTTATGAATTCCTAAACGAAACCATATAAAATGATTTTGTTTTCTTACTTTTTGGAAATTCTTCTCATTATATTTATAATGAACTAGCTTTTTCCCGCGGCTTCACCCGCGTGGACAACTTTTCTATGATTTTTAGAGGGTGCGCAGTGCGCGAGCCGCAGCTCGCCAGCGTGGAAAAAAGTAGCCTATGTGTTAATCCAGGTGCTAATCTGTCTATGTACTAAATTTCAACCAGATCATATAGTAGTTTTTGCGTCAAAGAGTAACAAACATACATCCATACATTCTTACAAACTTTCGCGTTTATAATATTAATAGGGCTAGTAAGAAGTAGGATAAAAAAACACAATTTTCGCACAATTTGTCCGTAGCGATTGACGTAACAGCCGCGTTGCAGTACGAGCTGCTAGAGCTTTATTTCCAAGCTATTTCTTCCGATGTTTGAAACATCGTGGATCGAGTTGCTGATTTTAGGGACGAAGGAGCCTTTAAAGTAATAACTTAAACACGTACTTTAATTTTCTGCCCACCTCGTATACAGATTCTATATAGCCCAAACCTCATCGTGTAACCTCTAACGTTAATACTTTTCCCGCCCGCCGCAAAATCGGATCCGAATAAACCTCGCCGCTTTAATTTGTCAGCATAGTTTAAATAATTAACAGTGTTCGTCGCGAGTCGTGTGTCGCTGTAGGGAAAATTGATGAGTTGGTAGAGGCAGCACCCCATATTATATGAGTGAATTACCCAAGAATAGATCATTTAATAGCCTTGAATCAGTTATGCAATAGACTGTAAGATCATTTTTTTAAAGAATATATTAACGTCTCTGGGTACAAAGCCCTTTTTTTAAATTCACAATTGGTAAGCCCCTGGCATCATATTACCTGATGGTAAGTGATGATGATGCCGAAGATGGAAGCGGGCTTAGCAAGATTCTCCAACGCAATGGAGAACTGGCTATCTTATCTTCAAGCCGGAACACATCAATGTTGTTAACACTGATGTTTGGCGGCAAGACTTAGATAAGATGATGGTAGCTAACCAGGTGGGCTTAGAAAATGCCCTACCACCAACCAAACCGAGTCTTACAACTTGACCCCACCGGGAATCGAACCCGCGACATCCTGCTGTGAAGCGAATGGGCTAACCATTACGCCACGGAGGCGGTCAAAGCCCTTTTGAGACAATCGTCATTTATTTTTTAATTTGAAATGCTAGTGCAAATGCATCACAAATCTTTTCTGGATTTGCAGCAGCCTCATTCTGAGGAGTAGGGCGTCTATAAAACTGCACCCAGTGCAATTTGGGTTTTGCAAGTTGGGTTTTTACGTCCTCCTTCATTTTATTTTCTTGTTCTTCACATTGCTCACGCACACCAGACAATTTACTACAAAATAAAACACTTTGTGAAGCAAATTCTAGCCAGAAACCATGAAATAAAACTAGGAATGCATTCACCACAAATCCCGCCAAAAATCCCACTGTAAGGTGAGCGAATAGCGAAACAAGTGTGGCTTTGTTTAAAGCTTCCTCTAAAATGTGGAAAGATTTTGTGTAGATGGGACGATACGATGATTTGACGATTGGTGCCAATATGTGATATGGTGATTGGTGCGCCAATGCGGTCAGGTTGATCAGATGGTTTTTTAAAATTATTTTTAATCATAATTGGTAAGCCCTTGTCAGGATCTCACCGCTTCCCTCTTCGGAATCACGTCACTTACCATCAGGTGAGATGATGCCAAGGGCTTATCAATTGTGGATAAAAAAATCGGTACCACAGAATCCTCACTAATACTATAAATGTGAAAATGTGTTTGTTTGTTTTAATTACGCGTGAATGGTTTCGAAAAAGCAGGCAACTTCTTCAAAAGATGTGAATATGCATTGCATATTAATATTATGCCTATTCGTGGGCGCCCCAGACAAGTAGTTGGCAAGGCCCGACTCGTAAATCTACACAACGAACGCTGGGTCGGGCTAGCCCAATGCGGGTTGATTAATTTATTTTCAGAGAGCATCGCGGCTCATCTTAGAAGCGTTATTTTGGTTGGATTTTGTACTTATACTATAAGGATACAGTCATACAGGAGGACAGAAAGTGACATTCTTTCTAAAGAACAAAGAATGCTATAAAAGATTCATATAAACTAGAATTTTATTTTTTATTTTAATTAAAAATTTGAGTGCGTTTGACTATATCTCACCTGATGGTAAGTGACGATGTAGTCGAGAATGATACACGAAAACTCAAATAATGCCTATTCATTCATTTCCTTGAAGATCCCCAAATTATAGGAGTCGGCAAACACAGACGCAGGCAAGGAGTTTTACTCCATCGCTGTCCGCATAATAAACGAGGAATCGTAACGCTTCGTGCGTATAGACTGAATATCAACAACAAAGGGGTGGAACCTCCCCCTGCGTCTCGTTGACCGAAGGTGGAATGGAGCTATTTCGAAGTCTTTTTAGGGTTCCGAAGTCAACAAGGAACCCTTATATTTTTGCCATGTCTGACTATCCGGCTAACCGCAGCTTTGCTCAGAGGATTTCTATACTAGAAAAATAAATAAATAAATATTCTGGGACAAATCACACATGGTCATCTGGCCCCAAAGTAGGATTCCCTGTGTTATGGGTTACCAGAGACTGATATACATACTTATATACGTTTTAAATACATCTTAATATATATAAATCTCGTGTCACAATGTTTGTCCTCAATGGACTCCTAAACCACTTAACCGATTATAATAAAATTCGCACACCATGTGCAGTTCGATCCAACTTGAGAGATAGGATAGGGTAGGGTAGGGTAGTGTAGGGTAGGGTAGTGTAGGGTAGGGTAGGGTAGTGTAGTGTAGGGTAGTGTAGAGTAGTGTAGAGTAGGGTAGTGTAGTGTAGTGTATGTAGGGTAGGGTAGGGTAGTGTAGGGTAGGGTAGTGTAGTGTAGTGTAGGGTAGTGTAGGGTAGGGCAGGGCAGTGTAATGTAATGTAAGGCGGTACGAAGTTCGCCGGGACAGCTAGTACATATATAGATATTTAACATCCAGACACAGAGCAAACAAATCTGCTCATCACACAAATGCTTGCCATGGGTGGGGATCGAACCCACAACCCTCGGATCAGTAGTCAAGGGCACTAACCACTGAGCCACCGAGTCAAAGATGTAATTTGGCACGGTTATACATATTAATCACGCCGATAAAGTTGTACAATAAAATCTTGAAAAAAAAAACGAGTGGGGCTGTGTCGGGGCACACGGCCGTTGGTTTTAACGTGAATACGTCTCGTAACGGGTAATATGTAGTTTTTATATAAAATATTATTATTATTAATACTATTATCTGCGTAATTTCAACCGTCCCAGCTGCAGATGTACTGGCACCGTCGTTGATCCGCTCGGCCGCATTCAGTACTTTACGTTGCCGGCACTGCTTGACTCGATCATATGGTGTTTTATTGATACCATTCGATTGCTGTTGAGATGCCCTTTCCAACCGTATACGATCTCTGTATTTCGATTTGGCTTTTCGACGCGTATAGGCCGACATTATATATTTTTTGATATTATTTTTTTATTTAAACACCTTATTATAATCACAGTTACAATTTTACACAAATGTTTTATATATAATCGATAGATTTTGACGAGAGCTGACGATTGAAACTTGAATGAACGTCGTAGCTTCACCGAGTCGAAAGTTATACTAAATAGAAATCTCGATACGCAGCAAAATGACCTTCAAAATGGCGGGGCTGCCCCCTCCCCCGCGCGCGACGTGTTACAGTCCTTACTTAGCGTAATAAATTCTTTGATTCTTTAGCTATCAAGTGGTGTAAACGAAATTTGGATGGCGATGATAGATATGTAGCTACAACACTAAACTGTATCCCCCGATTTTGTTATCATTCGTTTTTTTGGATTGCATCCCTATGGAGGTAATTTTAAAGACGTATTCACGTCAAAAAAAGTTTTTATGGTACCTCCTCTACACGAAAAAAGGGTGTGTTTTTTTTTGCTAAAGTGTGTGGTATCATTGAATAGGTATTTCAAAATTACTGAAGGATTGCTAAATCTATTTTTTGATTAAGGGATCGGCTTGCGAAATATTAAACTTTAAATTGCTAATTTTTGTTCGAGTCAAGTGTCCCCCCCTACAAGTTAAACCGCTATTTCAGTTTTTTAGTGGGACATATAATCAATTTAAAAAGTTGGATTTGTCAAAAGTTCATAGATTTTACATACGAAATGTTCTATTACCAACTGTAAATACAAATTTGTTTTTTAAAATAAACATTTATATTTAGAAAAGACTTCGGAACCCTACTTTTCGCGAGTCCGTCTCGCACTTGGCTGGTTTTTTCTGAGACGAGCGCTTTCAATTGACAAAACAATACCTGCGCAAGACAATACTTGTACCTACTAGAGTTTTGTTTGTTTGATTTATTAATCAACCTACAAAGTTATGACGTAACATACATAAAAAAATAAATTAAAACATACAGACGAATTGAGAACCTCCTCCTTTTTGGAAGTCGCTTGAAAGTAGGCACTGCGTGGCTGTACAATTTACTGCCTTTTTATTAGCTAATGTTGATACCTTACATGTGTACACATGTGTAAACAAAAATAGTTTTAATTGTTTCGGGTTTTTTTTTAGAAAACCCTTTCATTTGATATCCATATCATGTGGGTGAATAAAAATAACTGGTCCACCATATTTGATTTAGAATAACGTTACTTAAATAACCATTCATTGTCATCCAGAATAAACGTGTATGCAAAATTTCAGCTCAATCGGAAACCGGGAAGTAGTTCTAATTTAACTACTAATATTTGACCCAAATTAAAATACTAACAGGGCAAGTTAAATAAAAGCTTGTAATGATCATTATTATATCAGCCGAAGGATGCCCACTGCTGGGCATGGCCTCCCCCAAGGATTTCCACGACGACCGGTTCTGAGCTACCCGCATCAATCGGTTTCCCGCGACCTTCACAAGGTCATCGGTCCACCGAGTGGGAGGCCTGCCTACGCTACGTTTTCCGGTGCGCGGTCGCCACTCGAGAACTTCACTGACCCAACGGCCATCCGTTCTACGAGCAATGTGCCCCGCCCACTGCCACTTAAGTATTCAATTCTGAGAGCTATGGTGGTTACTTTGGTTCTCCTACGGATCTCCTCGTTTCTGATTCGATCACGAAGATAAACTCCGAGCATAGCACGCTCCATTGCCCTTTGGGTGACCTTGAGCCCTCTTATGAGGCCCATAGTAAGCGACCATGTCTCAGTTCCGTATGTCATCACTGGCAACACACACTGGTCGAAGATCTTGGTCTTAAGACACTGCGGTATTTGGAACCCTCTCAATGGGAGAGTTTGGCAGCAGAACGACTAGAATGGCGCAGGATTGTGAATAGGCAAGTGCGCAAGTTCGGGGATCAGCGTAAAGCTGACCTTGATACCAAACGCAACCAGTTAAAGGCCCGACCACCTGCGACCATTTCATACAATTACGAGGGTGGCATACTTTAATGTCCTCAAGTGCGCGAGGAGTTTCGCTCTGAAGATTGGCTACATAAACCATCTTCGAGCGCACGCGCGGCAAACCGACTAGGAGTCGAAGTGGTCGCCATGACCGAAATCGGTCAGATAGATCATCATCATCATTATCATCATCATCATCATCATCATCATCATCATTTGGGACGTGAAGATATTGCGAAGCTTCCCGAACGCTGCCCTGCTTGTTTTGTAACAAACAATAAAAGCTTGTAAAAAGATTTTATTTTTATTTTATTTTTATTTATAATTGGTAAGCCCTTGGCATCATCTCACCTGATGGTAAGTGACGATGATGCCGAAGATGGAAGCGGGCTTACCAAGATTCCCCAACGCAATTGGAATCTGGCTATCTTATCTTCAAGCCGGAACACATCAATGTTACTAACACTGATGTTTGGCGGCAAGACTTAGATAAGATGGTGGTAGCTAGTCAGGCGGGCTTAGAAAATGCCCTACCACCAACCAAACCAAGTCTTTCAAGTTGACCCCACCGGGAATTGAATTTGCGACCTCCTGGTGTGAAGCGAATTTAGTAACCATTACGCTACGGAGGCGGTGAATAAAGCAATGTGCTCGCATGTGGATGCCACTTAACAGCCCTAACTCTGGTGCCTCCGCGTTGGATTATATCTTCCATCTTGTGGTGTAGTGGGTAACCTGAATGTCAGAGTGATTTATGTGTTTTTAGTATCGAATTTTGTACAGTCATTCCAGGGAATAGTACGTTACTGCACAGGCCGAGAGAGTAAGCGATTACTAGATAAGTAGAGTTTAAAGGCCGAACCGCAGGTGACGCCTGTAATAACACGAATCCAGCAATTGCCGTCCCGGCTGAGGCCCGTATAGTGCTTCACTCAAACAAAACAAGGATATTAAAAAATAATAATCAATGTAATTTTACATCATACATCGGTGGCTCAACGACTCGGTCCTCCTAACCAGAGGCCAATGTACCAATGAGTTTTTCGAAACTTACGTACATATACTCACCGATTGCTTTAACGGTGAAGGAAAAATCGTGAGGAAACCTGCACACACCTGCGAAGAAACTCGAAGGTTGTGTGTGAAATCGACCAACCCGCACTGGGCCCGCATGGTCGACTAAGGCCCGATCGCTCTAATTCAGAGTAGGCTTTAGCCCCTCTGTAGGGACGTATATGAGCTGATATGCTAACATCATACATGCTCTGTAAGTAGGATTTACAAAAGACTACAAAGAGGCTGTGTAAGTTGGCATTTGCAACACAATGCGTTGTTTCTTTAGACGTTCCATTTTCAAATCTCTTTACGTCACACTATAAGATCTCTTTTCTTATAAAATGATAAGAAAACTTTTTACTAAAAAAAATGGAAATGGCGGCATTTCGTTTAATTTTTCATACAATGTTAAGAAAAATGTATGCTGAAAAAAATTTAAAAGGTGACAATTCATTTAATTTGATGCTTGTTCAGTTTTAAGTGTTATTTCAACATGTCAAGTACTTCATCCGATAAGGAACTGACCTGCACGCCTGATTTCTATAATCTCGAAGCAGAATATGTCGTACAAAATCTTTTACCAAACAAATCCAGAGACCGATAAACCACCTAAAATCCTATGAATATTTCAGTAAATGGCGTGCAGCAAAAGGAATAAAATATTTGTCAGAATGTGTATTGATTGTGTATGTGGCGCTACTCAATCCATATACCGTGCATTCACTACCGAATGCGTATACTGTGACATCGCATCGCCACCGAGAGTGGGGACTCCCTGTGCCGCCGGCCCGTGCACCAGTCCGCGAGAACGCAATATACGCGACGTACCTTCTAAGCAATTAGATATAAAATAATATCAATGTACCGGCATTAATTAGCTACATATTTGTTATTTAGTTTTCTACTCGCATTAAAACAATTATCAAGGAAATTGTACCTGTGAGTTTACTTGGTCCATAACAACCCCACACTGGTGACCCCGACATGCCGGTTCATTGATATTATTTTATATCTAATTGCATAGAAGGTACGTCGCGTCGTTCTGAAAGTCCTTGGGCATCACCGCTGCATTTGGTTCCCAAGAAATCTGATGGATGGAGACCTTGCGGTGACTATCGTGCTTTAAATTCACGCACCATTCCAGACCGCTACCCTATCAGACATATCCAGGATTTTTCCTACAAACTTGCTGGTACTACAATCTACTCCAATGTCGATCTAGTCAAAGCCTACAACCAGATCCCAGTTTTTCCAGATGATATTCCCAAGACAGCTATAACAACACCCTTCGGACTGTACGAGTTCCCTTATATGACTTTTGGTTTGAGGAATGCTGCCCAAACATTCCAAAGATTTATAGATGAGGTGCTTAAGGGACTCGACTTCTGCTATGGTTTCCTGGACGATATCCTGATATTCTCTGCTTCAGAAAAGGAACACCTGGAACACCTGCATGAACTTTTCCAACGGTTACGAGACTACGGAATCTTGGTGAACTCATCTAAGTGTCTGTTCGGCCAGAACGAGGTAACCTTTTTGGGACATCAAGTCTCAGCAGCTGGTCTACAACCTACACCAGAGAAGGTGCAAGCAGTGCAAGAGTATCCAATTCCCAAAACTGTCAAGGAACTTCGTCGATTTCTTGGTATGACCAACTTTTACCGTCGCTTTATTCCTGGAGCCGCAAACATTCAATCATCTGTCAATGAACTTCTTGCTGGACCTGGCACGAAAGGATCGCAACCGATCACACTGTCAGCAGAGCAACTAAAGGCATTTGAATCCTGCAAGACAAGTTTGTCACAAGCCACGCTTCTAGCACACCCTGACATGACAGCAGACTTGTCAATTCATACGGACGCCTCAGATACTGGCATTGGAGCAGTGCTTCAGCAAAGACAAAATGGAGTATCTCAACCACTAGCCTTTTTCTCTCGCAAACTCAGCCCGTCACAGAGAAAGTATAGTCCTTACGACCGTGAGTTGCTGGCTATCTATGAAGGTATCAAATATTTTAGACACATGGTTGAAGCCCGACATTTCATAATCTACACCGATCATAAGCCTCTGACGTTCGCATTCAGCAATCCTCGGGAAAATTGTTCACCTCGCCAATACCGCCATCTTGATTTTGTCGCTCAGTTCAGTACTGATATTCAGTATGTACCGGGAAAAAACAACGTCGTCGCCGACGCACTATCAAGGGTGGAAACAATTAATTCTCCCATCAATTACCTTGCACTCGCTGCAGCGCAAGAGAAAGACAGCGAACTTCTAAACCTGCTGCAATCTGGTACCGCTCTGAAATTAGAAAAAGTCAGATTACCAGGTAGCACCACTCAAATATATTGTGATATGTCAACTAACCAACCAAGACCATTCATATTGAAGGAGTTCCGCAGAAAAGTGTTCGACTCCCTTCATGGGTTGAGTCATCCTGGAGCGACTGCAACAACAAAACTTATAGCTGAACGATTTGTTTGGCCAGGAATGCGACGTGACTGCCGCCAATGGGCAAAAGAATGCGTACAATGCCAAGCTAGTAAGGTTAGTAGGCATACTTCTGCACCCCTCTCATCATTCAGCCTGCCTGCAGCGCGATTCCAACATGTACACTTGGACATAATCGGCCCACTACCTCATTCGCACGGATTCAGGTACTGTCTCACTGCAATCGACCGATTCACTCGATGGCCTGAGGCGTACCCCTTGACCGACATAACGGCAGAGTCATGTGCTATGGCATTCGTTTCTGGATGGACCGCAAGGTTTGGATGTCCTGTCCATATCACAACAGATCGTGGAAGACAATTTGAGGCTCAGCTCTTCAAAGCCATTGCTAAATTCATGGGCGCAAAGCATCACACTACCACTGCATACCACCCGGCTGCTAACGGATTGGTCGAAAGGCTACACAGACAACTCAAGGCTGCTATAATGTGTCACAATAATCCCAGCTGGTCAGAAGTGCTGCCTTTAGTTCTGCTGCCTATCCGAACTGCATGCAAAGAAGATATAGGCACTTCCGCAGCGGAACTTGTATATGGAGAGCCTTTACACCTGCCGGGAGAATTCTTCTGCCAGACTCAGAACTACCAAGACCTGGATGTAGCAGATTTTGCATCGAGACTTCGTAAAGACGTCTCCAAACTGTCGCCACACGCTACTTCGTGGCACTCCAATAACTCTTTTTATGTTCCCAGGAACCTCTCGACAGCAACTCACGTGTTCTTGCGTCGAGGCCAGCTGCTCAAGGCCTTAGAGCAACCCTACTCTGGTCCTCACAGGGTGGTGAAACGGACAGAGAAGACGTTCGACATCGAGGTTAATGGAAAAATCACAACTGTATCAATTGATCGCCTCAAGCCCGCCTGCGTCGTACGGGAGGATACTCCACTACAAGCATCGCCACCTCCAGGTCCACCAGTCAAACACACTATCACTACAAGAAGTGGTCGCCGAGTCCGATTCCCGGACTATTTCCAGTCGCCCGTTGCAACGGTCTCAGCGGGGGAGTAGTGTAGCGCTACTCAATCCATATACTGTGCATTCACTACCGAATGCGTATACTGTGACATCGCATCGCCACCGAGAGTGGGGACTCCCTGTGCCGCCGGCCCGTGCACCAGTCCGCGAGAACGCAATATACGCGACGTACCTTCTATGCAATTAGATATAAAATAATATCAATGTACCGGCATTAATTAGCTACCTTTTTGTTATTTAGTTTTCTACTCGTATTAAAACAATTATCAAGGAAATTGTACCTGTGAGTTTACTTGGTCCATAACAACCCCACATGTATTTCAGTCAGCTCTCTTAAACTTACAAACCATCATCATTGTGGAGTTTATACTCTAACTCACCTCGCATGAATGATGTAAAGTATAATGCTTAACTCTATTGTAAGTAGCTATTACACCCTCGAACTATATTCTCCCTCCCTAGCTTCGCTCGCTCGGCCGTCTCAATATCCAATTTGGATCTTGTTCTGTAATAGCTCTCTTACACCCCTTGTATAACAATCTACCATTAAGTAAAATACACACGATATTTAAAACCCTGACCACAGAGCAGACGCCGTGACGCACACTTTTGCTTTTCCGCCGATTTCCTTTTTTTTAAATCACAGCGCCGCTGTAACCGCGCTTTCGTCGCCGGTCTATTCAAAATTTGAAAAAACTAGCCAGCGAACCTCATACCAAGGAGTTTTTATCGATTTAATTTTTTAATTACATCTCCACCGTGGCCGCGCTGCCGCTGCCGGTCCTTTTAAAATTTGAAAAAAGCAACCAGCGAACGTCACACCAAAGAGTTTTAATTTATCCGGCTATGGTGTTTTCACATGGCTGTATGAGATTTTGTGTTCTGTGCCTCTCAGTGTGAAGATTGTTGCAATAAAAACAGATACTCGACAGTAACGAAATTACATGCCCACTTGCCGGCTCGTTAACGCGCCTGGAAGTAGTTTTTTCTTAAATTTGTCGAATCTGCAATCATTTATTTCCTGTCTCCTTTTTAAGAATGTAAAGCAAATATTACACAGCGTGTTTAAGAAAAAGTAATTACTTTTATTATATTCTATACTTACATAACAAATAGGATCTTGGCCTCTGACACTAAATCCCGCTACTTTCTTCTGTCCTGCATACGAGGTTTTATTACTTACTTACTTCGCTAGCTCGGCGACCCAAATGGGATCTTGGCCTCCGACACCAAATCCGGCACTTTCTGCTGTCCTGCACCCGAGGTTATATTACTTACTTACTTCGCTGGTTCAGCGACCCAAATGGGATCTTGGCCTCCAACACCAAATTCCGCCCCTTTCTGCTATCCTGCACCCAAGGTTGTATTACTTACTTAATAGGAAAATAGGATCTTGGTCTCTGACATTAAATACTTTTACTTTCTTCTGTCCTGCATATGAGGTTTTATTACTTACTTACTTACTTCGCTGGCTCAGCGACCCAAATAGGATCTTGGTCTCTGACACTACAAACTGTTACTTTCTTCTATCCTGCATACGAGGTTTTATTACTTACTTACTTTGTTTGCTCAGCGACCCAAATAGGATCTTGGTCTCTGACACTAAATACTGTTACTTTCTTCTGTCCTGCATACGAGGTTTTATTACTTACTTACTTACTTCGCTGGCTCAGCGACCCAAATAGGATCTTGGTCTCTGACACTAAATACTGTTACTTTCTTCTGTCCTGCATACGAGGTTTTATTACTTACTTACTTACTTCGCTGGCTCAGCGACCCAAATAGGATCTTGGTCTCTGACACTAAATACTGTTACTTTCTTCTGTCCTGCATACGAGGTTTTATTACTTACTTCGCTGGCTCAGCGACCCAAATGGGATCTTGGCCTCCAACACCAAATTCCGCCCCTTTCTGCTATCCTGCACCCAAGGTTGTATTACTTACTTAATAGGAAAATAGGATCTTGGTCTCTGACATTAAATACTTTTACTTTCTTCTGTCCTGCATATGAGGTTTTATTACTTACTTACTTACTTCGCTGGCTCAGCGACCCAAATAGGATCTTGGTCTCTGACACTACAAACTGTTACTTTCTTCTATCCTGCATACGAGGTTTTATTACTTACTTACTTACTTCGCTGGCTCAGCGACCCAAATAGGATCTTGGTCTCTGACACTAAATACTGTTACTTTCTTCTGTCCTGCATACGAGGTTTTATTACTTACTTACTTACTTCGCTGGCTCAGCGACCCAAATAGGATCTTGGTCTCTGACACTAAATACTGTTACTTTCTTCTGTCCTGCATACGAGGTTTTATTACTTACTTCGCTGGCTCAGCGACCCAAATAGGATCTTGGTCTCTGACACTAAATACTGTTACTTTCTTCTGTCCTGCATACGAGGTTTTATTACTTACTTACTTTGTTTGCTCAGCGACCCAAATAGGATCTTGGTCTCTGACACTAAATACTGTTACTTTTTTTCTGTCCTGCATACGAGGTTTTATTACTTACTTACTTACTTCGCTGGTTCAGCGACCCAAATAGGATCTTGGTCTCTGACACTAAATACTGTTACTTTCTTCTGTCCTGCATACGAGGTTTTATTACTTACTTACTTACTTCGCTGGCTCAGCGACCCAAATAGGATCTTGGTCTCTGACACTAAATACTGTTACTTTCTTCTGTCCTGCATACGAGGTTTTATTACTTACTTCGCTGGCTCAGCGACCCAAATAGGATCTTGGTCTCTGACACTAAATACTGTTACTTTTTTTCTGTCCTGCATACGAGGTTTTATTACTTACTTACTTACTTCGCTGGTTCAGCGACCCAAATAGGATCTTGGTCTCTGACACTAAATACTGTTACTTTCTTCTGTCCTGCATACGAGGTTTTATTACTTACTTCGCTGGCTCAGCGACCCAAATAGGATCTTGGTCTCTGACACTAAATACTGTTACTTTCTTCTGTCCTGCATACGAGGTTTTATTACTTACTTCGCTGGCTCAGCGACCCAAATAGGATCTTGGTCTCTGACACTAAATACTGTTACTTTCTTCTGTCCTGCATACGAGGTTTTATTACTTACTTACTTTGTTTGCTCAGCGACCCAAATAGGATCTTGGTCTCTGACACTAAATACTGTTACTTTCTTCTGTCCTGCATACGAGGTTTTATTACTTACTTCGCTGGCTCAGCGACCCAAATAGGATCTTGGTCTCTGACACTAAATACTGTTACTTTCTTCTGTCCTGCATACGAGGTTTTATTACTTACTTACTTACTTCGCTGGCTCAGCGACCCAAATAGGATCTTGGTCTCTGACACTAAATACTGTTACTTTCTTCTGTCCTGCATACGAGGTTTTATTACTTACTTACTTTGTTTGCTCAGCGACCCAAATAGGATCTTGGTCTCTGACACTAAATACTGTTACTTTTTTTCTGTCCTGCATACGAGGTTTTATTACTTACTTACTTACTTCGCTGGCTCAGCGACCCAAATAGGATCTTGGTCTCTGACACTAAATACTGTTACTTTCTTCTGTCCTGCATACGAGGTTTTATTACTTACTTACTTTGTTTGCTCAGCGACCCAAATAGGATCTTGGTCTCTGACACTAAATACTGTTACTTTTTTTCTGTCCTGCATACGAGGTTTTATTACTTACTTACTTACTTCGCTGGCTCAGCGACCCATATTGGAGTGCGTTCAGGTCCTGCACTTCGTCATTCCTTCTAGCTGTACCTGAGGCGTCCAATATTGTTGGAGAAGCAAAGTAAGTTCGTCTCCGCTGGCTGGTCACAATCAGACTTTTTAAACTTTTTAATCAAACTTCACCTAACTATAGATAAACAACGAGTCGATAAAATAGAATTGCACCTGCAATGAGAAAATTAAACTCATAAAGTGCCCAGTGTTGCCATGACAACTCTGAGCTCTTCGATACTACCTAATGATTGTGTCCCACGTTCAAAGCAATACCGCAAAGCCTGCGGTTTTCCGTGTGGCCTTCCGTTTAAACATTGTTGTTACGACAAAAGCAACATGTTTTCTAGCTAATAGTGTTATTCTGTATATATTTTAGTTACATACACTATTATCAAAGTCTATATGTAGGTTCTAATGAACATTTAAAGTATATAATATAAATACTTACTTACTCATATTATAAAATAGCTGTTTCCCGCGGCCTCATCCGCGTGGACAACGTTTTTATGATTTTTCGAGGGTGCCAGTACGTAGAAAATAGTAGCCTATGTATTAATCCAGGTCCTAATCTGACTGCCTACCAAATTTCAACCAGATCCATTGAGTAGTTTTTGCGTGAAAGAGTAACAAACATAAATCAATACATTCTTACAAACTTTCGCGTTTATAATATTATAGTAGGATGTGAAAATGTGTTTGTTTGTTACTTTTTCACGCTTCAGCACCTCAACCAATCTTAGTAAAGTTTTGGTGTGCAGGTAGAATGTGTCACGAGAACGGACATTAACTACTTTTTATCCCATGAAAACAACAAATTTTGATACAGTTCCTGAGGGAATTGAAAAAAAATATTTTTTTTGGTTGATTTCTTTAACATCGCAACGGAGCAACAGATTTTTGTGATTTTTTTGCACAGGAATGGATGAGAGGATGAGAAATGATATAAACTACTAATTAGTATAACCCTAGATAGTTTCTAAGGGATCTAGGGAAAACTCGTTTGCAGGCTTGCGCACGCCGGCGTCGCAACGGATTGACGTGATTTTTTGCATGGAAGTAGTTGAGGGGGTGGGAAGGGATCTAGAGTAAACTTGCGGCTCGCGCACCACTCACCTTCAAAGGCAGTCATAAAAACGATGCTAGTGTATACATAGTTTCAAAGTTCCTGCTGGTACCCTAAAATGCTTGTATATGTCATTAGTAGATTCAGTTATGCCCTGCAGGCGTAGCATGAGGTCATAGACATATGTCGCGCGCGACGAGAGAAAATTATCTCTTTCTACGGGCTTTTGTCGCGTGTGCGAGCATGCCGTTACTGGTAGAGACTGTGTAGAGTAAAAAGTCGCGGCGACATAGCAGTTTGATAGGCGACAAATCTTTTTATGATTTTGTTTTGTTGTTCGCAAATTGCTTGGTTTGTATTTCCAAAAAGACACCGAGATATGAAATTTTGCTTGATTAAGTAATAATTTGACACAAAAACAACTTTTATTGTTTGTGAGGTGGGCAAACGTAGTGATTATATGCTCTTTGGAGGTAAGGGGACTGTCCGGCTCCGTTGGTTTTCTTGCAAGTTTCTGAGATTTAAGCAAAGGAAAAAGTAGGTACCTAATTTGTTATTTGATGATAAAACAATAATAAAACACAAAAAATCTATAAACAGTCGCTAGAAGTTTGTCGATACCTCAAGGGGGTGCCGACATATATGTCTTCAATCAAACGTCAAAATAAGCATATTCGGCACGAGATAAAAATCTCTACACACTCTCTACAAATGACAGATGAGAGCGAGACCAGTCTTATCTCGCGAGGGCCATGCTCAGTGTCGAGATACAACCGTTGTGTCGCGCTTCGATGTCTATATTTGACATTATTGGGTAGACAAAATGGACCTCATGCTACGCCTGCTGGACTGCTACGGACTCACATTTAAAACTAATATAGACAAACTGGAAAATTTACAAATTCGATTTTTAAAGCTCCTTGTCAACAAAAATACTAAAAAAAGTTGCAAAGGTGACTATAGAAAACTTTTCAAAATTTGTAAAATTCTACCTGTTGGTTTAAAACACAAATATCTCTTGGCCGTGAATCACCATGGCAGACAGGAACATAAGTCACTAGTTAAGCATAACCATAATACGAGGACAATAGCCACGAGTAAATTCGTTGTACCTACAGTTTCCAACTACTACGGCGACAGAACACTGAGAAAACGTTTACCATATCAGCTCATGAACAGTTTGCCCGCGGCTATTAGACTCGAACATAAAAAAAGTAAATTAAAAAATCTGTTAAAAAAATTTTTCATGAACAGCCTGTAAGGTAGTTTGGCTCTTGCCTACGACGACGTACTGAATCACTTAGAATCTAGTTAAGTACCACAGTCTTATCTATGATTGTAAAGAATAATTGTGAGACTGTCGATCCCACAGACAAACTGATCATTCAGTTTTGTGGGTCTAATGTTTACCTATGTACTCATTTTTTCGATTAATAAATAAATAAATAATGGTGGATTAGTACTAGTTTCGCCGTGATTTAGTTTGTTCCGTCATTTGTTTTTCGAAATACCATTTCTCGACGCACGTTGGTACAGTATGGGCACTCCTCCGATCTCACCTTCTCCAAAAAGGAAGGAGTTCATTAGTTATTCGTAAAGCAGGAAGCTATATTCTGCAAAAGAAAAAGACAGTTTAACATGAAAAGTTCTACTGATTAACTTATAATAAACTCAATCAAATGGCCGTATGGTTCCCGGCTAAGAATAGGACCATCCCATCTCTTCCGATGGGTGTCGCAAGAGAAGACTAAGGGACTTAAAACCGGAGGATGGGCAGCAGCGTCTCTCTGTGCATTGCAACACACCTGCAATCAAACTGCGATTGCCAACCCGCCTGCCAAGCGTGGCGATTACGGGAAAACCCCCCTATGAAATCTACACCCAGAAAACGGCCCCTAGTCCCCGGCAGCCCCGCTTTTCCTGGCTCCGGTAGCAGTCATGGTTACGGCGGGGTGGGGGGTGCGAAGAATCCCCGGCAGATGCCAGGCTATCAAACCCAACGACCTTTGGCCCTGGAAACTTACAACACGCGTACACTGCGGACTGACGAGAAACTTACAGAACTCGAAGAAGTATTGAGCAGGTTACGGTGGGATATCGTAGGTTTATGTGAAGTCCGAAGAGAGGGAGAGGACACCATGATCCTTAAATCAGGAAACCTGCTCTATTTCCGGGAAGGCGACCAACATTCCCAGGGTGGTGTCGGGTTTCTCGTTCACAAGTCCCTGATTAACAATGTGGTCCAAATCGTGAGCGTTTCGACAAGGGTAGCATACCTTATACTCAGAATCACCAAACGGTATTCGATGAAGGTCATACAGGTATACGCGCCGACAACGGAACACTCCGACGACGAGGTAGAGACTATGTATGAGGACATCTCTACAGCCTTACATAGCACCAGGACCCATTATACCGTTGTTATGGGGGACTTTAACGCGAAACTGGGCAAACGAAGCGATGGTGAGCTGAGAGTAGGGTAATTTGGATATGGAGTAAGAAATGCACGTGGCCAGATGCTGGCTGACTTTATGGAGAAGAAGAGCCTCTTTATGATGAACTCCTTCTTCAAAAAGTCAAAACAGCGGAAGTGGACATGGTTGCATCCCAATGGCGTAGCGAAGAACGAGATAGAATTTATCTTGTCGACAAGGAGGCAAATATTCAATGATGTCTCCGTGATCAATTCAGTCAAAACAGGAAGCGATCACCGGATGGTCAGAGGCACATTGAATCTAAAGACCAAGCTAGAAAGATGTCGACTGATGAATTCTACGCTCCGACCGGCGCCCATCCAGCTCCAAAACCCCGAGAGCTTTCAGCTCGAGTTGCACAATCGTTTCGAATGCCTGGGAGACTGCGAGAATGTGGACCATTGTAATGACAGGTTCGTGGAAATTGTCCAAACGGTCGGGTCTAAGATTTTTAAAACTCGCCGTTCAAACAGAACCAAAAAAATCTCTGACTTCACCAGCAACCTCATGGAGGAAAGACGCAGATTGGTTTTGCAGTCCTCTGAAGACGCTACTCAGTATCGGCAACTATTCTTCAAAAAGGGTGACAACACCCTGCTGAAGAACTACAGACCCATCTCACTTCTGAGCCATGTCTACAAGCTGTTTTCGAGAGTCATTACGAATCGTCTCGCACGCAGGTTTGACGACTTCCAGCCTCCCGAACAAGCCGGTTTCCGAAAATGCTTTAGTACCATAGATCACACATATACGCTGGGGCAGATTATACAGAAGACCGAAGAGTACAATCAGCCACTATGCTTGGCGTTTGTGGACTATGAGAAGGCCTTTGATTCAGTCGAAACCTGGTCTGTGCTACAGTCTCTCCAGCGGTGCCAAATTGACCATCGATACATCGGGGTGTTGAAGTGTCTGTATGAAAACGCCACCATGTCGGTTCACCTCCAGAATCAGAACTCGAAACCTATCCAGTTGCAGCGAGGGGTGAGACAGGGAGACGTTATATCTCCGAAAATGTTCACCGCCGCCCTGGAAGATGTTTTTAAGCTTCTGGACTGGGGTGGACTCGGCATCAATATCAACGGCGAGTACATATCCCACCTCCGATTCGCTGACGATATCGTGGTCATGGCTGAGACTGTGGAAGACCTAAGCACAATGCTCGATGGCCTCAGTAAGGTCTCTCAACAAGTGGGTCTTAAAATGAACATGGACAAGACGAAAGTAATGTTAAATGTCGGTGTCGCACCCACCCCTCTAAAGGTTGGAGACTCTACACTGGAAGTTGTTAACGAATATGTATACCTGGGACAAACAGTCCAGCTAGGCAGGTCCAACTTCAAGAAAGAGATCAATCGACGAATCCAACTCGGCTGGGCAGCGTTTGGAAAGCTTCGCAATATCTTCACGTCCCAAATACCGCAGTGTCTCAAGACTAAGGTCTTTGACCAGTGTGTGTTGCCAGTGATGACTTACGGAACTGAGACATGGTCGCTTACTATGGGCCTCATAAGAAGGCTCAAGGTCACCCAAAGAGCTATGCTCGGAGTTTCTCTGCGTGATCGAATCAGAAACGAGGAGATCCGCAGGAGAACTAAAGTAACCGAAATAGTTCACAGAATCGCTAAACTGAAGTGGCAGTGGGCAGGGCACATAGCTCGTAGAACAGATGGCCGACGGGGCAGTAAAGTTCTCGAGTGGCGACTGCGCACCGGAAAACTTAGCGTAGGCAGGCCTCCCACTCGGTGGACCGACGACCTGGTGAAGATCGCGGGAAGCCGATGGATGCGGGCAGCGCAGGACCGGTCGTCGTGGAAATCCTTGGGGGAGGTCTTTGTCCAGCAGTGGACGATTTTTGGCTGATATGATGAAAATCAATCAAGTACGTGCTGTACGGACTACGCATAGGGAAGAGTTAAAGTTCTCGGAATGGAAAAAGCCATTGAACTCGCGACACAGCAAGCGACACCGTACCAGGAACACCCGCGGGGTAAAAAATTCAAAACTTATAAAACGAGATGGGAAAATCCATTGAATTCGCGACACTGTAATGTAAGCGACACCGTACCAGGAACACTCGCATGGTAAAACGTGTTGGGAAAATCCATTGAACTCGCGACACTGTAATGTAAGCGAAACCGTACCAGGAACACTCGCATGGTCAAAAATTCAAAACTTATAAAACGAGATGGGAAAATCCATTGAATTCGCGACACTGTAATGTAAGCGACACCGTACCAGGAACACTCGCATGGTAAAACGTGATGGGAAAATCCATTGAACTCGCGACACTGTAATGTAAGCGAAACCGTACCAGGAACACTCGCATGGTCAAAAATTCAAAACTTATAAAACGAGATGGGAAAATCCATTGAATTCGCGACACTGTAATGTAAGCGACACCGTACCAGGAACACTCGCATGGTCAAAAGTACAAAACTTATAAAACGAGATGGGAAAATCCATTGAACTCGCGACACTGTAATGTAAGCGACAACGTACCAGGAACACTCGTAGGGTCAAAACTTATAAAAGTGTAAAAAGTTTTTACTTCTGTCGGCACTCCCGGAGTGGTTTTTCAGAAGTGATGAGTTACCTACCCCCACCAGCTAAATCGGTATTTCAGAAAAAGTCCACTGCTGGACAAGGGCCCTCTCCTAAGGATTTCTACAACGACCAGTCCTGCGCTGGCCACTTAAGTGGCACAACACATCTCGTAGGACAGATAGCCGTTGTGCAGTAAAATTCTCGAGTAGCGACCGCGCACCAGAAGACGTAGCGTAGGAAGACCTCCCATTCGGTAGTCCGACGACCTGGTTAGGGTCGCTGGAAGCCGCTGGATGAGGGTAGAGCATATAATTCATTAAAGATAAAAAAATATCATGGAATAGTAGGTTTTCTTAGTTTAGGAGTAACAATCAACTAATTTAACACGTATAGTTAGATTTGTAAAAAGTTCATCGATTTTCTTTCTCAAAACTGTTCTGTTCTAACTGCAAAATAACTTTTTTTAAATATACCTTTTTTTTTTAAAGGCGACGGAACCCTGCTTTGCTGGTTGTCCGATTCGCTTCTTGTAACGCTATACTTGGTATTTGTAAATTTTTAACATATTTCAATTCAATCGCCTATATTTATCAGAAACTCCCAAATTGCGGTAATATATTGGTAAGATTATGTAATTGAGTAGATACGTTTGTAGTTCAGCTTTAGTTCTTAGGGTTGTCACCCCTAGTGCGTTCGTTTGTGAAGAAACGGGAAAACTTTGATTTTTTAAAACAACCTTAAATTTTGCTCGTACCATTCTTACTTCCTTTGATTTATTTGATTATTTTTTTTGTGCTGTCAGTTACACTAGTTTCTTGTTGAATAATTAGGGATATGATTAGGTAACAGCAACTGTGATTATTAAGTACCTTACACGTTACAGCACTTATGCTTTCTGAAAAGACTTCACATATTTTATTTTTCATACATTGACCTGACAAGGTTACATAATTTTTGCGGTTTGAAAAAAAAGTCTAAAATTTTTTTTTAATAAAAATTTGTGTGTGTTTGACTGAAACTCACTGATGGTAAGTGATGATGCAGTCGAGGATGGTACACCCAAACTCAAATAATGCCTATTCACTCTTGCCTTGAAGTTCCCCAAATTATAGATATCGGGAAACACTGACGCAAGCAAGGAGTTCCACTCCTGCGCTCTAAATGGTTGTAAGCCGCTCTAAAATCTACCGTATGAACTTTAGCAAAAAATTAAATAAAATTGATGGTAGCTCTTATTTATCCAAAATTCACGTTTCTAAGTTCATTAGATCTTAAGTTATGATTTTTGTTCAAAATTTAAAAATTTTTTTTGGCTCTGGTGTAAAGTTTACATTTTGTCGGTTACAGCGTATATGCTTTCTAGCGTCGATATACTACTTCGTTCGTTCTATTAGTTACACCTTTGATAAATGCCGCTTGCCGCCCTGAGATCAATCGCGGCGCCGCGCCGCCGACGTTATTATAGTTTGTTCGCTCATTTAACAGCATCTTTGACGAATGCCGCGAGCCGCCAACGGCGACAGTCAAACACTCCGACAAAAGGGCCGCGCTAGTTCAATCGCACCGCCGACAAAGTTGGCGGCAACGAGGAGGGCGGCGCGATTTAACTCAAGGCGGTATTTTTGATAGAATATTTGTCGCGAGCAGTCAAGCTGCAGTTAATTCAGCAAAAGAACCTAACGTTTCGTTTGACGCGGCGATCGGCATTCTTTATACTATAAAGCTGTTTATAGGAGTTTATAGGAACAGCTATTTCTGCGAACGGACTATACTTACTATTCTACACAGAGTAATTACTAAAGTGCTGGGATACCATTGGAATACCTACCTACATAACTAAAATCATCAAATTTAACTTTTATCTGGAGCGTATTCAGAGGGGATATTATAAATATTTATTGACTTCCGTCGTAAAAAAGTATGTCTTTCCGTTTATGTGATGTCGGTTGCTAGTGCTCTACGACCGCGTGGCGTAGCATCGTTCGTAGTAAGTAAATATACAGGGTATAAAAAGACCACTCCCGGAAACTTAAACTGGGTTTTCTACTCATCATACTGAACAAATTTCCCAAGGAAACCATACTGAATGTTTTTTGGACTTCCCATACAAAATTGGGAGATTTGTATGAAACGTCGAAAAACTTTTCGAGAATTCAGTATGGGTTCCTTGGAGAAAGTCGTTCAGTATTATGAGTAGAAAGCCCAGTTTAAGTTTAAGGGAGTGTTTTTTTTTACACCCTGTATAATTTTTAAATAGAAACATAAGAGTTAATTCACAAAATCGTTTTCCATACAAACTTAAACTTAACTTTGTTGAACTAAGTTTCTTATATGAATGAGCTTTTATTAAATAAAAAAAAACATGCATATTCCCCATTGAAAAGACCTTGGCATCATCTCACCTAATGGTAAGTGACGATTATGCCGAACACAGAAGCGGGTTTACCGAGATTCCCCAACGAAATGGCTATCTTATCTTCAAGCCGGAACACATCAAAGCTATTAACACTAATGTTTGTCTATATTTATTGGTCTTTTTTTTAGTAGTGTCTACTGTCACACCCTGGACACTTCATACGACGGGCCAGAAATGACATTTCAAAAAAGGAATGATAGAACAAACAAAATGGCGGCGAAATTCTATACGTTCGAGAACCAAACTATAACCAATCTGTATCAATCTGGGTGACGGGGGTGAGGTAGCAATCTAGAATGCGGCACGGAGTGTCCATACTGTATGTTAGTACTAATATAATATATACTTTGCTACTGTGTTTTACCACATGCTCGGCATGCGCTGTCTCTGGCGCTTATTTTGTTGCTTTGATCTTTTGTTTTCCTTTTTTTTGGTGATGGTAAATGTGTTACATATTTTTTTAGTTATAATAATAAATCTGATATTTTGCGTGTTTATACATTTATAGTGTGTATGTAAGTATATTATATTGTATATTATTATATGAATTTTTGTTTAGTATTTAAATATTATTTTATAAAATAGTTTTTTCACTATTAGTTATATCACTTGTATTACTTATAGTTAAATCATTAAAAAGTTAAATTTGTTGCTATCTTGTACCAGTTTACTTCTCTTTCAATCTCTAACTAAAGGTTGCCTGGTAGAAATCGCTTAAAGCGATACGGCCGCCTTTGCACTCTATGTATATTACAAATAATAAGTCCTGTATTGTTTTTTCGCGTGCAATTAAGTATATTTACTTACTTAAACAAATAAATAAATAAATATTTTCAGTTTTAAATGGGTGGTAGCCCTAGCCTAGGCTGGCGACCGAGAGACAAGAGGTACAACTCCCGATGTTACAATTAATTGCCTATCCCCCCTCTAGCGCGGAACCAGATCAGAGATAGAATGGGCGTATTAGTCAAGCTCTTAGTCGTAAGGGAGTTAAGTACTGGTTAGTACTTACGTAAGAAGTAAGTTCTATTAGATAAGATACATAGCTAAATACTGCATGGAAAGGGTCTCCAGGAGGCTCAAGTTTCTATATAAACAGAGTTCCACTTAAATATAAAAACTACATGTGGGGTTAAATCCAACCTTTGCAAATATATTGAGTAGACACACAACGATGTTTGTAATTAGTTTTCATCGTAGTCAATTGAAACATAACTAAACGAAGGCTTAAATTGGTTTTGTACTGAAAGTTTGGAACTGCTCCTTTTTTAATTTTATATTGGTACATTCAAAACTATCGATATGAGTCTACTCAATATATTCGCAAAGTTTGGATTTAATCCTGCATGTAGTTTTTGTATTAAAGCGGAACTACGTTTGTATGGAAACTTGAGCCTCCTGGGGACTCTTAAGTGAAGGAGGTTTGGGGAACGTTGCTTGTTGTTTGAAAATGACAAAAAATTTCAAGCACCAATTCTTTCAAAAGATGCATAAATCTTTAAAACGTATTTTCACCTCAGACGCTCGGAAAGGTTTCGTTCGTCATTCCATTTTAGCGCGCAATTGCGTTTTATCCTCTAGCGTGGCATAAGTTTTTAAAATTAGAACCAAATAAATAACTATTAAGGTGCTTTTCTTGCACCTTAAAATTTTCTTCGCTGTAGTGAGGTAAAAAATGGTATGTGTCGCTCGGCAGCAAAGTTATTTGAAATTAATTGATCATGCCTTTGTAACCCTCGCTACTCTCAGGATTCTTTGAAACCCTCGCTACACTCAGGATTCTTTGAAACCCTCGCTACACTCAGGATTCTTTGAAACCCTCGCTACACTCGGGATTCTTTGAAACCCTCGCTACACTCGGGATTCTTTGAAACCCTCGCTACACTCAGGATTCTTTGAGCCACTCGCTACGCTCGTGGTTTAATCCTAGAATCCTTCGCTTTCTCAGGTTTCAATAGAAGTAATTCGCGCCAAACATTAACTTTGCAGCCTAGCATATTAAATAACATATTAAGATTTTTAATCTTGGTCTCCGGTTAAAAAGTAAAAACTACTCAAAACACTGACCAAGTGCGAGGCAGAACCGCACACAAAGGGTTCCGTACCATCATACTAGATGGCGCAGTTTCTTCACGTTTATAAAAACTCGTTTTTTGTATGGAGACCCCCTATTTTTTTTTCACTTTTTCTAATTTTAGTATTTGTTGTTATAGCGGCAACAGAAATACATCATCTGTGAAAATGTAAACTGTCTAGCTATCACGGTTTATGAAATACAGCCTGGTGACAGACGGACAGACAGATAGACAGACAGACGGACGGACGGACATCGAAGTCTTAGTAATAGGGTCCCGTTTTTACCCTTTGGGTAGGGAAACCTAAAAAAATATCGCCTACTCGCCTACCAGTAATCAGAAAATGTTGTAGAATAGAAAATAATGCTTTAACTTTAATTTAGCATGCAATGTTGTTCGATATGTAATTATGCCCACTTCAAATCTTGCGATCGATTTTAGAGCGACTTCCAGGGGTCCGATTGAGCTGAAATTTGGTATTAAGCCGTATTCGGGGTGACAATAGATCATTTTGGTGTTTTGAATAATGAACTAAGTACAAAGGTGGAATCAAGGTCCCAGGATCATCTATTGTTTTCAATCAAATCATAGGAAATACTGTACCCCTCAGCCCGGCTTTGTGACTGAACTTAAAAACTCTAACCACCTCCATTTAGTTCAGTTAGTCCATTCGCTTCACACAAGGAGGTCGCGGGTTCGATTCCTGGTAGGGTCAACTACTCGGTTTGGTTGGTGGTAGGGCATTTTCTAAGCCCGCCTTGCTAGCTATACCACCATCTTATCTAAGCCTTGCGGCCAAACATCAGTGTTAACAACATTCATGAAGGCTTGAAGATAAGAAGCCAGTTCTTTATTGCGTTGGGAAATCTTGCTAAGCCCGCAAAAAAAACTTCAAAATAAAGCTTGTACTTTAGAGTTATTAGGTTTTTCGAAAAAGAGCTTATTTTCCAGTTTATAACACACATACAGAGATCTTAAAACTTAGAGGCGTCATTGACGGTGCTGGTATGATAAATAGTATATTATTTGTTTAATCAGATAATATATCTGAAGCTGACTGTACAGTTCAAGCGCCAGCCGCAGGCAGCTATATTCGATAATGGTGAATTGAAGTTATCGGTGACATTCAATAGTTTTGCGAATTGACAGTTATAGTAATAATTGCGGGCCGAAAATTTCGTAATGACGTCATATGCCCAATGAAAACAAATTGTTCGAATGGGATTATGCTTTGTTATACTCGTGCTCACAGAATCGCTTAACTGAAGTGGCAGTGGGCGGGGCACATAGCTCGTAGAACAGATGGCCGTTGGGGCATTCCCTCTCGTATATCTACCAGATACGCTAAACTACCAGGTTTATGATATAGCGTCTCCACTTACCGACCCTCAGGGCATAACAGTGAGGGCCGCTATTACTGCCAACACCATAAGGTGAAGGAAAGGACTGGGCCGTTGGCCGTTGGAGCAGTAAAGTTCTCGAGTGGCAAGCACACACCGGAAAACGTAGCGTTGCCTCCCACGCGGTGCACCGACGAAATGGTGAAGATTGCGGGAAGCCGCTGGATGCGGGCAGCGCAGGTCCGGTCGTCGTGGAAATCCTTGGGGGAGGCCTTTGTACAGCAGTGGACGTTTTTCGGCCGACATGCTGATGATGATGATGATGATCCTCATGTGACGCCGAATTTAGATAGATATATAATTGCTTTATTTCAAACACAGCAATACATAAGGATAAAAAATAATAATAAAAAACAATGACAAACTGACAGTTGTTGCTGTGCATTGCAATGTCATGTAATTAGTCGTAACTTTGCATAATCACACAACATAACACATAACATAATGTTATGAACAAAATAATACAGGCGTAAGACCCGAAAACTGACTTTTTATCACGCGTTTTTTTAGCTTCATCTGTATGTATGTATGTTTGTAACCGACTTCTTTGCACTCGGTTTTGACCCACTTTAAACGAACAGATATAATTTAAATTTTGTACATTTGTCAAATATCAGTGACAATGCAATAATTTTATAAGTTTATCTCCTTATCCTGAAATAAAAATTGAAAAATAAATATAGTTAAAAAATAAATAAAAAAAAACACGCTTTTAAATTACATCAAACTAAAAAGGGAAAAATAATTCTTAATATAAGCTGAAAACAGTTATGAACGAAAAATATTATGAAAAAAGCGTGGGGCGTTTTGTGCCATATTTTTCGTATATCAAGCAACCCACGCTTTTTTCATAATATTAGTATTTTTTGTTCATTATTGTTTACAGCTTATATTAAGAATTATTTTTCACTTTTTAGTTTGCTTTGCTTTAATAGCGTGTTTTTTTAGTTCATTTTAAACTGTATTTATTGTTCACAAAGTTCTTTAAGGAACAAATATTCAAAAAACAAACAATTTATTTTAAAGAGCAACGCGTTTTTCACATCATCATCATCACCATATCAGCCGACGGACGTCCACTGCTGGACATAGGCCTCCCCCAAGGATTTCCATGACGACCGGTTCTGCGCTGTCCCCATCCAGCGGCTTCCCGCAATCTTCGACAGTTCATCGGTCCACCGAGTGGGAGACCTACTTGTGCTACGTTTTCCGGAGCGCGGTCGCCACTCGAGAACTTTACTGCCCCAACGGCCAAATGTTCTACGAGCTATGTGCCCGGCTATTTGCGTTTTACACACATGTCATAAACCTCCATAGTTTTGGTGTACACTTTTCTATGATTCTGATTTTTTTTTTCGGAAATTGTATAATTCGACAAAAAAAATACAGCCATATTATCCAAAATATTCAGGCGAAGGCGAATAGTTTTGTGGGAGAAAATGTTTAGCATAAAAAATGGATAACCTTTTTTCGATCCCAAACCAATTTCGCGGCACCCTTGTAATCATCTCTGCACGTACCAACAAAATAACAGAGACAATTGATTCGAAATCTGTTGGCTGTGTCTGCTCTTTCATTGGATTATCAACAAAAAAAGGTCACGTTTGCTGTGTCAGCAAGGCGACGTCAACAAGGAAAAAGGGACAAATCACCCAATTGATTAATTAGACCAACGAAACCGTTTTGTTTGGCGAAACTGTCTATGTTACTTTCGTTTGGCGAAACTGTCTATGTTACTTTCGTTTGGCGAAACTGTCTATGTTACTTTCGTTTGGCGAAACTGTCTATGTAACTTTCGTTTGGCGAAACTATCTATGTTACTTTCATTTGGAGAAACTGTGTATGTAACTTTCTTTTAGCGAAACTGTCTATGTTACTTTCGTTTGGCGAAACTGTCTATGTAACTTTCGTTTGGCGAAACTATCTATGTTACTTTCATTTGGAGAAACTGTGTATGTAACTTTCTTTTAGCGAAACTGTCTATGTTACTTTCGTTTGGCGACACTGTCTATGTAACTTTCGTTTGGCGAAACTGTCTATGTAACTTTCGTTTGGCGAAACTATTTATGTTACTTTCATTTGGAGAAACTGTCTATGTAACTTTCGTTTAGCGAAACTGTGTAATGTAACTTTCGTTTGGCGAAACTGTCTATGTTACTTTCGTTTGGCGAAACTGTCTATAAAATTTTCGTTTGGCGAAACTGTCTATGTAACTTTCGTTTGGCGAAACTGTCTATGTTACTTTCGTTTGGCAAAACTGTCTAATGTAACTTTTGTTTGGCGAAACTGTCTATGTTACTTTCGTTTGGCGAAACTGTCTATAAAATTTTCGTTTGGCGAAACTGTCTATGTAACTTTCGTTTGGTGAAACTGTCTATGTAACTTTCGTTTGGCGAAACTGTCTATGTAACTTTCGTTTGGCAACACTGTCTATGTAACTTTCGTTTGGCGAAACTGTCTATGTAACTTTCGTTTGGCGAAACTGTCTATGTAACTTTCGTTTGGCGAAACTGTCTATGTAAGTTTCGTTTGGCGAAACTGTTTATGTAACTTTCCCGGATATTTTTTAGGGTTTAGTATCCAAGGTTGCCAACAGGACCCTATTACCCAAAGTATATATATTAGTACTAACATACAGTATAGACACTCCCTGCCGCTCTCTAGATAGCGACCTCACCCCCTCGTCACCCAGATTGATACAGATTGGTTACAGTTTGGTTGTTGAACGTATAGGATTTCGCCGCCAATTTGGTTTGTTCCGTCATTCGATTTTTGAAATGTCATTTCTGGCCTGTTGTATGAAGTGTCCAGGGTGTGCTATTACTAAGCCTCCTCTGTCCGTCCGTCTTTTTCTCGGCGGGTTGTTATTTCAGGAACCGCCTTTTAATCGCCTCCGTGGCGTAATGGTTGTCTATTAGCTTCACATCAGGAGGTCACGGGTTCGATTCCCGGTGGCGTATAACTTTGTAAGAGTCGATTTGTTTGGTGGAAGGGAATTTTCTAAGCCGCCTGACTAGCTGACACCATGTTATCTAAGTCTTGCCGCCAGACATCAATGTTATGAACATTACTTACGAAGTAACTAGTATGTCATCTGTGACATTACTGTGTTCCGATTTGAAGATAAGATTCCCCGTTGCGTTAGGGAATCTTGGTGAGTCCGCTTACATTTTCGGCATCATTGTCACTTACCATCAGGTGTGATAATGCCAAGGGCTTTACTAATTGGGCATAAAAAAACCCCAATAGGTAGACAGTTGAAATTTTCACGTAGTGTGTATTTCTATTGCCGCTATTATAACAAAAATTTTTAATAATAAATAGCCCCATACTTTTTTCTTAGACGACGATTCCGTCACTTCGTGTACAAGTCCGACTCGCACTTGGCCGTTTTTTAACCAAATTCAAAAAAAGGAGAAGGTTTTTCAATTCGTCCGTATATATATATATATATATATATATATATATATATATATATATATATATATACTAGCTGTCCCGGCGAACTTCGTATCGCCTTACATTACATTACACTGCCCTGCCCTACCCTACACTACCCTACACTACACTACACTACCCTACCCTACACTACCCTACCCTACCCTACATACACTACACTACACTACCCTACCCTACACTACTCTACACTACCCTACACTACACTACCCTACCCTACCCTACACTACCCTACCCTACACTACCCTACCCTACACTACCCTTTTTTTTTTTTTTTTTTTGTTTCGTGGAGGAAACTCATTTACGAGTTCAACCAACCACTCGGGGAAGAGCGACTGGGATATGTGGGACTCGCCCGCCTTCTGCGGGAATACCCACTAAAACCCCCACGGTTTACATTCAACCGCCTTAATAGGGGGCGCCATGGGAAGTGCGTTAGCATCCATCCACAGCACCCCCGGCGGCTGGCTCAGCAAATGCCGTGCCCCCTCACGTAATGGGGCGACCAGTAAACTTGGTCGCTCCACACATGTGCACCGTGCAATGCGAAGTGGGGTTCCCCGACCCCACCCCGCTGTTTGAACCCTAACCTATCCTATCTCTCAAGTTGGATCGAACTGCACATGGTGTGCGAATTTTATTATAATCGGTTAAGTGGTTTAGGAGTCCATTGAGGACAAACATTGTGACACGAGATTTATATATATTAAGATATATTTTTAACCGCCTCCGTGGCGTAATGGTTAGCCCATTCGCTTCACACCACGAGATCGCGGGTTCGATTCCCGGTGGGGTCAACTTGTAAAACTGGGTTTGGTTGGTGGTAGGGCATTTTCTAAGCCCGCCTGGATAGCTACCACCATCTTATCTAATTCTTACCGCCAAACATCAGTGTTAACAAAATTGACGTGTTCCGGTTTGTAGATAAGATAGCCAGTTCTTCATTGCGTTGGATGTCTTGGTAAGCCCGCTTCCATCTTCGGCATCATCGTCACTTACCATCAGGTGAGATGATGCCAAGGGCTTACCAATGGTGAATTAAAAAAAATGTGTGTTCGCGGATAACTCCGTCGTTTATGAACCGATTTTGATGATTCTTTTTTTGTTGGACGGGAGATATCCCAAGGGTGATACCATGATAAGGAAAGCAGGATATGATGATGTCATCCCAGAGAAATCTGGTGGAACTTTGTAAAATCGTAGTAGCGACTAGTGCGTTTGAAATCGTTTTTTTTTGTTTAAAATTTATTATTTTGATTAGATAAGAAAATAAGAATATTAACTTTTGCATTAGCTTAGCCTTAACGCTAGATATACCTTTTAATTTGTTACGAGAGCTTCTGTCCTGCATATACAGGGAGTAACAAATTTGGTGTAGGTCACGTTAACTGGGGCTTCTACTCGTCATACTGAACAACATTAGTTCCACAACTTTGCTGAAAACGTAAAAAAAATTTTTACTCTTCATACAAATCGATCAGCTGATCGATCGATTTTGTGCATTTTAGTATGGAGGGTCCAATTTTTTTTTTGAGAATTGACTAAGGGTTCCTTAGAGAAAGTTGTTCAGTATGACGAGTAGAACCCTCAGTTCACGGGACCTACACCAATTTTGTTACACTCTGTATACATTGTTATTCAAAATATGAGGATGCGTGCTGAATGCACAACAAAATGACTAAACTGACAAATAGGCAGTCCATTCAAGCCAATAGCATCGCAAAAATACCTTTTAACTGCGTGTCAACTACTAAAAATACTATTGTACGTACTAAAAAAAACATAACAGAGCAGCAGTTCTCAAACTTTTTAGCGACTTCCAGGAGACTTCTTTTAAATATAAGAATACTTATGCCTTTAGAATCCGAATCCCTAATAAATAAATAACACAGAGATACAATAAAAAAAATTAAAAACAACAATACTTTACAAATATATGCGCTACGTAGTAATAAGCACGCGCGCGTAAGTATTTATGTGTGCATGTGATTGAAGTGTGTGTGAATTTAAATATTTAACGGAGCCCTAAAGAAAACTAATCTAAAATAAGAGAAACCTGGTTTTTTGTTGTCAGTTTGTCACTGCGTCCGCTTGCGTCAATTATAATAATTACAAAAAAAAAAAACATTTCCGACCATAAAACTTGAATACCTCGAAAACCATTCTATAGGTTCTATATTATTTTGATTAAGTTTTTGATACTTCTACTTTTGTAGACTTTTGAATTTATTACTTCGGCGTCGGCGCATCCTCCAACTACGCCGTTGCACGCACAAAAAAGAAGTTGGTGATGGAGGGGAAGGGCAGGTTTCTTTGAAAATAGAAATCCACCAAACTGTGGAAACTAACCGACTCCGTAGTGTAATGGTTAGTCCATTCGCTTCACACCAGGACGTCACGGGTTCGATTCCCGGTGGGGTCATCTTGTAAGACTCGGTTTGGTTGGTAGTAGGGCATTTTCTAAGTCCGCCTGGCTAGCTACCACCATCCTATCTAAGTATCCACCAAACATCAGTTTTAACAACATTGATGTGTTCCGGCTTGAAGATAAGATAGCCAGTGCTCCATTGCGTTGGGGAATCTTGGTATGCCCGCTTCCATCTTCGGCATCATCGTCACTTACCATCAGGTGAGATGATGCCAAGGGCTTACCAATTGTGAATAAAAAATAATAATAAAAAAACGAATATACAGTGGTGGACATATAATTAGAAAAACTTCATATGAATTATGGAAGTATAAAATCAACTGGCCATAATATGAAAAATATGTAGATTCAATAACTAATAATCATGCAAGAGTATAGCCACACAGTTAAATTACTCATAATATATTTAAAAAAAATACCTATTTAACCTTTAATCACAAAAAGAATTTAAACCTTATTTAGGTCTATTTTCAATTACTGGCCGCTTGGACGCCTAATTAGAAACACTTTAGAAAAGCATCCATGACTCGTTCCATTTTTGAAATTGAAAGAAAAATCTTCTTTCTTCGCCTTTTATACCGCTTTGGCGGCAATTAAACATCAATTTCGAATTTTGTGGTTAATAAGTTTTGTTGAAAATGGGTAAAAATAAAAGTTGTGACGCGTCAACTAGGCAAATAATTGTTAATTTGCATTTCGATGAAAAGTGGACATATAAAACAATAGCTGACCATTTGAAATGTTCTGTAAAGAATGTTTTTAATGCTATTGACCATTATAAAAGACACGGAACCATTGAAAATGTTCTGAGAAAAGCTCGACCGAGGAAAACATCGCCCAGAGAAGATATGCGAATCGTACGTGTTGCTAAACAAGACCCATTTAAAGGTTCCAACCAGATTAGAAATGAAGTTTTTTCGCCTGATGACCCTAGAAACGTGTCGTCAAAACTGGTACGCCGAAGGTTAGTGGAAGCTAAATTGTTTGGGAGGGTTTCTCGAAAAGTACCGCTTCTTACCAAGCAACACCGAGAGAAGCGGTTGTTATTCGCGAAAAAATATGTTAACTGGACGGTACGAGAATGGAAAAAAGTGTTATTCTCAGATGAAACAAAAATAAACATGGTAAATTCAGATGGAAAGCGCTATGTTAGACGTCCAATAAACCATGCTTTCGATTATAAATACACAAGGAGCATAGTCAAGCACGGCGGTGGAAATATCAAAGTATGGGGATGTTTTTCCGGATGTGGTGTTGGACCCGTTCGAAAGATTGAAGGTACAATGGATCAGTATCAGTACAAAAACATCTTAGAGGAGACAATGATTCCCTACTCTGACGACCATTTGCCTGTAACCTGGATCTTTCAGCAAGACAATGACCCTAAACACACGGCCAACAGTGTCAAATATTTTCTTAGGGACAGCATATTTCCGTTTTAGACTGGCCTGCAAATAGCCCGGATTTAAATCCTACAGAAAATCTGTGGTATATCGTTAAAAAAAAGTCTCAAACAAACGTAACACTAGTCAAAATGAACTTTACGGATCTTTTGTCGAAGCATGGAACTCAATCCCACTCGAAGAATGTCTGAAATTGCTTGAATCAATGCCACGTCGTTACAGAGCTGTCACTGACAACAAAGGCTACGCAACTAAATATTAATTATAACTATATTTAGTAGCCTGCGAATAATATCACGTAAATAATATAATTCTGATCATATACTCATAAACTACTTAAATTTTCACGGTATATTTCTGTTGTTTCTAATTAGTTGTCCATTATTGTTGATTCCTTAAAACTCGTTTGGTTGTTTGTACGAAACTAATATTTAACCGGCAGTTGTTTAGTCGGATTTTTTGTGTTTTTCTAGTAAATTATAAGTCATTGAACATATTTTATGCTATTTGTGGTTTCATTTCTAAATTAAAAGTGTTACAGAAAAGTATATTGTATAATGTTAAGATCCGTTGGAAGTGTTTCTAATTATATGTCCACCACTGTATATTTAAAACAATTTAATAAATGATATGAAATAAGAAACAATCGTTAAATATGGAAACAGACAATATGGTATATATGATTAGGATGAGAAATGACAACTTAAAAAAAAAAAACAATCATAAAAATAAATATCACTGAAGAAACTGTAAAACTTTAACTAAAATAACTAATTCAATCGGATTTGATTGTTTTTACTAACAATATCGTGTAGGCCTTATCAAAATAATAAATTTTGGTTATCATAAGTTTTTTCCTACCATGCACGTTTTCCGAGATAATTTACTCAGAACCTAAAGAGCATTATTTTTCAGAAACGATGCATGTTAACAAAAAAAACTACATGACCAATAATTTTGAACAAAGAAAAACCGACTAAGGTTCCCCTCGATTTTTCTGGGATGCCACCATCAGATACTGGTTTCTTTATCATGGTACCACAATTGGAATATCTCCTTTCCAATAAAAAAAGTCATCAAAAATGGTTCTTAAATGACTAAGTTATCCGTGAACGCACATAAAAAAAATATATATACGGTCGAATTGAGAAACCTCCTCCTTTTTTGAAGTCGGTTAATAAAAAGTAAAAATAAACAAAAAGATGATACAAAAGTAGGTTTAAAATAAAAAAAAACAAAGAGATTGACTTCGTCACATAAGGCTACCTACGTGTCACCTTATTTTTGCCTATTATGTGTTGTGCGTAGGCAGCTTTTGTGGAGCCCTTGCAAAGGCCTCGCGGAGCTCTGGGGCTCCGCGGAGCACACTTTGAGTATGGCTGTAAGCAATAACTACTCACCAAAGGGTAGTAACAAACCATAGACGCCATCAAGAAAATTAAATGGTCTATTTTTGATACATGAGTGACTTTGTTTGAGGCTTTAGTTATAGATCTGTCATCATCATCATATCAGCTCATATACGTCCCCATCGAGGGGCTCGAGCCTACCCTGGCGATCGGGCCTTAGTCGACGACGCGGACCCAGTGCGGGTTTTTACCCTTTGGGTACGGAACCCTAAAAATGAAGGTACTTACAACTGCCTGAGTGTCACGCACGTCAGAGCTGCTCTCACTGTCACCAATCGATGCAAAAGTCTTCACGTATGGCGACGTGTTCCGCGCGTCTCGAAATGCCCGTTCCGGAATCAGCATAATGGTCGCCGCCGCCGTGCACGACGTCGCGGGCTACGTGACGAAACGTTCAATGTTCCTCCCAGAGCACACCCTGGACACTTCATACAACGGGCCAGAAATGTCATTTCAAAAAAGGAATGACGGAACAAACAAAATGGCGGCGAAATACTATACGTTCGACAATTAAACTGTAACCAATCTGTACTAATCTGGGTGACGAGGGGGTGAGGTCGCAATGTACAGAGCGGCAGGGAGTGTCCATACTGTATGTTAGTACTAATATATATACTTTGCCAAGAGAGCTCGTTTTTTTTTAATTTGGTAAGCTCTTGGCATCATCTCACTTGATGGCAAGTGACGATGATGCCAAAGATGGAAGCAGGCTTACCAAGATGGGGAACTGGTTATCTTATCTTCAAGCTGGGACACATCAAAGTTTTTAACATTGATGTTTGGGCAGGACTTAGATAATATGGAGGTAGCTAGCTAGGCAGGCTTAGAAAATGCCATTCCACGAACCAAACCGAGTCAGAGTTAGACTCCGCCGGGAATCGAACCCGCGACCTCCTGATGTGAAGCTAATGACCTCAACTAAAAGCTAAATTCAAAATAATATGGAAAACCAAATATGGAAATGTTTAGGTCCGTGTGAACTGGCCTACTTTTGTCAAAGGTATCAATAGGCTAGTTGACAAAATTTGGAAATTATTTTAAAACTATAGCTAAGCATTTATTTCACCCCAAAAATATATTATATTAAGAAAAATAGGTGTTTTACATTAGTAATTTGAGTTTTTAGAAATGAACTTGAAATTTACCGCGAAAAAGGCCAAGACTGTCATGGCGTCTTGAATGACGTCACACCTCGCGAAACAGCCGTGTTTGTATATGACAGTCAATTGTGTTTTCTAATAAATAATGAATTCCTCGTATTATAAATACTGTACAGTGCCCCAATGTAAAAGTACAACGATAAAAACTAATACGTCTAATACAATACATAATTTGCCGTCACGCTTAGGCTGCACATAGCTTACAGCATCATCTCCGTATGAAACTCGTGATGACCTGAAATTAAAAATGAATTATGTTAAAGTTATAAAAACTTTGTATTCGCTAAACTCAAAATCAGTTAAGTATTTACATTCCACAGTAGGTAAATGCGACTCTCTGACTGGTAACTGCTAATTAAATAAGACTTTGTTTGTTCTTCACATAATACTTACATAGAAGTTTTAACATTGCGGAACTCCGATGAACAAAAGTCGGTGTTCATTGCAAAAGATTTGCCAAGCATAACGGTGTCAATTTTGGGCAAATTACTGCTGTTTGCTTTGTTAAATCCTGATTCCATGGCAAATTATACCTGTCTTTCAAGATGAAACTAAAAACGAACTGTATTAATTTAACAATATTGCTGAAAACTCGAAATAACCTGTTCACTTTATACGAAAATGACACATACAACATAGCGTTTCGCGCTCGTTTCGCGAGGCGTGACGTCACGTTTCCATGCGCTTCTCTGATTGGCGTTTAATGTCACGTGATTAAACGCCTCATTTCGTCAATTTTATTTTCCAAAAATATTATTAATCTTTTATTATTTTAATAGAAAAGTTTTTTTTTTGTTTACTAATTATCATGGTTAATCATTAGAAACTCAAAGCCATCCGATTTATTCTTAGTGGAAACAAGCCTATTACATTCAATGATTTTTATGATAACTTTTCGTGTCATATTGTTTTCATGTTCTAATGCCATAATCTGGTTTATTTCGAGGATTGAATTTTGACGTTATTAAGTAATGATTGTTTATTTCTTGATTTTTCACAAATTACATTATGTTATTATTGTTTTATGACTATCAGAAAGAGTGTAATTTGCACCTATTTTGAATAAATACCTTGAATCTTGAATCTAAGCAGGAAAGTGGAGGTTTACTTGAATATTCTTAGACTGTGCTTGAATGAGGGCGGGTGAGAAGCCGAACGCCTCCTCCTAGATCAGATTCACCAATAGTTTTGTCGCAAAATCCTTTTTAATTTTTGGAACATGTTCACTGAAGGCGCTTATTATGAATTTTCGTGCCCGGCCGGCACGTATTTAACGTAAATTTAATTTTATAATTAGTGCAGACACAGATTTTACTGATTTCTTGTTGATCGATAAATGCCGTCCCGCAGATTGAATGTCATTGGTCGGGAAAAGGGAAACGGACTGTGATTGGCTAATAGAATATTTAAAAAAATTATGTCTCTTGCTTTAGGCTCTTGTTTTATGCTCGGAGTTTCTTTGTGTGATCGAATCAGAAAGGATCGAAAGAGGAGATCCGCAGGAGAGCCAAAGTAACCGACATAGCACACAGAATCGCTGAACTGAAGTGGCAGTGGGCAGGGCACATATCTCGTAGAACAGATGGCCGATGGGGTAGTAAAGTTCTCGAGTGGAAGGCCAATGCCAATTTCTTCTTAAGGCCTTAAGATGGGTCAAATAAAAATATTCAATTCAAATGATTGAAAGACTGTGTAAAGCTATCACCATGGAAAAATATATAATATAAGTACTTAAAGTAATAAAAAATCGATTTAACTCAATACATTTTTAAAAATATTACCACTTTTGATGTTAAAAAATATACTGTTGACCCTGTTTTTGGCTTTAATTGCAAATTTACTCGAAAACAAATAATTAATATTGAATAAAACGTCACCCTATTCATCACATCAGCTCATATACGTCCCCACCTAGGGGCTCGAGCCTGCTCTGGATTAGGGCGATCGGGCCTTAGTCGACCACGCGGGCCCAGTGCGGGTTGGTCGTCTTCACACACAACCTTCGAGCTTCTTCGCAGGCGTGTGCAGGTTTCCTCACGATGTTTTCCTTCACCTTAAGAGCGTTGGATAAACGTCACCTTACTATCGATATAAAATTATTTCAAAATCGGTTGTTTGGTTAACAAATGAATCAAATACTACGTTTTTATGGGATTTATGAACTCCAGCGGGGTTTTGAAGCCAGAACGTAGGTAGATCTCTCAGTCGGTACAATGTCTAGACCGGGTAGCTTTTGTACATTCATATATATATATCACGTAAAATCACGTTTCATAGTTTGCAGCGAACGTTTTATAGTCGATGCTAAGCTATAGTCCATAAAATATTGGCTGTCGCTACAATTTTCCATTTGTGTATACACCTTAATCTATCTACAATAAATTCGAAAAAAGAGACGGCAACTTTATCATCTTACCCTATATCTGAAAAATTTTAAAGATCCCCCCTAATTTTTTCTTAAATTTTTAGTATTAGTTGTTATGACGGTAACTATAATACATATTCTCTGAAAATTTTAACTGTCTACCTATTACGGTTGACGAAGTACAGTCCTTTGAGAGACGGACAGACAAAGGAGGCTTCGTAATAAGGTCCCGATGGCGGAACCCTACAAATCGACCGAGTGCTACTCGGGGTCCCTACCGAAACTAGTACATACTTTGTAAAAAAGTTTTGGAATATATATCGTGTGACATATCAATTGAAAGGGCTTGTTGTGAGAATCTCAAACGTATTTTTGATGTGTAACATCTTTGCTCTCGCTTTCCTGCAATTTGTGGGAGTGATTTCGTGAAATGGGACGGAAATGTGTCCCATGTGTAACAAGATGTCGCGTTTTTCAGGCTTTAAAAGCGCGGAAAAGGCAAAGGTATCTATGACCATACAGCCTAGTCTGCCGTATCTTTGCCGTCCTTTTATAAAGTATTTTGTCACATGTTACACATCATATGCGAGTACTGTAGGTCTCGCTCGAATTTTTAATCACACGATATATCGCAAAACTTTTTTTAAATTTTCTCATTCACCCCCAAAAGAAGCCTCTAAAATCTTGTAAAAAACGCTAAACACGTTAAAAAACCGACTTCCATCGCAACAACTTAGTACATTTTTGCATTAATATTTTTGGTTTTTGTTAATTTTCTAATAAAGTACTACTTTCACCGATTTTGATAAAATTTATATGGGACCACATGAGAAGCACTAGCTTTCAATAAAAAAAGAACCAACAAAATCGGTTCACCAAGTCAAAAGTTCTGAGGTAACACACAAAAAAAACACAGTCGAATTGAGAACCTCCTCCAAAAGAAGACGGTTAAAAATAGGGATGGTTCTAAAAAGTACGACCTTTGAAACTGACGTTTTGAACATTGAAGAAAACGCTAAACACGTTAAAAAACCGACTTCCATCGCAACAAATTAGTACATTTTTGCATTATGATTTTTGGTTTTTGTTAATTTTCTACTAAAGTACTACACCGATTTTGATAAAATTTATATGGGACCACACGGGAAGCACTAGCTTTCAAATAAAAAAAGAATTGTAAAAATCGGTTCACCCAGTCAAAAGTTCTGAGGTAACAAACATAAAAAAAAAAAAAAAAAAAACATACAGACGAATTGAGAACCTCCTCCTTTTTGGAAGTCGCTAAACCGACTTCCATCGCAACAACTTAGTACATTTTTGCATTAATATTTTTGGTTTTTGTTAATTTTCTAATAAAGTACTACTTTCACCGATTTTGATAAAATTTATATGGGACCACATGAGAAGCACTAGCTTTCAATAAAAAAAGAACCAACAAAATCGGTTCACCAAGTCAAAAGTTCTGAGGTAACACACAAAAAAAACACAGTCGAATTGAGAACCTCCTCCAAAAGAAGACGGTTAAAAATAGGGATGGTTCTAAAAAGTACGACCTTTGAAACTGACGTTTTGAACATTGAAGAAAACGCTAAACACGTTAAAAAACCGACTTCCATCGCAACAAATTAGTACATTTTTGCATTATGATTTTTGGTTTTTGTTAATTTTCTACTAAAGTACTACACCGATTTTGATAAAATTTATATGGGACCACACGGGAAGCACTAGCTTTCAAATAAAAAAAGAATTGTAAAAATCGGTTCACCCAGTCAAAAGTTCTGAGGTAACAAACATAAAAAAAAAAAAAAAAAAAAACATACAGACGAATTGAGAACCTCCTCCTTTTTGGAAGTCGCTTGAAAAAGTAACTTTACTACGCAACAGATCCTAAAGTAGCGAACATTATTTAATCACAAAACTACAATACCACACTGCGGTTAGATCCGGCCGTGATTGATAGCGGGTGCGGTGGCGCCGGCGCCGGCCGCGCCAATGTCACCCGCTGTCACCCGCCGTCACCCGCCGTCACCCCGCGTCCGCGTGTTATTGTTCGCCGCCTACACAATGCTCACCACCACTTTCATGCTGTTTAACTTATCCACTTAGTCTATTTCTATTTACTTTTGAGTCGGACGGCTCGCTGGACCTTTTAAAGGTTAGTTATAAACAACAGGGATAGGGAAAGCTATTTGTTTCGGTAGTGATGTAATAGTTACATAACAGAACATGGGAAGTTTCAGCTTAGGGAAATAAGTGCTTTTAAAGTGAAACTTTTATTGCATCGTCTCAAGCTTTTTCGTCTGTGTGTTGCGTGACGGCAAAGAGATTATTACATCGTCTCAAACTTTTTCGTCAGAGCAGCCATGATCGTTTCGTCCTCTGTACCGTAGCTCCAAGACGAGAGCAGTCATGATCGTTTCGTTCTCTGTACCGTAGCTTCAAGAGGAGTGAAACTTTTATTACATGATCGTTTCGTCCTCTGTACCGTAGGTACAAGACAAGAGCAGCTATGATCGTTTCGTGCTCTGTAAATGTCTATAATGTGAAAAAAAGTTTTACTTTTACCGTGGTTTCATAAAACCACACACTCCTTTTTAACCTCTTAACTGTCAAGCTGTAATTAGCCCCCACCCCCTTATCTGTCGCAACCGGGAGCCGGAAATGCGACAGACAGGGTTCTGGGCGCGTTTAATGGATTTTCTGTGGAACTAAATAAAATACTGTGTGTTTCCATTTAAAATATTGTTCTCAGTAGGGTGTTTTACTTATTTATTTTCATTGTTTTTACCTTAATGTTATGATAATTGGTGATATTGATATTTACTATGGGGTAACTAAAAAAATAAAAATAAATTTATAGGTGATCTTTTCTATTACTGTAATTTATACCTAAGTTTGTTTAAAGTACAATTAAAACTAAATGACACCTATAAAACAACAAACTAACAAAGAAACCAACAAAACTATTTCTATTTAAAAAACAAATGACACACTCGCGACCTTGAAGTACGACAACCGAATTTAGAGTGAAGTTTCTTCGAATATTTTATATTGCCAGTGTGGCAAAGGATTAGTCACAGAGGTAGTCTGTTTCACTCCCATGCATGTCGATATGCATGTCTAAATCGGGTCTACCAACCTTTGGCGTATTTTTAGGCGCTAATTTGACCCGCCGTAATTTTTCCGGCTCCCTGTAGGTCGACGGATAGGGAATTTGTTTTTTATTCCGGGTCCCGGAAATCGACAAATGGAAGCGCCTCCGTGGCGTTTTGGTTAAGTCCATTAGCTTCACATCACGATGTCGCGGGTTGAAAAGATAACTAGATTTTAACCACTGTGGTGTAATGGTTAAGTTCATTACCTTCATATGAGGAGGTCATGGGTTGTGTGACTCGGTTTGGTTGGTAAAAGGGCATTTTCTAAGTCCGCCTGGCTATTTACCACCATCTTACCTTAGTCTTTCCGCTAAGCATTAATTTTAAAAGCATTTGATGTGTTCCTGCTTTAAGATAAGATAGTCAGTTTCCTACTGCGTTGGGGTATCTTGGTAAGCTCGCTTCCATCTTCGGCATCATCGTCACTTACCGTCAGGTGAGATGATGTCAAGGGCTTATCACTCGTGGATAAAATCATATCATACTAGGTGGCGCTAGTTTCTTCACGTTAAAAAAAACACGTTTTTTATGGAGATTTTCACTTTTTCTAATTTTTAGTATCTGTGAAAATTTTAACTGTCTAGCTATCACGGTTCATGAAATACAACCTGGTGACAGACGGACATACAGACAGACGGACGGACAGCGAAGTCTTAGTAATAGGGTCCCGTTTTTACGACGTTTTGACGAAACCCTAAAAAGGTTTGTGAAATAAATGTGAGCTAAAACGTGCAACGTGCTAGATTTACGCTGTACGGTCAGCATCAAAAATATGTATAGATCAACAAGGTTTCAGAAATATGTGATCTCACTTCGATTTCAGAAACATCTATCAATATCTGACACCATAAATTTAGATACATCAGCTGTTTCCGAATGGCGTAAAAATAAAATACTTCATTCTTCATAGTATTTTATGTTTACTCCATTCTGAAACAGCTGGTGTATCCAAATTTATGGTGTCAGATATTGATAGATGTTTCTTAAATCGAAGTGAGATCACATATTTCTGAAACCATGTTGCAGATGTATACATATTTTTGATGCTGACTTTTCCATGTTACATATTTACACATAAATATCCGTGTACTGAAGGGCGCGCGTACCGTTCGGCGATGAGGCGTTTTCCTCAATATCCGGTGTCTAATGCATTTTGGTTTCGACAGCCCTTGGCCTCTGTGACGTGCTAAATGACCTGCTTTTACTCGACTTTTTTTGCCAATAGCGGTCTATGTTGTTACTAACACCTTAAAGCTTTCTCCTAATTAATCCTAAACTATAAGAATCCATTTGTGGAAGTTTTCTCATTAGCTTATAGTTGATTTTATAATGTTATGTATACTGTAAAATTAAGCTGTAAACTTCCCTAATAAAATAAAACAAAAGAAAAGCTACTTGGCCTATGCATGATAATAGCCTATCTATATTGTTAAACGAGCTGTTTCCGCGGTTTCGCCTGCTCAGATCCCAGTGATCAATTTTCTATACCTTAAATCAATCAATCAATCAATCAATATAATTTATTTTTAAATAGGTGCTTACACATACTTTTAAATAGTCAAAAAAACAAAAAAATACTTATTGTCTATAACATAATGTCATGATACAGATTACAGTCTCAGTTAATGGTATTTGTTATAGAATCAACATATATATATTTGCTTATACACGCAAACAATGATGTGATTATGACCTATTCTCAGACCTACCGAATATACACAGAAAATTTCATGGAAATCCGTCCAGCCGTTTCGGAGGAGTATAGTAACGAACACTGTGATACGAGAATATAACTGATAGAAACTAATGCGAGTCCGAGCAGCCCTTTTATCCTACCGATTTGCTTATTTAAAAAACTCGGCCAAGTGCGAGTCAGAACCGCACACATAGGGTTCCTTATAATCATACTAGATGGCGCTAGTACAAAGGGTTCCGTAGCATCATACTAGATGGCCCTAGTTTCTTCACGTTTAAAAAAAACACTTTTTTTTGTATGGAGACCCCCTTATTTTTTCACTTCTTCTAATTTTTAGTATTCGTGTTATAGCGGCAACAGAAATACATCATTTCAACAACATTTCATCAAAATTTCAACTGTCTTGCTGTCACAGTTCATGAAATACAGCCTGGTGACAGACAAACAGACAGACAGACAGATGGACGGACAGCGAAGTCTTAGTTAGCAAAGACAATCACCTAATTTTCGCCCTTCTCAAATAAACAAAAAGAAAGATAAGAAATCTATTTCGAGTCTGTCCGCTCGTTCAATCATATCGATTAGTTATTTTTTTAAATGATAGGTATTGATGCACAAATTTGTCATCCATCAAGCATTGAAAATCACCTAACTTTCGCCTTTGTCATGTTAATCTAAGAACACTCGCTGGATCGAGCTCTTTCATTTGAGCTATTGCCAACTTAATTTGGTTGAATAGGAGAGTAGCTAGGTGCGAACATTCAACGCGCACATTCTCGTACACCGCGCAACTTCGATGGGTAGTCGCTTGCGGGTCGCCCAACGCGCACTCTCGATGTCCATAATAAATTTAAAAAATCTGCGGAGCATCACGGGTCCTCTTCGTATACTGGTATATATTTTTCTTGTACAATTAATTGTAGGCCCTACTACTATCGATACTATAGTACTTTCCGATATCTTAAATTAACGGTGGGGGGGGGGGGGGGGCATGTAACCAATGTACGTATATTAGTACTAACGTAATGTAACTTTACCAAAAATTACCACATAAAAACTTATTATTTCGTTTATTGAAAAATTTATCGTAACAAAACTAACTAACAGGAAGTTCTAAAGTACCTATTCAACGATACAACCTACGTGAACAAAAAATATAAAGGTTCCGTTTTTTTTTTTCATTTGAGGCACGGAACCCTGAGAAACACCCCACTTAACACGTAGGGGATGAACTACTTTTTTACAGATTTTAATCCCTTTAAACCTATATAGTCTTTTAACAAAACGGCTGTGACATACCGACGTACAGACAGATGGACATGAAATTATACGAGTTCCTAGATTGACTACGGAAACAAAGAATATATATTAGTACTAACATACAGTACGGACACTCCCTGCCGCTCTCTAGATAGCGACGTCAACCCCTCGTCATCCATATTGATACAGATTGGTTACAGTTTGGTTTTCAAACGTATAGTCGACTAACAAAAGATTTGCAGTTGAATTTGTATAAAAAAATACAGATTTCCCATACAAAAGGTTCTTTTCCATACAAAAGTTTCTATACCAGTTGAAAAAACACCTTTTCTAAAAATTTAATGACTGTAAAAATCTACGGAATTTTATCTTGCGATTGGTCCGACACGCACTTTGCCACTTTTAGGTACTGCTTCATTCGGGGTGTGGTTAGGTTACATCTTTTTTAACGCAGGAGATTTTGGTTTCTGATTATAGATTATCGCGTTTTTTAGGGTTTCGAAGTCAACAAGGAACCGCTGGGACAAACAGTCCAGCTAGGTAGGTCCAACTTCAAGAAAGAGATCAATCGTTGAACCCAACTCGGCTGGGCAACGTTCGGGAAGCTTCGCAATATCTTCATGTCCCAAATACTGCAGTGTTATCAACATCGATGTGTTCCGGCTTGAAGATAAGATAGCCAATTCTCCATTGCGTTGGGGAATCTTGGTAAGCCCGCTTCCATCTTCGGCATCATTGTCACTTACTATCAAGTGAGATGATGCCAAGAGCTTACCAATTATGAATTTAAAAAAAAGTGTCATAAGACCAAGGTCTTCGACCAGTGTGTGTTTCCAGTGATGACATACTGAACTGAGACATGGTCGCTTACTATGCGCCTCAAAGGGCAATGGAGCGTGCTATACTCGGTGTTTCTCTGCGTGATCGAATCAGAAACGAGGAGATCCGCAGGAGAACCAAAGTAACCGACATAGCTCACAGAATCGCTTAGCTTAAGGAAAAAAATATTCATTTTTCGCTTTCGTACCAGTCGTATCGCACCATTGTCTTACCTGTCTGTCCGTGCCAGTGAAATATTTCCAAGTAACAGGTGTGTTCATAAAATGGATCGCTTAGTTCAACTTTTAAACCCTTTTCCATCGAGCAAAATTTTTCACGGAATATATCACTCTGACTTGTTCATATTTAGATTCTAAAGGAAAATGGTTCTAGTTTCATTCAGACGCAGAAAGCTTTTTACTTTCGAGCGACAAAGGAGAAATAAGGTATTGTTATGGCAAAAAATTCCAAGTTGAGATTTTGTTAAGGTTCGATTGTTTTGTATGTGTGTGTGTTTTAGATTTGACAGTCCAGAGTATTTTTAGGTTGAACAGTCCAGAGACTATTAGTATAACTTACAAGCGCGACACGGTAAGGACACTTACGGGTGTCGCTCGACCGTACGGCGATCCCGCCCATACTGAAAAGGAGAACAAAGTTCCCTGTTAATATAATATCTAGTGGATCAGTGAGCTTTAGCCCTCGCGAGTTTTCTGAAATGGCTGAAATATGATACAATGTAAGTTGTAAACCCATTTCGAAAAACTTTCAAAAACTGAATCCACAAAAAACTCATATAATTATTGAAACTGCCCACAAAATTTCACGAGATTCAGTTGAGAAATGCGAACTGTAGAGGAGAGCAGCCGGACATCCGCCGGACAGACAAACGAAAGCATTTTTGCCCGCAAGCTGAAACGGAGACACTTCGCTTGCGCTTGCGCTCGCTCGGTCAATAAATGTATTAAAATGTAAAAGATAAATCAGTATAGAATTTAATTTTGTCGGCGAAAATTACGCGATCATCTGCTATATATAGATATCCGTCATATCAGCTCATATACGTCCCCACCGAGGGGCTCGAGCCTACCCTGAAGTATGGCGATTGGGCCTAAGTCGACCACGCGGGCCCAGTGCGGGTTGGTCGACTTCACACACAACCTGCGAGTTTCTTCGCAGGCGTGTGCAGGTTTCCTCACGATGTTTTCTTTCACCGTAAGAGCGTCGGATATACGTACATATGAAATCGAAATTCGAAACTACATCGTTACGTGGCAGGATTCGAACCACGACCTCCCGGACAGGAGGTAGCGGCCCTTGCCATTACGCCACCGACGCTCTACGACCGAAAGATACCCACCACTCGTGTATTAATAATATTTCTTGAAATATCAAAGGTCGGTCGTCAGTAGAATCCTTATCGGTTCTTGTTACTATTCAACGCTGGAGGTATATAATGTATATAAGCTTTTCTCTCGCAACGAATACATTTCAGGTTTAAAACGAAAATACTTTCTGTGGGTGTGCATGAAGAAACCCAGCTGGTTCATCCGTCTTTATTACTATACAGTACGTACCTTCTTACTTTAGAACATCGATGTTATGTTTCAGAAGACATATATGCGAGTGTAAAGGTGGAGAAGTTGCTTGGGATATACCTAAACAGTTATAATACCGGCCAAGTGCGAGCAGGTAATGTGAGGTCATAAGCAGATGTTCTTAAATGGTTTTGACTTGTTTGATTTTGGGGGTGGGTCAAGAACCCCATGAACTTTGCCCTCGGACCGCCACTGAGTGGAAGTCGGACTTGCACATGAAAGGTGTGGGGGCCGATTTAATTTTTAATTTAATTTAATCTATGATATGTTGTTATAGCGGCAATACGAGAAATACACACGCTGTAAAAAATTCAACGGTCTATCTGTTATCTCTATCTGTCTAGTTTTAGCGTATCTGGTAGATATACGAGAAGGAATGTCTATCTGTTAATGTTCATGAAATACAGGCCGCTGGAAGATAAATAGACGGACGGACAGTGGAGGCTCAGTAATAGGGACCCGTTGGCACCCTTTTGCTACGGAACCCTAAAAAACTGCTTACAATATGTTCGAACGTGGATATACATATACCACGAAATGCGATGCGTCATTTATTATAATTAAAATTGTTCGGTATTTTCAATGCCTTCAGTTGTGTTCATAAAAATTAACAGCGAATTCGTGTCATGTGCACGTGGGGACCCATTTTTTTACAGAACTTTATTTTAATCTGTAGGTTTTGTCCCGGGAGTGATACTACATTGTCGTTCGTGTGGAAACTTTGTATTGATTATGCATGTTTCGTCGTTTTATATGTCACTTGATGGTCGTCAACGCGGCCTTGAAGTTACTTTTCATGACTTATATATTTCTGATCCATTTTTGCTATGAGAACTTTAAACAAAATTAAAGATATGAACTTGCGTACTTAACTTACTTATTGGTAAAAAAAAAATTAAGGCGCCTCCGTACATAAAATAAGCAACTCCAATCACGATGTTTCAAACATCGAACGAAAAATGCTTGGAAATAAAGTTCTTGTCAGCTTGTAAAGCAACGTGGCTGTTACGTCAATCGCTGCGGACGAATCGTGCGAAAATTGAGGTTTTTAATTCGTTATAAATAAAATAGGTATAATTTTCAAAAAGTAAAAATAAAAAATCATTTTACGTTGTTTTGTTAAGAATTTTATAAGTTATCACAATGTTTCGATTAAAATTGCAGCTGATCTATGGTTACAACTAGAAAAAAAAGATACATTAGATATAATTTTTTTTTCTTTAGTTCTGTGCTGTTCTGTAAAAAAAATTGACTTATGTAACTATGAATAACATAACAGGTTGGTGATTTGGAGAAATCTTTAAACCAATTATGACTGAATAAATAAATCTTAAATTATCTCAAAGGAGGTGAATAATAAACCGAAACTGGAAACTTTTCCCAAGAAACCTATAGTCAATTTAGATTTCTAAGTATTAATTGTGGTATCCTTTGACTCTAATTGAAGATTACCTTAGTAAACGTAAACAAACTATTAAAATTGGTTCGTACATCAGTGATGAGGCTGACATCACCTACGGAGTTCCTCAAGGGAGTGTCCTTGGGCTAACCCTATTCTTAATATACATCAAGATCTCTACAAAATGAAAATTAAGAATACGCACATTTTCTCTTATGCTGATGACACTGTTGTTGTTTTCTCTGGTAAGTCTTGGAACACTCTTCCGACAGATGTTGAACAGGGTATGGCAAAGATTTCGAATTGGCTTGGCTGTAACTTACTTACCCTAAATACGAAAAAAACTAATTACATTTGCTTTACCATCTATAATCGTACTCAACCTGATTCTAACTTCAAAATTAAGATACACAAATGTGGGAATTCCCTTGATTATACTTGCTCCTGTCCCGAAATTGATAGGGTTGCTAATACTAAATACCTGGGCGTTTTTATTGACCATAGACTAAAATGGCACTGTCAAATAGAATATTTCAAACCGAATATGGATTTATAAGATTCTACGTCATATTGTTCTAACTAAATATACACTTAATACTTATCATACGACTAAAATAAATCTACTTAATACATTTTACATTGCTATGGCTCAATCTGTTATAACTTACTGTATCCCGATTTGGGGAAGTGCTCTAAAAACTAAATTTTTAGAGTTAGAAAGATCACAGCGTTCATTGCTCAAGGTAATGTATTTTAAACCTTTTCGATTTCCAACTGAAACTCTATACTCAACATGCGAACTAATGACAGTTCGTAAATACCATACTGAAAAAACATAAATCTCTCAATTTCAACCAGGATTTACTAAGTAAAAGAAGAAAGGACATTCTTGTTTATTTTCCAAGACCATTAGAACTAGTTTTGCAAGGCACCAGTACAAAACGTTATCAACCTTCTTATATCATACTGTGAACAAAAAACTTAATATCTACCCTACGACTCACTAGGAATGCTAAAAAACAGTGATTGAATGGCTAAAAAGTCTAAACTATGAAGAGGTAGAAGACCTACTTACACACAAATCCTGATGACACTTGCAAATTTACTCCCTCGCTATATCTTTCCCTGTCGCACACACACATACACTCGCACACAGACACTCACCCACACACACATACATATACACAAACACACACGCTCACGCCTTCTTTATACTACCAATTTTAAATTTAATTATTATTATTTTTTTAATTATTATTATTATTATTTTTAAATCTGTCTCAGAGTAACTATTTATGTAAACCTTGTTTTTGGTAAAGAAGAGCGAATAATTCTGACACAAGCAGTTTAACATTACTTAAAAGAAGTATTCAGAAACTGTATATTAATTTGTAAACTGAATGAAGAAATAAACAATATTTTATTTTATTTATTATTTAATTAATAATAATTATTATTCGTTTATAACATATTTATAACATATTTATAACAGTATTTTTTTTGTTTTGACTATTTAAAAGTGTGTGTAAACACCTATTTGAAATAAATTGTTTTGATTTGATTTGAAGTAAAGAAACTTGACAGAAAAAATACAGATTTAAAAACAAATTAGGGGTGCCTCACGTGTAAGTAAAAAACACAGATTTAAAAACATGTTAGGGGTGCCTCACGTATAAGTAAAAAACACAGATTTAAAAAAATATTAAGAGAGCCTTACGTTAAGTAAAAAATACAGATTTAAAAACATATGAGCCTCACGTATAATTAAAAGTGGCATGGAAAAAAAGTACAAATCTAATTGGTCTTTTTTAATGTTTTTTTCAAACACATGTTAACAGCATTGATTTGTTCCGGCTTGAAGATAAGATAGCCATATCCCCATTACGATGGGGAATCTTGGTACGCCCGCTTCCAGCTTCGGCATCATCATCACTTACCATCTGGTGAGATGATGCCAAGGGCCTATCAATTGTGGATAAAAAAAACATATCTTTGTCAGATGTTCCGTTCTCAAGATTTAGCTCGTCAAAGTCTTCCTAGTGTCTCTACACCTAGCAGACTTATTGAAACTTGCAACAGGAAACCTATAGGTATCCTGAGACAAACAATTCTCAAGTATTGCTCCAAAAACTTATACTATGTGTGGTCCGCAACGCACTCGGCCATTTTTTGGAGATTACAAGATTTCAAGATGTTTATTCAAAATAGGTGCAAATTATACTCTTTCTGATAAAAATAGTAATAACAAAATGACATTTGAGAAAAAAAAATTAGTTAACAACGTCAAAATACCATAATCTTATCGTGTGCCACAATTAACCGTGCTATCCAAGGGCTATATGGCGGTTGCCTGGTGTTGCACTTACCATCACCCGCGGTCACGTGCAGGGCATTTTAGATTTACACTTACGGACGTATGCAACACGACCTTCATACCCATCTGGAATCAGATGTGCAGGTTTCCTCAAGATCTTTTCCTTCACCGTTAAAGCAATCGGTAACATATGTACGTAAGCTTCGAAATACTCATTGGTACATTGGCCGTCCGTATTTGAACCCGGCACCTCTGGTTAGGAGGACCAAGTCGTTACCGGTTGAGCCACCGAAGCTTCTAATACAATCATTGATATAAAACAAATTATATCATTAGAACGTGAAAACATTATGACACGAGAAGTTGTACATTAAAGCCTTTGACAAGAGTAGGCCAGTTCACACGGACAGCACCCGGTCACGAGTATAACGCGAGAGTCAGCCATCGCTCTCCTCAACCATACTTAGTACTAATATATATACTTTGACCATACTATACAGCAACCTCAACCATTTTATATAGCAACCTTTAACCTTTGGTGAGTTGATATATTACGCAACTTTATTATTATTTGGCGAACAAGTCGAGACTGTTGATTGCTGCCACATCTGCACTCCCCGAGGTCTTCTTATTGTTGCAAGTCACATTATTGTTGCACGAAATGTTACCGCTGACTACCGGAGGTCGTTGTGGAGTGACGTATGGCATCGTGGCCCGAGTACTCCCGGAGGTGTCCTTTATGCTTTTGCGTCATTTTGGTAACTACGACTATACAGAATATTAGGTAAAATAGAACACATTTAGTGAGGGGAGCTCAACAACTTTTGTACTAAAAATTGGCTGAAATTGAAAAAAAAATGGATTTCCTGCTTTTAAAATAAGTAGTTTATTGTTTTATTACATTGTAACTGATATGATGTCACAAGAATATATATAATTTTTAAACGCACTCCCATTCTAACTGAGAATATACTAAGACGAATATCGGTAGTAAATAACGCGCCTAAAGGTCGTTTTCCCGCCCATCGTCCACGATAGGTCTTGGGTCATTAGTAGTTCATAGGTCGTTATGAAGAGCTTCGGTGGCGTAATGAAGAGCTTGGCCGCCGCCTCCTGTCGGGAGGTCGTGGTTCGAATCCTGCCACGTACCAATGTGATTTCGAATTTAGATTTCATATGTTCGTTTAATCGACGCTCTTACGGTGAAGGAAAACACCGTGAAGAAAACTTGACCACGCCTGCGGAGAAACTCGCAGGTTGTGTGTGAAGTCGACCAACCCGCACTGGGCCCGCGTAGTCGACTAAGGCCCGATCGCCCTAATTCAGGGTAGGCTCGAGCCCCTCGGTGGGGACGTATATGAGCTGATATGATGATGATGATGACATTGTATTATCTATTTTTTTGCTTGTGTGGGCTCTGAATAAATGAATATCTTATCTTATCTTATCTTATCTCATCTCATCTCATATTATCTCATCTCACTTCATCTCATCTTATCCTATCTTAAAAAAAACGGTTCATAGCCGACGACGAAATCACGTAACATACACCCAAAAACATATACAATCTCTTGTTTAAATTCAAACTCAAATAACTCTTCATTGTACATCAGTCAGTTGAAAATACTAAAGTTCTCATCTCTCTCTCACTCGACTGGGATTGGCAGAATGTCTACGATGACATGAATTTTGATGAGATTAATAAAGATTATTCACTTTTGAACTTCTTAATGTTATCGTCTGTAAATGCCCGTGTAAAACTTTTCAAAATTAATAAAGTATTATCATAATATACATGACTAGCAGCATGCCCGACGACGGCCAATGTACCAATGAGTTTTTCTAAACTTACATACATATACATACCGATTGCATTACCATACAAAGTAGGCAAATCGGCTGATCGATTTGTATAGGGAGTTATTTTTTTTGCGATTTCAGCAAATTGTAGAGCAAAAGTTTTTCAGTTCCATGTGTAGAAGCCCTCCCCAAAATACCTAACACCCCCTATAGTAGTGCAACTAGAGCAGCTTTTGAGCACACCCCGGACACTGCATACAACGGTCTTGAAATGTCATTTCTAAAAACAAATGACGGAGCTAAACAAAATTACGGTGAAATCCTATACGTTCGACCACCAAACTATAACCAATCTGTATCCATCTGAGTGACGAGGGGGTGGGGTCGGAATCTAGAGAACGGCAGGGAGTGTCCCTACTGTATGTTTGTACTAATATATATACTTTGTCTTGAGCCTTATTTGTGTATACCAGCGTTATGTATACCTACCTACTTAAGGGTTATATTAAGGTTGTTAAATAGAAATAAATATACAGCGTCTAAAAAAAATGGTGTAGGTCCCGTTAACACGCTTCTACTCATCATACTGAACAACTTTTGTTCTATGACTCCCAAAAATATATTTTAACTCTACATACAAATCGATCAGCTGATTTACCCATTTTGCGCATTTTCGTATGGAAGGTCCATATTTTTTTTGAATTATCTATGGGTTTCTTTGGGAATGATGTTCAGTATGATGAGTAGAAGCCCCAGTTAACGGGACCTACTCCTATTTAGTTAAACCCTATGTATCCTTAATTAATATTATAAACGTGAAAATTTGTTAATTTCTTTGTTTGTTACCTTTTCGCGCTTCATCACCTTAACCAATCTTGATGAAATTTGGCATACAGGTAGCCTGTGTCACTGTGAAGGACTTAGGCTACTTTTAATCCCTTGAAAATAGCAAAGTCCGATGCAGTTCCTGAGGGAACTGAAAAATATACTCTTTTTTTGGTTAGTTTCTCAAATTCAAACGCACTCAAATTTTTAATAAAAAAAAAAACTAATTAGCATATCATGATATGGTTCCCGAGGGATCTGGAGAAAGCTCATTGTCGCGCTTCCGCACGTTAGCGTCACAACGGAGCTACGGACTGAATTGTTTTTTTTGTATAGAATTGGTTGAGAAAGTGGGAAGTGGGAAGTCACATAGACTTCTAATCAGAATAGCCCGATATCATTCCTGAGCGATCTGAGGATAATTCATGTCCGCGCTCGCGAGCCACTTGCGGCTCGCGCACAACTCACCCTAAAAACAGTCATAAAATCGATGTCCACGCGGGATGTTTGTTAATCTTTCGCGCAAAAGCTACTGAATGAATCGGGATGTAATTTGGCACACATATAGGTTATATCCTGGAATAGGACATAGGCTACTTTTTACCCCGGGAAAACGTCTTATTCTAACGGGAAAATCGAAAACAATGCGGGCGTAGCCGCGGGCTTGCGGCTAGTCCTGTATATGATAATCCTTACTTTTTAATATTATAAATGTGAAAATGTGTTTGTTTGTTACCTTTTCACGCTTCAACACCTTGACCAATCTTTATGAAATTTGGCATGCAGATAGCCTGTTTCACGGGGAAGGTCATAGGCTACTTTTTATCCCGGGAAAATAGCAAAATCTGATGCAGTTCCTGAGGAAACTAAAAAAATACTCGATTGTTGTGATTTTTTGCACAGAGATGGTTGAGTAGGTGGGAAACAACATAATTTACTAATCACCAATCGTTTTTTTTAAGACAGTCATAAAAACGATGTCCACGCGGGCGGAGCCACGGGAAAAAGCTAGTAATTAATTAATTTTAAAAAGTTTTACTCGGGCATTTCCAGACATTAAGAAGTTCAAAAGTGATTTATCTTTATTAATCTCATCAAAATTCATGTCATCGTAGACATCGTGTCGGATGAGAGAAAGTGAGAGATGAGAACTTTAGTATTTTCAACTGACTTCAAAATAGAAGAGATTATATGTGTTTTTGGGTGTATTTTACGTGATTTCGTCGTCGGTTGTGATACGGTTTTTTCAAGATAAGTTAAGATGAGACGAGACGAGATGAGATGAGATAAGATAAGATATGCATTTATTCAGAGCCAGCAGAAGCAAAAAAACAGTTAATACAATTCAAGAAAACATTAAACTACTTTTTTTAAAAGCTTAATAGGTAATTGATTTTAGTTGGTCCAATATAAATTTAATCAAAATCGGTTATGTATTTTTTTTTTAGAAAATGACAAAACAAAAAAGAAATGCAATGTCCTACTAAGTTGTTGATTGAGGTCGGGTTTTTAAAACGTGTTGAGCGTGGCCAATCATGTTGGTGGTTAATAGTTTTCCGCTCTCTGTATACAGTTTTCAAGTTTCTCTCGATATATTTACCACATAGAGCATTCGTAGCTCCATTTTCCATTCCATGTCAAATTACAGCTTTCTAGTTCCAATAGTTTCGGAGCTAAGCGGAGGTTAGACGGACAGACAGACATGGCGAAACTATAAGGGTTCCTTGTTGACTTTGGAACCCTAAAAAGGGTATCAGTATGATGCAGTGAGGAATTGGAGGACACAACAGACAGTCAAATAAAAATCGGCCAAGTGCGAGTCGGACTCGCGCAAAGTAGGGTTTAAAAGTCTTTTCAAAAAATATTTTTTTATTTTACAAAACAAAAATATAATTACAGTTGATAATTGAACATTTTGTATGTTCAATCTGTGAACTGTTGACTAATTTTTTTTTTTTTTTTGTTATTCACAATTGGTAAACCCTTGACAACATCTCACCTGGTGGTAAGTGACGATGTTGCCGAAGATGGAAGCGGGCTTACAAATAATATTTCCCAACGCAATGGGGAACTGGCTATCTTATCTTCAAGCTGGAACACATCAATGTTGTTAAAAGACTTAGATAAGATGGTGGTAGCTAGCCAGACGGGCTTAGAAAATGCCCTACCACCAACCAAACCGAGTCTTACAATTGACCCCGCCGGGAATCGAACCCGCGACCTCCTGTGTAAAGCCAGTGAACTTTGCCTCTGAGCTACGGAGGCGGTTAAAAATTAATTAATCTAACTGCACATCTTGAGTTGGTCGACTATTACTCTTAAACTAAGAAAGCCTCCTTAGCTGTGATAGTTTTCCTTTTAAATTGGTTATATTATGTCCTACTATTTAAATTTTTTTAGGATTCCGTACCCAAAGGGTAAAAACTGGACCCTATTACTAAGACTTCGCTGTCCTTCCGTCTGTTCGTCTGTCACCAGGCTGTATTTCATGAACCGTGATAGCTAGACATCCAGTTGAAATTTTCGCAGATGATGTAATTCTGTTGCCGCTAAAAATAATAATAACGGCTATAACAGCAAAAATTAGAAAAAGTGAAAGTCACCATACAAACAACTTGTTTTTTTTAACGTGAAGAACCTAGCGCCAACAAGTATGATAGTACGAAACTGAAGAAACTAGCGCCTCTAGTATGATGGCACGGAACCCTATATGTGCGGTCCTCACCCGCACTTGGCCGGTTTTCTTCAGATGTCCTGAAACAGCAGTTTACCTTGTGGGGAGGGGGGGGGGGACCCTCGACTCTAACAAAAATTTGCACTTTAAAGCTTTATACTTCGCAAACCGAACCCTGATTATAAATTACTAGCTGTTTCCCGCGGTTTCACCCGCGTGGACAACGTTTCTATGACTTTTCGAGGTTGCGCAGTGCGTGAGCGTGGTATAAAGTAGCCTATGTCTGAATCCAGGTCCTAATCTGTCTACCTACCAAATTTCAGCCAAATCCGTTCAGTAGTTTTTGCGGGAAAGCGTAACAGACAGACAGAGTTACTTTCACATTTATAATATTAGTAGGGATTTGGACAAATGTATAGTAGTTTTGGAAGACCTATTCAACGATTTCCTTCAAGATAAACGTAAGCAAAAAAAACAACTTCTCTGTACATGTAGGGGAAGTACCCTAAAAAATGACTTTTAAGATTTTATTGTACAACTTTGCCGGCGTGAATAATATGTATACCTATGCCAAACAGCTGTCTAGTACTAATAGTCTCTAAGCTAAGCCGCGGACAGACGAACAGACAGACATGGCGAAACTATTAGGATTTCTCGTTGATTTAGGAACCCTAAAACATTAAAAAGAAAAAAATACAAAATTGATCGAACATAAACAGAAAAAGATGACTTAGTCACAGGGATAACCATACAAAGACATGACAACGACAGCGAAGAGACTACGGCGGCGGCGGTCGAAGCCTCCTATTTGCTAATTGAATCTGAGAACTTGCACCAACTTTCTCAACTTACGCCAATTTGAATTGCTCGTCATCGGTCTTCATCATCAATCGCCATCTTTAATAGAGTCCCGTTTTCACCCTTTGGGTAGTGAACCCTAAAAAGATGACTTCGTAACAAAGATAACCATACAAAGACATGACAACGACAGCGAAGAGACTACGGCGGCGGCGGTCGAAGCCTCCTATTTGCTAATTGAATCTGAGAACTTGCACAAACTTTCTCAACTTTCGCCAATTTGAATAGCTCGTCATCGGTCTTCATCATCAATCGCCATGTTTAATAGAGTCCCGTTTTCACCCTTTGGGTAGTGAACCCTAAAAAGATGACTTCGTAACAAAGATAACCATACAAAGACATGACAACGACAGCGAAGAGACTACAGCGGCGGCGGTCGAAGCCTCCTATTTTCTAATTGAATCTGAGAACTTGCACCAACTTTCTCAACTTTCGGCAATTTCAATAGCTCGTCATCGGTCTTCATCATCAATCGCCATCTTTAATAGAGTCCCGTTTTCACCCTTTGGGTAGTGAACCCTAAAAAGATGACTTCGTAACAAAGATAACCGTACAAAGACATGACGACGACAGCGAAGAGACTACGGCGGCGGCGGTCGAAGCCTCCTATTTTCTAATTGAATCTGAGAACTTGCACCAACTTTCTCAACTTGCGCCAATTTGATTAGCTTGTCATCGGTCTTCATCATCAATCGCCATCTTTAATAGAGTCCCGTTTTCACCCTTTGGGTAGTGAACCCTAAAAAGATGACTTCGTAACAAAGATAACCGTACAAAGACATGACAACGACAGCGAAGAGGCTACAGCGGCGGCGGTCGAAGCCTCCTATTTTCTAATTGAATCTGAGAACTTGCACCAACTTTCTCAACTTGCGCCAATTTGATTAGCTCGTCATCGGTCTTCATCATCAATCGCCATCTTTAATAGAGTCCCGTTTTCACCCTTTGGGTAGTGAACCCTAAAAAGATGACTTCGTAACAAAGATAACCGTACAAAGACATGACGACGACAGCGAAGAGACTACGGCGGCGGCGGTCGAAGCCTCCTATTTGCTAATTGAATCTGAGAACTTGCACAAACTTTCTCAACTTTCGCCAATTTGAATAGCTCGTCATCGGTCTTCATCATCAATCGCCATGTTTAATAGAGTCCCGTTTTCACCCTTTGGGTAGTGAACCCTAAAAAGATGACTTCGTAACAAAGATAACCATACAAAGACATGACAACGACAGCGAAGAGACTACGGCGGCGGCGGTCGAAGCCTCCTATTTGCTAATTGAATCTGAGAACTTGCACAAACTTTCTCAACTTTCGCCAATTTGAATAGCTCGTCATCGGTCTTCATCATCAATCGCCATGTTTAATAGAGTCCCGTTTTCACCCTTTGGGTAGTGAACCCTAAAAAGATGACTTCGTAACAAAGATAACCATACAAAGACATGACAACGACAGCGAAGAGACTACAGCGGCGGCGGTCGAAGCCTCCTATTTTCTAATTGAATCTGAGAACTTGCACCAACTTTCTCAACTTTCGGCAATTTCAATAGCTCGTCATCGGTCTTCATCATCAATCGCCATCTTTAATAGAGTCCCGTTTTCACCCTTTGGGTAGTGAACCCTAAAAAGATGACTTCGTAACAAAGATAACCGTACAAAGACATGACGACGACAGCGAAGAGGCTACAGCGGCGGCGGTCGAAGCCTCCTATTTTCTAATTGAATCTGAGAACTTGCACCAACTTTCTCAACTTGCGCCAATTTGATTAGCTCGTCATCGGTCTTCATCATCAATCGCCATCTTTAATAGAGTCCCGTTTTCACCCTTTGGGTAGTGAACCCTAAAAAGATGACTTCGTAACAAAGATAACCGTACAAAGACATGACGACGACAGCGAAGAGGCTGCAGCGGCGGCGGTCGAAGCCTCCTATTTTCTAATTGAATCTGAGAACTTGCACCAACTTTCTCAACTTGCGCCAATTTGATTAGCTCGTCATCGGTCTTTGAGCGCCGAGTTTTATTTCTTCAACTTTAGATTAAATTTATCGCGAGATTAATCACAATGTGTCTGTCTAACGCGACGAACGTCTAAACTTTGCTGCTTTAATTTAATGTAAGATACTTATTCTAATTTTGGAGTTGAAAGTCTCGCCCACACAAAATGGTGCTAATTTGTTATTGTTAGACTACTAGCTTTTGTCCGCGGCTTCGCTTGCATGGGTATCGATAGTGTGCGGTTGGCGAGCCGCACGTGGCTTGCCGGTTTTAGGGTTCCGTGGGTATCACAAAAAGAAAAACCAATAAAGTGCGAGTCAGACACACAAAGGGTTCCGTACCATCATACTAAATGGCGCTAGTTTCTTTACGTTTCAAAAAAAAACACGTTTTTTGTATGGAGACTTTCACTTTTTTAAATTTTTAGTATTTGTTGTTATAGCGGCAACAGAAATACATCATCTGTAAAATTTTCAACTGTCTAGCTATCACGGTTCATGAAATACAACCTGGTGACAGACGGACATACAGACAGACGGACGGACAGCGGAGTCTTAGTAATAGTGTCCCGTTTTTACCCTTTGGGTACGGAACCCTTAAAAAGGGAGTCCTAAAGGTGGGCTTGCCAACTCCAAAAAAAGGCATTAGCGGGATTACCCATCTCGACATCCGGGACTTAGGTATATGATGCGGGACACACTATAAAATATTTTTAGAAAAAAACACATGTCATCATTACAGCTCATATACGTCCCCACCGAGGGGCTCGAGCCTACTTTGAGAATCAGGGCGATTAGGCCTTAGTCGACGACGCAGGCCCAGTGCGGGTTGGTCGACTTCACACACAACCTTCGAGTTTCTTCGCAGGCGTGTGCAGGTTTTCTCACGATGTTTTCCTTCACCATTAAAGCAATCGGTAAGTATGTACAACACACAAAAAAACACATGTAAATCGATTTTTTTAAACATATAATTTTAAAAAACCATTAAATATGTCTCTATTGCTACCTATACATCTATCATAATGAATTAATCAATCATCATACACATGATGATGAATAACGAACTAATATAATAATCAAAATATAATAACAAATGTATCTTATTCATTTTTAAATTAAATGTTTATGTCGGTGGCGTAATGGCTAGGGCCGCCGCCTCCTGTCCGGGTGGTCGTGGTTCGAACCTGCCACGTACCAATGTGATTTCGAATTTAGATTTCATATGTACGTTTATCCGACGCTCTTACGGTGAAGGAAAACATCGTGAGGAAACCTGCACAAATCTACGAAGAAACTAGCAGGTTGTATGTGAAGTCGACCAACCCGCACTGGGCCCGCGTGGTCGACTAAGGCCCGATCGCCCTAATTCAGGGTAGGCTCGAGCCCCTCGGTGGGAACTTATATGAGCTGATATGAAAGAATATTTAATTTATTTTCATCTTTAAAACTATATTGGTATATTTTATGAATTATTTTTTTCAAAACGTAACTCGCTGCATTTTTGTTAGAAATTTACTTACTTTGATTTGTAATTCAGCGTCAGATAGATGGTTTCTGCTACGTGTATCTGTCTAGGCATTGCCACTAACAGAAAATACCCTTTCTGCTCTTGTGTTTCAAGGTGAAATGGAAGCTACCATCTGGCAGATTTCAAAAATCAGGTGCCTCAATCATGTTCATAAATCATTTGTGCTATTATTTTAATCATTGAGAGCGTCGGTGGCGTAATGGCAAGGGCCGCTACTTTCTGTCCGGGAGGTCGTGGCTCGAGTCCTGCCACGTACCAATGTGTTTTCGAATTTCGATTTCATATGTAGGTTTATCCGACGCTCTTACGGTGAAGGAAAAACATTGTGAGGAAACCTGCACACGCCTGCGAAGAAAATCAAAGGTTGTGTGAAGTCGACCAACCAGCACTGGGCCCGCGTGGTCGACTAAGGCTGATCGCCCTAATTCGGGGTACGCTCGAGCCCCTCGTCGGGGACGTATATGAGCTGCTATGATGATTATTTTAATCACAAATATTATAAAGGCGAAAGTTTGTGAGTGTGTACGTTTGTTACTTCTTCACGCAAAAACTACTGAACTGATCTGGCTGAAATTTGGTAGGTAGACAGATTAGGACCTGAATTAACACATAGGCTACTTTTTCATGCTCGCACCCTCGAAAAGTCATATAAACGTTGTCCACGCAAGTGAAGCTGCGGGAAACAGCTAGTGCATAATAATTACTCGGACACAATTACCTATTTCCGGGACTAAAAGCCAAAGCGTCCCGCAAGGGGTCTCGGTGGGACGGCTCAAAGCTGACCCAGAAGCGGGACGTCCCGGAAAAGCTTTTTCTCAGGAACGCGTGGACGTATCAAGTTGAAATTAATATCAAATATATATTATGTCTACAGTCCCTTTAAGCTTTCAATAAATCATGCTTCTATGACAAAGCAATAAAAAGATAAGGCCATTTTACAGCCATTTTTTTTCAAATTCTTTGATACTCGCAGGTAAATCAAAACCTGAAGAGTGCTTCCCGTTAGTCTAGAATCTTGAAATTTGGCAAGAAGCAAGGTCTCAAAGCACAAGTAACGGAAAAATCGAAAAACTGTAATTTTGCGATTACAAGCTTATATTTGCAGTTGAAGAATTAACCGTGACTTATATCGATGTATGAGAGAACATTATTTCAATTACAAAGTTAAGTTTGTCCTTCAATTCGGGAGCCGGGTCGTTCCTTTCCCTTTAATTATGGTCCAGGGGAGCGATGGCTGACTCTCGCGTTATACTCGTGAATGGGTGCTGTCCGTGTGAACTGGCTTACTCTTGTCAAAGGCATTAATGACAAATTCAATAATTTTAATGTATTAATACTTCTCGTGTCATATTGTTTTCATGTCCAAATGACATTATTTGTTTTATTCGAATGGTTTTATTGACGTTATCAACCTATGATTGTTTTTAATTTTTTTTACAATTTGACGTTATGTCATGTAATTACTGTCTTACGACCATTAGAAAGAGTGTAACGTGCACCTTTTTATCACGCTTTTATTATCTTCACCTGTATGTATGTTTGTAACCGACTCCTTTGCACTCGATTTTAACCCACTTTAAACGGACAGATTTAATTCAAACTTTGTTCATTTATCAAGAATCAGTGACAAGTTGAGTGTAATAATCAATCAAACCTGACCGAACCTAATTGGTCGTTTGTTTTATTACTATAATCGAAACAAACAAAAAAATAATTAAGAATAAACCATACTATCAGGAAAGGGCTTACCAATTGAGAATTAAAAAAAAAAGGTTAAAATGAATATTTCCCCGACAATAATAACATTAACCTTTTGGTGCGGTATTATTTATACCGGTCGGTAATTATTAATATAAACCGAATTTATTTCAATAACCGTAATAATGCCTTAGCCCCCGTGTGTGCAGTATGGTCTGACCTTCGTATGGATAACTTTCTATGTGCTGATTTATGGCTACCTAACCACCTAATGAAGGATCCGCCCGTCTCCGTATTTTACTCAGATTTTCTTCATACAAGCAAAAAGTAGCGCCATCTGATATAACTTGTAAGAACTAGCGTGGGCGAGAGTTGACGTCAGTGCCGCGTTAAAATGACCTTGGTAGAATTGTTGCTTTAAAATGCGTTTATTTAAGTTGTTTACAAGAAAAAATACAATCTTAAGTTACCTTACGATGATACGATATCCCATGTTTCTTTTTAGCCTTTTTTCCATGATTTTTACAGCAGCTAACAACACAATAAGGCATTTTTATATGGAATATCTTTCCAGCGCACTCTACAATTTCTCACAGACAACTGAGTAGCGAGTGTGCGAAACTTTCGATTTTAGCACCAATTCGCTGGGAGCATTAGTCGCACGCGTTAGCCGGGTCCTTAGCCAGTAATATAGAAGTCATTCATCATTACAGCTCATATACGTCCCCACCGAGGGGCTCGAGCCTACCCTGAATCAGGGCGATTAGGCCTTAGTCGACCACGCGGACCCAGTGCGGGTTGGTCGACTTCACACACAACCTTCGAGTTTCTTCGCAGGCGTGTGCAGGTTTCCTCGCGATGTTTTCCTTCACCGTTATAGCAATCGGTAAGTATGTACGTAAGTTTTTGAAAAACTCATTGGTACATTGGCCGTCCAGATTTGAACCCGGTACCTCTGGTTAGATGGACCGAGTCGTTACCGGTTGAGCCACCGACGCTCCATAGAATATAGAAGTCATTGCCTAATCGTAATTTTATTTATATACTTAATCATTAGACTCATTGAAAATTTAAATTGCTAATTTGGAAAGCTGCCTGAAGCTTAACCGCTAACTGCTTATTGTCCCACATTTCCTGTGAATAGATCTATTGTTTCAAAAATCTGCTAGCATTGAGCTAAAAAGTATGGAGGAGGTCATCCGGTTGCCGAATCGAAATTTTCGTATACAGTGTTTAACAAAATTGGTGGAGGACCCGTTAACTGGGGGTTCTACTCATCATACTGAAAAACTTTCCCCAAGAATCCCACAGTCAATTCTCAAAAAAAAAATTGGTCTCTCTATATTTTATTATTATTATTATATCAGCTCATATACGTCCCCACCGAGGGGCTCGAGCCTACCCTGAATCAGGGCGATTAGGTATTGGTCGACCACGCGGGCCCAGTGCGGGTTGGTCGACTTCACACACAACCTTCGAGTTTCTTCGCAGGCCTGTGCAGGTTTCCTCACGATGTTTTCCTTAACCGTTAAAGCAATCGGTAATGATATGTACGTAAGTTTTTGAAAAACTCATTGGTACATTGGCCGTCCAGATTTGAACCCGGTACCTCTGGTTAGATGGACCGAGTCGTTACCGGTTTAGCCACCGACGAGAGTTTATTGACATTATCTACTGATGATTGTTTTTAATGTTTTCACAATCATAATAATGTAATTACTATCTTACGAGCATAAGAAAGAGTGTACACGCACCTTTTTATCACGCTTTTTATTATCTTCACTTGTATGTATGTATGTTTGTAATTTACTCCTTTGCACTCGATTTTGACCCACAAAATCAAGAACATTTATCAACATTTAGTGACATTACAATAATTTCATAAGTTTACCTCATTGTCCTGAACTAAAATTTATAAAATAAATATAGTGAAAAAAATAACACGCTTTTAAAGCACATCAAACTAAAAAGTGAAAAATAATTCTTAATACTAACTAAAAACGCATTGTTCCATATTTGGACATAAGTGCTTCGGGTTTGTCTGTATGTGTTTCACCCAACTTTATGTTGGTAGGTGTGTTTCGTTCAATAGGTACGGATTTTAGGATTCCAACATTGAAGTTTAATGCTAACATTAAAATCTTTCCACAATATTATTTGTATTTCTACCATTCTAGTATGTTTCATTATATCAGCTCATATATGTCCCCACAGAGGGGCTCGAGCCTACTCTGAATTAGGGCGATCAGGTCTTAGTCGATCACGCGGACCTAGTGCGGGTTGGTCGACTTCACATACAACTTTAGCGTTAGTGATAAGACCGCCTATATGTACAACTTCCTCAATCATGGTATCTTTTTTTTTTTCTCTTATGTTGTGCAATAAAGTTTTATCAAACAATCAATTAATCAATCGATTAATTAAAGCAGGAATTTGCAGGTTTCCTCACAATCATTTTCTTTACCGTAAGAGCGTCGGATAAACGTACATATGAAATCGAAATTCGAAAACACATTGGTACGCGGCAAGATTCGAACCACGACCACAGATTAGATACTAGTTACTTCCACGACCTCGCGGACAGGAGGTAGCGGCCTAGCCGTTGCGCAACCGACGCCGACACTAGTGTGTTTAATTGCATGTATTAAATGTAACAATATGTCTTGTCTTATCTCTGTGGTTCCCAACATTAAATCAATTTAAAGTTTAGCCGCTAAAGCGGGCTTTACCATTCCATTGTTGTCGCCTCGTACCCAAACCCTAATAAGTTGCCAAGTGTTAAATTACTTTTTAAGGGGGAGAAACTCATAATTGCTTTGTCGCCGGGCAACGTAGAACGTCTTTGTAATAGAAGAGGTTTTATTTATAAAACAAGGATTTAATCTTCAGCTGAATCGGGAGCCGTTTCTTTCCTTTCCCTATATTAACGGTTAAGGATGATACGGTGTAAGTGATCTTTGTTATAGAGTCTTTTTTTTTAATTTTTTATTCACAATTGGTAAACCCTTGACAACATCTCACCTGGTGGTAAGTGATGATGTTGCCGAAGATGGAAGCGGGCTTACCAAGATTCCCCAACGCAATGGGGAACTGGCTATCTTATCTTCATGCCGGAACACACCAATGATATCAACATTGATATTTGGCGGCAAGACTTAGATAAGATGGTGGTAGCTAGCCAGGCGGGCTTAGGAAATGCCCTACCACCAACCAAACCGAGTCTTACAATTGACCCCGCCGGGAATCGAACCCGCGACTTCCTGTGTAAAACCAGTGAACTTTGCCTTTGAGCTACGGAGGCGGTTAAAAAGAAATAGTCTAGAAATAATAGGTCATCTTTGGCTATACTATACAAAGACTAACTAGCTCTACCGCTCTCTTCTACACATACTGTCATAGTGTTGGCTAATATACCTATGTGTCGTACCAATTCAAGTCCTTTTCTCATTATTCTGGATTCCTTAACAACGTCCTACATCAAAAAACATATTTAACAGCGGGGAGCGATGGCTGGCTTGGGTTAGGGCGCATTTCCACTGTAGTTGAGACGAGAGGAGTGGAGAAGCGACTTGCAGAAATGGACCAATCAGATTACTCAAAAGGCACACGCATGTCATCTCTGCTCCATTTCAGTGTAAACAGTGATAGCGGAGAAGAGAACAATTGTATCAAATTGTAGGGCGAGCGGAGCGGAGTGGGGCGGCGGCGAAAGGCAGCGGGGTCAGGTGCGTTTTGTTTCAGTTTGACAAGGCAGTATGGCCAATGAGCCTTAGCTTGCCCTTAAAAGGCAAACAAACAAAAAAAAAACAAAGATGTACTTTTTATATTCTTTGGATTGGCGCGTATTAGTAGAGGGAGAAAATAGACAAGTAAAAAGGAACCCTGCAAATTATTATGACCAGTGACTTATATATGTATTACAGGCGTAAGGACCCGGCCAACGCACGCGACTAATGCTCCCAGCGAATTGGTGCGAAAATCGTCAGTTTCGCACACTCGCGACTCAGTCGTCTGCGGGAAATTGTACAGTGCGGACGAAAGATATTCCTTATAAAAATGCCTTATTGTGTTGTTAGAGGCTTTAAAAATCATGAAAGAAAGGCTAAAAAGAAACATGGGATGTCGTGTCATCGTTAAGTAACCTTAAATTGTATTTTTTCTTGTAAACAAATTAAGTAAACGAATTTTAAAGCGACATTTCTACCAAGGTTCTTTTAACGCGGCACTGACGTCAACTCTCGCCCACGCTAGTTCGTACGAGTTATGTTGGATGGCGCTTCTTTTTGCTTTTATCAAGAAAATCTGAGTAAAATATGAAGACGGGCGGATCCTTCTGTTCAAATCTGTGATTATGACGCTACGACGCCAGCAACAAGTTGATACGCACTCACCTTCGTAATTCATTATCAGTTGTTTGGGTCTCACTAGGTTTAAAATCTCGCCTTGAATATGTTATTTCACACTTTTTATGCACAATTTCCGTACGAATTTTTTTCATAGTTGATGGTCCTGGAGCACCGCTTTCATATTCAGAGTCTGTGTCACTTTACTGCCATAATTTTCACATGTTAATTTATTAAATTGTTCAAGAACGAAATGAAATTACAAAAAAATCACCGTTCACGTAACGCTAGCAAACTTGCAAATGAGAGGAAGAGAGAAAGAAAATAGATTAGCGAAAAATCCTAAGTTTTGGCGCGCGCACTGTTCTCCCCTGTTCCTACAGTAATATACGAAACGTAACTCTCCCTCTTTCTATCTTCATTAACTTCCGTTCGCTTCGCACTTTCCGTAACGCTCTCGCCACGCATTCATCAGCTTACTCCCCAAGTCAAGCGTGCGTAAAGAAGTTTTACTTCAATAATGGATTGTCAAATTGTTAAACCGATAGATCTCCTGTAACGTATAACTTATAGAATAGAAAGCCAAACAAGACTACACACTTACTGGTTAAGCAATTCGCAACATAATCGCCCCAGCTCAATCATTTCAAAGGCGTTCTCCGGCAAATGGAATTAATTTGAAATTAATTATAACAGTCTACATTCATGGCAACACCCCAGCATCGCTTGTAAATATATCATTCCATTTGTATCACCATGCCCGTAATTATTCCTCGTTCAAACCTTACTTTAATAGCTAGAGCTCCGATGTGAATCTCTCATTCCGTATAATCCAAGGAGTCTTTGATGTTGCATATATTACCAGAATCGATTTTTTGTACAGAATATCTCAATTTATATCTACACAGAAGCGTTTCGCTGACGGGCGGAAATTGATCATTTTGGTAACGATAAAAACTGCCGCTACCTTCGAGTATGTGAATCGTAGTTTATTCGTTTCGGTACCTACCTTCCAATATTATGAATGCTAAAATGTGTTTGTTTGTTACATTTTCACGCCTGAACACCTTGACCAATCTTGATGAAGTTTAGCCTGTGTCACGGGGAAGGACATAGGCTACTTTTTATCACGTGAAAATAGCATATTCCGATGCAGTTCCTGAGGGAACTAAAAATTGTCTCCTTTAGGTTCTTTTCTTTAACATCGCAACGAAACAATGTATTGTTGTGATTTTTTGTATAGAGATGGTTGAGGAAATTGGAAATGATATAGACTGCTAATCAGAATAGCCCGATCTGGGATGGGGATCTGGAGAAACTATTGACAACGCTCGCGAGCCGCTCACCCTCAAAGACGGTCATAAAAACGATGTCCACGCAAGCGAATCCACGGGCAAAAGCTAGTAGGTGAAATAAATCAAAGAAAAGTATGCGTGTCAGCTCCGACGCGTGAAAGGAGTTTACTCATGAAACTTTTTTTCTCGACCTTCGGCCTCCAGATTCGCTCGGGACGATTCGGGTTCCGCCCTACGCCGAGTTTGGCCTTCGGCCTCGCAGGGGGCGCTCCGCGGAGCTTAGCTTACGAATTTGCATTAGGCGGCATGGCCATGTTTCCTTAACCTTCGTGACTGAAAAAAACGTAATGACACTAAAAGTAACGGTAACGCGTTACCGATCATCACTCGATTTTACTCCTCATATATTTTTCATATCGGGCTCTATATACAGGTTGTAAAAAAATTGGTGTAGGACCCGTTAACTGGTGGTTCTACTCATCATACTGAACAACTTTTAAAGTCAATAGGTGTAAAAATTCCCAAGGAACCCATAGACAATTCAAAAAAAATGTACCCCCCATACTAAAATGCACAAATTTGCTGATCAATTTGTATGAAGAGTAAAAATTTTTTTTTGCGATTTCATCAAATCTGTAGGACAAAAGTTGTTCAGTATGATGATGAGAAGCCCCAGTGAATGGGACCTACACCAATTTTGTTACATCCTGTATATACAAACCAATTCTAAAGGAGTAAGCTCCAATAAACTCCAAAAAGATCAAAGAAGTAGATTATTTAATTAATAATGTTCAGTACAAACGACCTAAGGGGTTTGGTTGCAAATTCCATGTTAAAATCGTTGAATAATTTAAGCAATTGTTGCGGTGGAAAATAATTTAAACCTCATCACATCAGCTCATGTACGCCCCCGCCGAGGGGCTCGAGTCTACCCTGAAATAGGGCGGCCTTAGTCGACCACGCGGGCCCAGTGCGGGTTGGTCGACTTCACACACAACCTTCGAGTTTCTTCGCAGGCGTGTGCAGGTTTCCTCACGATGTTTTTCGGATAAACGTACATATGAAATCGAAATTCGAAAACGCATTGGTACGTGGCAGGATTTGAACCACGACCTCCCGGGCAGCAGGCGGAGGCCGTAGCCGTTACGCCACCGATTTAAACCTACTTATATTTTATTCTAACTGACTTAAAATAACTCTACATATTCGAACATAACAAACCAATACGAAGAACATTATCCACTTTTGATTTATTGTGCAGATTCAGAAGGGTTGGGTTATAAATTCTGAATATAAATTATGACACGAATGGGTCTCAGTCTGGAACTCGGCAACCCATATTTTTCCTTGGGCTTACTTAAAATCTAGTATCAGCTTCTGCTTGTCATTTTTTGAACTGGAAGGTTTATATTATATAATGGTGGTTTTCAAAATAAAGATTATTTTTACCTTTTTTTTTAATTGATATGTTTGTTTGTTTCGTCTGTAAGTCCGCTTCAAATCTTGCGATCGATTTTAAAGCGACTTTCAGGGGTGCGATGGAGCTAAAATTTGGTATTAAGCCGTATTTCCGGTGACAATAGATCCTTTTGGTATTTTTATGTTGATCTGATGATAAACTACGAAGATGAAATCAAGGTTCCAGGATCGTCGATTGTTTTTAATCAAATCGACATACAGTACCTCCCAGCCCGGCTTTTTTAAATTTAAAATTACGGAACTTGAAAAATTGAACCCAAAAATTTTTTTCAAGCAAAAGCTTGTATTTATACTTACAGATACCTAAAAGTTCTTTTTTTTTATTATTTTATTATATCAGCTCCAAGTTTTATTATTTTGTTATATCAGCTAAAAGTTCTTAAGAGTTTCGAAATGAGCTTACTTTTAAAAACAGTACTGCCATTTGGATTATATTAAATAGCTGTTTCTCGCGGCTTCACCCGCGTGGACAACGTTTCTATGACTTTTTGAGAGTACGCAGTGAAGAGCGTGGAAAAAAGTAGCCTATGTGTTAATACAGGTCCTAATCTGTCTACCTACCAAATTTCAGCAACACCCGTTTAGTAGTTTTTGCGTGAAAGAGTAACAAACATACATCCATACATGCTAACAAACTTTCGCGTTTATCATTTTAGTAGGATGGTCATCATATCAGCCGACGGACGTCCACTGCTGGGCGTAGGCCTCCCCCAAGGATTTCCACGACGACCGGTTCTGCGCTGCCCGCATTCAGCGGCTTCGCCAAGTCATCGGTCCAGTAGGATAGTAGGATATAATATTTTTAGTAAACATGACCTGCTACAAAATCAAAAGAGGAATATTATATCTCAAAGAGTTTACTCGTGGATAAGGAGTGTTACGACAATTCTGAACGAGCCGCTTTCGTGTGAGTAATTAGTGCGCAAAGGCAGCCACCTCACATAAATCATCTTGCACGTCTAGAGTGCTGCCTGCGGCCTGCCTCTCCGCCGGCTTCTGGAGCAATACAGCAATGTAATAAAATAAAGTAAAACAAACTGGTACCTACGAACTTAAGGCTTTAAGATGCCTCAATCCGAACAGGTTGATACGTGTTAAAATAATATCGAACGTAAGTCTATTCATTTTAAGTTCAAATCAATGCGGGCTTCAACGCGGCTGTTACGTTGACACCGAACGCTCAATTCTCGATTTTCAAATGTTTTTATTACTTTTCTATACTTTCAAATAAGTTTAAAAAATGTGTTCATTAAAACGAAAGGTTTCAGAGGCACAAATTTTTGTGTGTTGGTTTCATTCAATATTAACTATTTATTTTTGAGAAATTTTGCAATTAATGCCAAAAACTGGGTCTACAATATATTTTTTAAAATCAAAAGTGGTAATATTTACAGAAGGAGGGTTATGTTTTTCGAGGGTATGTATGTATGTTTGTATGTATGTATGTATAATTGTTTGGCACGCTCTGCGGCCTGAACGGCTCGATGGATTTTAGCTTGAGAGGTGTCGTTACATTTGTATTTACTGTGAGAGTGACACTGGGTGTATCAAAATAAAAAAAACAAAATGGAGGATTTTTGGCGCCAAATTCAAATGTTAGGCACGCTCTTTAGCCTGAACGGCTCGATAGATTTTAGCTTATGGGGTGTCGTCAGATTCGTATTTACTGTGAGAGTGACACTGGGTATATCAAAATAAAAAAAACAAAATGGCGGATTTTTGGCGCCAAATTCAAATGTTAGGCACGCTCTGCAGCCTGAACGGCTCGATAGATTTTAGCTTAAGGGGTGTCGTCAGATTTGTATTTACTGTGAGAGTGAAACTGGGTATTTCAAAATAAAAAAAAATGGCGGATTTTTGGCGCCAAATTCAAATGTTTGGCACGCTCTGCAGCCTGAACGGCTCTATAGATTTTAGCTTAAGGGGTGTCGTCAGATTTGTATTTACTGTGAGAGTGACACTGGGTATATCAAAAGAAAACAAACAAAATGGCGGATTTTTGGCGCCAAATTCATATGTTAGGCACGCTCTGCAGCCTGAACGGCTCGATAGATTTTAGCTTAAGGTGTGTCGTCAGATACGTTTTTACTGTGAGAGTGACACTGGGTAAAAAACAAAATGACGGATTTTTGGCGCCAAATTCAAATGTTAGGCACGCTCTGCAGCCAGAACGGCTCGATGGATTTTAGCTTGAGGGCTTTCGTTAGAACGTATTTACTGTGAGAGTGAAACTGTGTAAATCAAAATTAAAAATAAAAACAAAACGGAAGATTTTCCGGAGAATTACCGCTAGCGGTGTTTGTTGAGTTCAAAATTGTGAATAAAAAATAATCAACCAGTAGCTGGTGTGAGAACTGAACTATGTACAATTGATTTTGACGCATTTCGAGGACAAGGAAAAATTGAAAGCAGGATTTTGCCCTTAATCCTGAGTTGGCCTGTAACTGTCCACGAACTTCAGGGTACTACACTCGATCGGGCGGTTGTGGACGTCGGCTCACATATATTTGCTAAAAGTCAAGCATATGTAGCTCTTAGTCGAGTTAAAACATTAGCTGGATTGGTCATCTGTACACTTGATTCAAAAAAACTTTTGAATCGGCCACACTATCAGAATTCTTTAATAGAGCTTCAACGTTTACGAGAATATTACTTTATCAACTGATAAGTTAATAATCTGCATAATGTTAATGTGTGTCATGTGTATATAGGTTACTATACAAACTCATTCAATAATAAAACTAAAAAATAAATAAAATAAAAAAACGGTAATTTAAGAAACTAAAAACCCGACTGCGTTTCTGTGTAATTTGGAAATGAAAAACCCTAAAACAAGAAAGTCGTCATACCCGATTACACTTAACTTAAGAATCGCCAAAGTTGCTAAGGCGATGCTTATAAATTGCGTCAAATTTATACCAAAAATGTCAATTGAGACCTTACATAATAGTCTTTAGGCGCAGAAGTTTAGTGCAAACGGGCATTCGACTAATAGGGGTAGGTAAATTATACAACAGCAGCTCATTGTACATGTTTTTAACAATATTTTTAAATACAAGAAAAATTGTAACAGTGACATTTTTGGTATGAATTTGACGCAATTTATAAGCATCGCCTTAGCAACTTTGGCGATTCTTAAGTTAAGTGCAATCGGGTATGACGACTTTCTTGTTTTAGGGTTTTTCATTTCCAAATTACACAGAGACGCAGTCGGGTTTTTAGTTTTTTAAATCACCGTTTTTTTTTTAAATAGTATTCAATTAAATAGATTTTTTATTACTTGAAGCTTAATACATATTATTTTCCATAGTGATAGCTTAACACAGTTTTTCAATAATTTGAATTGAATATTGTCATTTAACCTATCTTAAGGCCTTAAGATTAGTGGCGTCGAGAACCTTATTTAACGCAAACTTAATGGTTGTAAGTTTCACTAATAAGATTTATATTAGGCCATCAGTTGTAATCGATTTTGTAAGAACATTTAGTATACAGAGTGTAACAAATTCGGGCTAGGTTCCGTTAGGGCTTTCTACTCATCATACTGAACAACTTTCTCCAAAGAACCCATAATCAACTCTCAAAAAAAATTGGACCCTCCATACAATTTAGTTTTTGCGATTTCAGCATAGAAAAAAAGTTTTTCAGTATGATGTAGAAGCCCCAGTTAACGGGACCTACACCAATTTTGTTACACCCTGTCAAAGTATATAATATATTATTACTAACATACAGTATGGAGTTTGTTTGTCGAATGTATAGGATTTCGTCGCCATTTTGTTTGTTCCGACCTTGAAATGTCATTTCTGGCCCGTTGAATGAAGTGTCCAGGATTTGACCCTGTATAGCAAAAGGCAACTGAAGAATCTTAATCAAAGTTTGACCCGGATTCTAAAATTTGCAGAAGTTTAGACTAATCGATTCATTGATGTGTGAAGGCACATGCGAATGCGAAATAAACTCATTTTTAGTGTTCTGTACGCCCAAAGGGTGACCAACGGGACCCTATTACTAAGCCTCCGCTGTCTGTCCGTTCGTCTGTCCGTCTGTCAGCGGGCTGTATTTCATGAATCATAATAGGTAGTAAAATAAAATAAAAATAAAATATTAGAAAACGTGAAAAATTTTGGGTGGTCTCCATACAAAAAAAAACCTATTTTTATTAGTCTTTAGAAGTATTTTTGATTTAGCTGTATCTTAAAAATGGTAATACATACAAGCGTTAAACTTTTTGTTATTATAGTGCTAATACTGAAGTAAAACAACAAATAAAAAAATCGACCAAGTGTGAGTTGTACTCGCGGTAAGGAGATATTTTTGTCGCTCGCGTTGACGTCTTTTGTTTGTAATTTAAATAGGTATCATTGTCCTTATACTATGTAGTTGTGTGGATAGGTGTGATGTTACGTAGGGTTGCCAACTCACCCAATCAATATTGCGGGATTTAATGCGAAAAAAATCGGGTAAGGCAAAATAAAATCGGGACTTCTCAAAAAATATTTTTCAACATAGTTACAAAGATGATTTTCAAAAAACCTAAAAACTCTTAGGTACAAGCTTTTAATATTGCTTTGTCACGCGATATACCTACATATGCATGCAAAATTTCAGCTCAATAGAAAACCGGAAAGTGGGTCAAATTTAACTTGCAAGATTTCACCCGAACAAAGATACATACATTGCAAGTTAATTATAAGCTTGTAAAAGGGTAGAAATTTTCAGTGGATTTTTTTAAGAAATACACGCATATACAAAACGTTTAACTTTTGGTCTTAAAAAGTTAAAAGAGAACTTACCTATTTTGGGGTTTGGCGCATTTCAAAAGTTTTTAATTTTTTATTACGTAATCGTTCCCCCATCTCGCCCGCACGGCAAAATGCACTGTATTTCGCGGTGATTTAGAAATTACAATAGCAGAACTGGCGGGCTGAAACGAACAAATGTAAATGTTAAAAATCGGGACAATCAGCGTCCCGCCAGTACTGTGCTCGGGACCCGGGAGACTGGGGCTAAAATCGAGACATTCCGATTGAATCGGGACAGTTTGCAAGCCTAGTTAGTATGGAACCCTCGGAGTGCAGTCCGACTCGCACTTGGTCGGTTTTCTAGCGTTGATTGCGACGCCTCGCGGACAGTAATTAAATAAATATCCGTGAAAATAGAAGTATTAACAAAAACATAAAAAGAAATTTAACAGCGACAATAACACTAATCGCGTAGCATCACGTATCATAGACCCCCCCCCCCCCCTTCTGACGTCAAATGGGATGGCAGTAAATTTTAATGATATGTCGCGTCGCAGTGCGGCGCGCGCCCCGGGCGACCACATCTGTATGGGGGGGCCGCCGCGGGTCATAATAATTATCATAGTAATGCAAGGACAGAAGGACTGCTCCGAATCTTCAAAGGTTTCAAAACACGCCTCCTAATAATCTCCTATGCTTGAGCGCTGCGCCAATAGACAAATCGGCTACCCAATTTCAAAATACAGTAACTGACAATTCTCAGATTTTTGAAAAATTGTCTTATAAAAAAAGTTTTGCTCGCTAAATAGATAAAAAAAAGACTTATGAATAGAAGATACTTCAATAAAAGTATTTATCAGAGAATAAACTTTAAATTACGTCATGAATGTAATAAAAAAACGGTTGTATGTAAAGTCGGTTTACTGACGATAGTTGAACGTGACAACGTCATAAGAAAAAAGCCTTAAACGGAACGCCTCACGGAACGCCTCAGAGCGAGGTAACGACGCATTTTTCGGAACGCCTCAGAGCGAGGTAACGACGCATGGTAACGACGCATTTTTTCGTGCGTGCAGCCGGCTCCATCGAATTGTAAGACGTTATCACGTCAAAATGAAATAATACCAAAAAAAAAGTATAAAATGTATAAAATGGTTGCAGTTACTGTGTTTTAAAATGGGGCAGCCGAAATGCAGGTAATAAATAGGTTTTTAACAGCTTTCTCCAAGCAGGCTCCCATCATTGATATTAAAAATCAGCCAAGTGCGAGTCAGAACACATAAGGTTCCGTACCATCATACTAGATGGTGCTACAGATATTGGTATATATCCACACTAATTCCACATAAAAGAAATAAAATTGCGTTTATAATTTTTCAGCGACCGGTTTCGAACACTATCTTCAGCAGACTGTCTGTCTGGCTGCCTGAAGATGGTGTTGGAAATCAAATTATAAACGCAGTTTTATTTCTTTTATGTGGAATTAGTGTGGATATATACCAATCATCATCATCATTACAGCTCATATACGTCCCCACCGAGGGGCTCGAGCCTACCCTGAATCAGGGCGATTAGGCCTTAGTCGACCACGCGGGCCCAGTGCGGGTTGGTCGACTTCACACACAACCTTCGAATTTCTTCGCAGGCGTGTGCAGGTTTCCTCACGATGTTTTCCTTCACCGTTAAAGCAATCGGTAAGTATGTACGTAAGTTTTTGAAAAACTCATTGGTACATTGGCCGTCCAGATTTGAACCCGGTACCTCTGGTTAGATGGACCGAGTCGTTACCGGTTGAGCCACCGACGCTTTTACCAATATGTGTGATATAAAGTTCCACCAAGAACCTACACTCAAAAGTATCAACTAGATGGCGCTCGTTTCTTCAGTTCCGTACTATCATACTAGATGGCGCTAGTTTATTTACGTAAAAAAAAAATCGTTTTTTGTATGGAGACTTTCACTTTTTCTAATTTTTAGTATTTATTGTTATAGCCGCAGCAGAAATACATCATCTGTGAAAATTTCAGCTGTCTAGCTATCACGGTTCATGAATTACAGCATGGTGACAGACGGAGAGCATCGGTGGTGTAATGGCTAGGGCCGCTGCTTCCTGTCCGGGAGGTCGTGGTTCGAATCCTGCCACGTACCAATGTGTTTTCGAATTTAGAATTCACATGTACGTTTATCCGACGCTCTTACGGTGAAGGAAAACATTGTGAGGAAACCTGGACATACTTGCGAAGATACTCGAAGGTTGTGTGTGAAGTCGACCACCCGACTAAGGCCCGATCGCCCTAATTCAGGGTAGGCTCAAGCCCCTCGGTGGGGACGTATATGAGCTGATATGAATGAATGAATGACAGTTATACAGACGGACGGACAGCGAAGTCTTAGTAATAGGGGTCCCGTTTTTACCCTTTGGGTACGGAACCCTAATATTTGGACTTGTTATAGGTATTATGTAGACAAATACAACAACAACATCAACATAAATGCGTTGGTAAACCCGCCTAGCTATCGAAAATTATGTAACATGCTATTGGAGTGTGATTTGCGCCCTTTTAACAAAACACCAACCAGAGTAACAAGCACCAGCTCGACGTGTATTGATCTACTTTTTACAAATAATAAAGACTTTTCCATGTCAGTAAACGAACACGGAATATCGGACCATAGAGGTATTTTATATGAATTTACATATAAAGAACCAAGAATAAACAATAAAAAAAAGTTTGCGTTTCAAAGATGCTTCTCGTCACAAAACATATCTTTATTTAAAATTGAGTTAGGAAGAGTAGAGTGGGCCAAAGTTTTATTAAAACAAGCTACAATAAATGAAAACTATAATGCTTTTGAAAATATATTAATTAACCTTCTAAATTTACGAATACCTAAACAACGCGTAAAAATAAAAATACAAGAAAAGACATGGCTCACCGCAGGTCTCAAGAAATCATGCCGACACAAAAGGTTATTAAAAATACTAGTTAACCAAAGCAAAAATAAAATACTAAATCTACACTTTAAAAATTTTAGAAATATATTGAAAGTGTGTAAAATTATCAAAAAAAATGATTTACATAAACACTATGAAAAATGCAAAAAATAAAACAAAAACAATGTGGCGCATAATCAACCAAGTAACTAAGAAATGCAACAAAAGTAATAAAGTAAATATAACATTAAAATCATCGAACAAAACAATCGAATGTCCGACATCCGTAGCAAATACTTTCAACGACTTTTTTATATCCATAGGCAATATCACATGCACATCGAGTAGTGATGCAGGTACCCAGCCGGCCGGCCGGCCACCGTCACGTACAGCTGTTAACTCGCTGTACCTACAGCCAGTGACTGAGCAAGAAGTATCTACTATAATTCAAGGCTTGCAAAATAAGTATAGCTACGGCATTGATGAAATTCCCCCGGTTCTGTTAAAAAGTTGTAAGGAAGAACTAACCTCGCCAATAACTATGCTTATCAACCAATCATTCGATGACGAGCGCTTTCCAGATAGGCTAAAAATAGCTATAGTAAGACCGATTATTAAAAAAGGCGGCAAATCAGAAGATGTTAATCAGTACAGACCGATCGCCTTGCTCCCTATTGTTTCAAAAATATTCGAAAAAGCTATGGCAAATCGTATCTATGAGTTTTTAGAAAAATACGACCTACTCAATAAAAATCAGTTCGGTTTTCGCAAAAACAAGTCCACCTCAAATGCAGTCTACGAATACATACAGGAGGCTTATAACTTCATCCGGGAAAAAATGTACGGTATTGGAATATTATTAGATATGACCAAAGCCTATGATAAAGTTCGGCATAACATCCTCCTTAATAAATTGTATGGAATAGGTATTCGCGGAAAATCACATAACTGGCTAAAGTCATACCTTTCGGATAGGCAACAAATCGTGGAGGTAGACTTCTTCAACCAGCAAAGTCGAGAAATAGGCCGAGTCCGCTCGGAAACACGCGTAGTAAATTGTTCTATCCCCCAGGGCAGCGTAATCGGATGTGTCCTATTCATAATATATATTAACGACTTGCCAGATGTATTACAATCACACTGTATAATGTTTGCAGACGATGTTTCATTATTGTTTGGATGTGACGGAAAGGCAGAAAGTTTAAATCGCGTGAGCTCAACATTCCAAATAGTTAAATCATGGCTATCCGACCATAATCTCGAAATTAACTCAAATAAAACGAAACTAATTCAATTTAAACCCTACCAGAAAAGAAAAATTAATCTCATACCGTTATCTACTAACTTGAATATTTCCGAGGAAAGCGCATTCACACTGTTAGGGGTAACAATAGATTCACATTTGGACTGGAACACGCATACAGAAAAACTAAAAACCAAATTGTCCCAATTCACCTACGCACTATCCGTTCTAAAAAGAAATACTCACTACGAGTCAGCCCGGGCTGCCTATTTCGCGTACGCACACGCTTGGCTGCGATACGGCGTTATCATGTGGGGGCACAGCGCACATGCTGATGGCGTCTTCGTTTTACAAAAGAAATGTCTACGTATACTCCTAAATATAAAACCAAGAGTCTCTTGTCGCCCGTTTTTTGAAAGTGAAAATATCCTCCCGCTCCCTTGTATATATATACTTGAAATCGCTAACTATGTCCATAAAAATTTAAGCAAATATGAATACTGTAGTAGTTCGCGTCGACATCACCTGTTAGTACAGCCTACACCAATATTAGAAATCTACAAAACCAGCCCTTATTATAGGTCAATCGTAGTGTATAACAAACTCCCAAAAACTTTAAAATCGGAAGGAAATACTAAAAAATTTTACAACAACCTAAAAAACCTATTAATATCTAAATGTTACTATAGTATAAAAGAATTTTTGGACGATAAAACATTAAAGTAAAATTATATATATATATATATATATATATATATATTTAATTGTAAATATTTATGTAAAACCATTTAACCATTTATCTCGTAGCTATCTTCTGGTCTCTCCTCATTTTTTTGTACATTATTACAATTTACCTATCCTGTTTGCCATGCCCTAGCAGGGCCCATGTACCATGCTATATTTACATTATTTTAAGACCTTATTTTTGTACGTGATTGCAAACTATAAATAAATGAAATGAAATGAAATAAACTATAACTATCATTGATTGACTTGTATGGGGGAAGGAACCAAAAAATTTTCTGCCAATCGGGTATACGGACACGTCATATTATACACAATTTTTTATAAACCTGCACTTTTATGGTCTTTATAAGTAACTATCGACTCTCCCCACGGCTCCGCCCGTGTTTTTAGGGTTCCGTACCTCAAAAAGTAAAAATGGAACCATTATAGGATCACTCGTATGTCGTCCGTCCGTCCGTCTGTCACAGCCAATCTGCTCAGAAACTACTGGACCAATCGAGTTGAAATTTGGTACACATAAAACCCGTGACCCGAAAACGGCCGTGTAATGTAAATAAATGAATTTTAAATATGAGGTCTAATTTTTCGGGGGTAAATGAGAAAATTAGGTGAGATGATGCCAAGGGCTTCCCAATTGTGAATAAAAAAAAATTAAAAACAAAAAATTTTCAAAATATACTGTGTGACATACTCGTATCAAATGAAATGGCTTGTTGTGCGAATCTCAAACATATTTTATTAACAATATTATAATAATTATAATCCTTGGTCGTGTTACGGCTATGGCCGCCGCTTCCTCTCCGGGAGCTCGTGGTTCGAATCCTGCCACGTACCAATGTGATTTCGGATATCGATTTCATATGTACGATTATCCGACGCTCTTGCGGTGAAGGAAAACATCGTGAGGAAACCTGCACACGCTTGCAAAAATACTCAAAGGTTGTGTGTGAAGTTGAACAACCCGCACTGGGCCGGCGTGGTCGGCTAAGGCCCGATCGCCCTAAATCAGGGTAGGCTCGAGCCCCTCGGTGGGGACGTGTATGAGCTGATATGATGATGATGATGAATAATTTTAAGTTATTATTTTTGACTCATTTTGGGATGAATGACCTTAAAAGCAGACCTTCTGCACCTATTTTGTGTTAAGTTATATAACTATTGTAGAAACGCAGGACTACAGCTCAGCGCTGACTGATGAAGACGCTCGAGACGACCTCCCCCCCCCGGCTATCCCTTAAAAGGTAAGCTTCTAAAAATTTACAAGGGGCACGTTGTACACATCTATTATAAGATAAAGGTGTGTTGGGCGCAAGAAAGGTAAATGCGACATTATGATAAATAACAAGTAGTTAATCAGACCACATCTTTATCAGCAGAATGATTTGCCTAAAGAAGATGTGACTATATGTAACTTGATTGCAATTTAGTCATACAAAGCGTCGGTGGCTCAACCGGTAACGGCTCGGTCCTCCTAACCAGAGGTCCCGGGTTCAAATCCGGACGGCCATGTACCAATGAGTTTTTCGAAACTTATGTACATATACTGACCGATTGCTGTAACGGTGAAGGAAAACATCGTGAGGAAACCAGCACATCTGATTCTCCAGATGTGTATGAAGTTCACGTTGCACAAACTCAAACTCAAATATTTTATTGCTGATTATTGGTTTACGTTAGGTCTTAAATAAATTGTACTACGTTCGCAATAAGCTGCCTTAAGAAAGCATGCAATATTATATTATGTGAATTAATTATAGATAATGTCAAAGAATTAAATTAATCAAAATAATCTGCTAACTATGTCGAGTCAATTTTTACAAAATCGGTCCCCAACTTTTCTTTCATAAATTCATCGATACTGTGATAACATTTCTCAATGAGTAAATTGTAAACACTTGTTTTAAAACTTGGCACAGACAGCATTTTGATATTTCCTGGTATTGTATAAGTGATTTGGAGAATTCTGTAAAACAATTATGACTGAATAAATAAATAAATAAATAAGGATACACTCATATAGATTACATTTTTGTGGAATAAGTAAGCCAGATTTAGACCTTGGCAACACTAAATCACAAGCGTATCTAGAGGAAAATTTAGTAGTTGACATCAGATATTCGTTTTAAAGCATACACAAAAATACTTAGTTTATTAACGATGTACTCAATATGATCTTTCCAATCTGTAAAACGATCGACAACAATTCCAAAGAACTTAGTGTTACTGGCACATTCTTATTTTTCACCCTCATAGCATAATTCAATATCCAACGGATTACCTTGTGGAGCATAAAATTGTATGTACTTCGTCTTTGTAAGATTGACTTTTAAATTATTTATCTCGAGCCATTTATTTACAAAATTGAAAACTGTATTTATTTCATATTTATATTCAGATGTATTGTCTTTGCGAACAACAACTGAACAGTCATCGGCAAAAAGTATTAATTTATGTTATGTTATAAAAGGCAAGTCGTTAATATATAGAAAAAAACAGTAGGGGCCCTAGGATACTGCCCTGTGGTACACCATAGTTAGTCACGCGATACTCTGATCTGTACTCTTTTAAAGATTTGTTCTTGGAACAATATGATGATACCAACGTACATTGTTTACGTCCTTGAAGATACGATTTGAGCCAGTTGTAACAATTTCCACGTATCCACTCCACACGTCCGTAGGTGTAAGTCTAAATGCCCTACACGTGACCGCTGGTGATGCTAAGTGCAACACCAGGCAACTGCCGTCTATCCCTTAGATAGCACGGTTAATAGTGCCACACGATAAGAGAGACAAAAAAATTTCATATAGCGTAGACGGAAAATATTACTAAGAAATAAATAACTTGAAAAGACAACGGTTGCAATGTCACAAAGAAAATAATGTACAGTCACGAGCTTAAATTTGAGACCCATTTCCATTAAATGTTGTTAGAACATTCATAATGCAATAAGGTCGAAACTTCAGTTCAATAGTGTTGAAAATGTCAAGTTAAGAAATTTAAATGTCTTAAGGAATCGACCCTTGAAATGATAACCTCTTTGCAAAAAGCTATCACTAAGGAACATGTGTCAGAGTCAGTCAAGAAAATTATTTTGATCTGATTGAAATGACATATCTAAATTTTGATTGGACGACTACGGCTTTCATCGATGAAAATACTTTTCTATCTTCCTAGGTGACAATTACTCGGAAAAAATCGGAAATGGTCGTTTACCTTTGCTCCGCTCCGTTGACATAACTAAGCGGTTGTCCCTAGAAACGTAAACTTAAGTTGTCGATAGTAAACATTATGGCTTATGACACTGCTTTAAAATATTAGCTTAATAGCGTCAGTTTGCTACACGATATTCAACCTTAGGTGGGTTCCGAATTAGAGCTCGTGACTGTACAAAGACGAGTAAAAGAAATCTTGCCGAGACAAAGCACGTGTGTGTTGTTTATTAGAAGGTGATATTATGTTTATTTGTTTTAATATAGAGGGAGAAAGTTATGTTTTTAGAGGACGCCGCGCCGTCGAGACGTCATATTATTTTTGGATAAAGGATATTTTTGAAGTAAAACTTCTTTACGCACGCTCGACTTGGGCAGTAAGCTGGTGAATGCGTGACGAGAGCGTTACGGAAAGTGTCGTCGGGCAAGGCGAACGGAAGCAACAATATCGGTTGTCAAAACAAACGTTTAAGATAAAAAATATTTGATCATTTTCAGAGGATAATAAAACTCTTTTTATAAACTCTCTATTCTTCCATATGCCAAAAAAATTTGATTATTTTCTGAAGACTAATTGTAAGTATTTACTTTCATACATATAGATGAAGATAAAGAAGTTTTACTTCAGTCGTGCTGTGGTCTAATGCACACTCGTATTTTTTTAGGATTCCGTACACCAAACAGGTGACCAACGGGAGCCTCCGCTGTCTGTCCGTCTGTCAGCGGCCTGTAATTCATGAACCGTAATAGGTACACAGTTGAAATTTTCAAAGAATATGTATTTCTGTTGCCGCTTTAACGAAATACTAAAAATTAGAAAAAGTCAAAAAGTAAGGGGAAATCCATACAAAAAACGTGTTTTTTTAAAGGTCTTTAGAAGTATTTTTGATTTAGCCCTATCGTAAAAAAGTAATATATAGAAGCGTGAAACTTCGTGTGATTATAGGACTAATAATAACAAATAATAAAAATCAGACAAGCGTAAGTCGCACTCGCGCTAAGGAGTCTGAACTGAATGACAATAAGCTCATTTAGATAAATCTATAAACTTTTATTTACTTTTTTAGCTTACCATGCATTGTCAACCAAACTGTATACAAAATTTCAGCTCAATCGGTTGAATATATCTGCTTCAAAATTGAGTTGCAAGGTTCCACCCGAACAAACACACATACATTGCAAGTTAAATAAAAGCTGGTAAAAAAAAGGAATTTTTTGTCATTATACTATGTAGTTGTGTGGAGAGGTGCGGTGGTACGGAAACCTCGGAGTGCTAGTCCGACTCGCACTTGGCCGGTTTTTATTTATTATTGAATATGACATATTTGGTGTGTTAGCTAGTGGATGGATGGCCAATGCTTTTTTATAGGTTTAGGTACTAATTAAGAGGAGTGTTTCCCTAGCGCTCTATACAAAAGAAGTCTAGTTCTTATTAAGTAACCAATCAAAGCGCGCTAGGAATACACTTCTTGTTAAGGATCCCCACGAGGCTCAAGTTACCATAAAAACGTAGTTCCGCTTTAATACAAAATCTACATGCCAGCTTGAATCCAAACATTGCGAATATATTGATTAAACACATATCGATGTTTGTAATTAATTTTCGATTTACTAATACTCGTATAAAGTAGAAAAAATAAGAGCAGTTTCAAACTCTCAGTACTTTAGTTATGTTTCAATTTACAACGATTAAAATTAATTAAATACATCGACATGTGTCTACTAAATATATTTGCAAAGTTTGGATTCAATCCGGCATGTAATTTTTGTTTCAAGCTATTTATTCAAAATATGTACAAATTACACTCTTTCTGATAGTCATAAAATAATAATAACATAATTTCATTTGTGAAAAATCAAGAAATTAACAATCATTAGTTAATAATGTCGAAATTCAATCGTTGAAATAAACCAGATTATGTCATTAGAACATGACAACAATATGACACGAAAAGTTATACATAAAAATCATTGAGTATCATTGATACCTTTGACAAGAGTAGGCCAGTTGACACGGACAACACCCGGTCACGAGTATAATGCGAGAGTCAGACATCACTCCCATCAACCATACATAATAGAGAGAGGGAAACTACGTTTGTATGGAAACTCGAGCCCCCTGGGGTAAGTATTAAACAGGTAAATGGTAAAAAAATATGTTTGTGGCGCCATATGACACGCACATTATTTCTTTCATGGGTGTAGGTAAGTTAGTACGCTTACTCAAACTCAAATAACTCTTTATTGTACATCAAAATAAAAACATAACACTCCTTTTTTCGTAGTCGGGTAACAAATACATGTACAAAACTGAATTAAAAACTAAGAGACGTACAGTGGCCAGCACATCAAGCTAGACACTTTGGACTTTGTATCGTTTTTATGTCGTATGCGTATGGATCAAAATCGCACTACGAGTGTCTAGCTTGATGTGCTGGCCTCTGTAGAATTTGGGCGTAACTTATACTTAAACTAGGTGTGCTTGCATTTACTTACTTAAGGGTCACCAGGAGTCTCGAGTTTCCATACAAACGTAGTTCTGCTATAATAAAATAACTACATGGGTGCCGGATTGAATCCAAACTTTGCGAATATATTAAGTAGACACATATAGATGTTTGTAATTAGTTTTCGGTGTACTAATATAAAACAGAAAAAAATAAGAGAAGTTTTAAATTTTCAGTACAAAACTAATTTAAGCCTTCGTTTAGTTAAGTTTAAATTTACTACGTTGAAAACTATTAACAAACATCGATTTGTGTGTACTCAATGTATTCACAAAGTTTGGATTCATTCTGGCATGTAGATTTTGTGTTAAACTGGAACTACGTTTGTATGGAAACTCGAGCCTCCTGGGGATCCAGGAATCCCTCAAATATTTTAAATCTTTACATATGGGTTCAAGATGACTCAATCGGAGTAGGTTGATACGTGTTAAAATAATATCAAATGTAAGTTTATTTATTTTAAGTTCAAATGAATGCGGGCTTCAACGCAGCTGTTACGTTGTACCCGAACGCCCAATTCTCGATTTTTACATGTTTTAATTATCTTTCTTCACTTTAAAGTAAGTTTAAAAAATATCTTCAATTAAAATGAAATGTCTTTAAGTCACCGATTTTTGTGTGTCGGTTTCATTCAACATTAACTATTTTTTTCGAGAAATTTTGCAATCAATGCCAAAAACAGGGACTATAGTATATTTTTTTACATAAAAAGTGGTTATATTTTTAAAATTGTTTTCAATTAAATCGATTTTTCATTAATTTAAGTATATTATACATTTTTTCCATGGTGATAGCTTTACACTGTCTTTCAATAATTTGAATTGAATACTGTCATTTGACCCATATTAAGGCCTTAATATTATAAAGCGGAAGAATATGTTAGTTTGTTTGTCTATCTATCACGTGAGTTAGTAAGATGTTTTTTGCAGCAAACACACACAAAATGTGATAAAACAAAAAATAAATGAATAATATGCCATCATCATCATCATATCAGCCGAAGTACGTCCACTGCTGGACATAGGCTTCCCCCAATGAATTCTACGACGAACGGTCCTGCGCTGCCCGCATCCAGCGGATTCCCGAAACTTTCACCAGGTCATTGGTCCACCGAGTGGGAGGCCTTCCTACGCTACGTTTTCCGGTACGCGGTCCTCACTCGAGAACTTTACTACCCCAACGGCCATCTGTTCTACAAGCTATGTGCCTCGCCCACTTCCACTTAAGTTTAGCAATTCTGAGAGCTATGTCGGTTATTTTGGTTCTCTTACGGATCTCCTCTTTTCAAATTCGATTACGCAGAGAAACTCCGAGCATAGCACGCTCCTTAGTCCTTTGGTGATCTGAATAATATGTAAGTAGAAATAAACAATATTATCAGTAACAAAAAATCAAATAGACAATTATATACAAAAAAGATAAAGTTAAAAAAAAATAATAGAACAAATAATTCCTATAATTTGGGGATCTTCAAGACAAGAGTGAATAGCCATTATTTGAGTTACGTGTACCATCCTCGACTGCATCATCAATTAATCACTTACCATCAGGTGAGTTGCAGTCAAACGCACTCTAATAAAAAAAAAAGTAAAACGAATGACTTAAATATATAAATTGACACGAATGTGTTGCAAATTGCAATACAAACGGGTCACAACAGATCGACGTGATTTTTTGGACAAAGTACTTTGACGGGACCCAGCTGACATACACTATACTCTCATATATTTTTCAACGAAAGTTTTTGTATAACTTGCAATGTTGGTATATAGGTATGTTTGTTTAGTTCAAATCTAGAGCGACTTCCAAGCTAACCTTCCAAGGGTCCGATTAAACTAGAATTTGAAATGAAATCGTATTCCCGGTGACAACAGTTCTTGTTGTTATTTTGAAGTTAATCTGATCATGAACGTTGGAGGTTGAAGTTTCAATAAACTCGTAGGAAAAACTGTGCTCACCTTCTTTGAATTGGAAACGTTCATTTTTTATATTCATTTGAGCATAAAAGCAAATAAAAGCTTGTACCTAAAACCTTTTAGATTTTTCGAGAATTATTATCCCGTAAAAATAGTACGCACTCACGTAGTTCCCTTGGGATCCGTAGAAAAACATTTTTTTTGTTTTTTGGTACTTTTTTCACGTCGCAGCACCGGATCGACGTGATTTATTGCGCAGAGGTAGTTAAAAGTGGCAAAGCCTGTTTTTATCTCGTAAAAATAGCATAGCCTGACAAAGATCTCAAGGAATCTGGAAAAATCAATTTTTTTATGCTCGCAAGGCGCACCCGGCCCACTCACCGTGTATCTGTGGCAGGCAAATTGTATGATTAGTCATTTTACATAGGTTCAGGCAAATTGTATAATTCGTCCGTATGTAAACGGTTAGGCAAAATGTAAAATTCTGTACGCAGATTGTAAAATGCCGAGCCAGGCAAATTGTAATAATTTGTCCGTATATAAACGGTCAATGCCGAGTCAGGTAAATTGTCAAAATGCCGTACCTACGGCAGATTGTAAATGAGCTCGCGAAGCGAGCGATATTAGGTTCGGTTAGGTTTGATTGATTTAATTTGCGAGGCTCCCCGCTCTCGCCATTATATAATTTGCCTGACCGTATGAAAAATTACGAATTATACAGTTATCCTGCGACATGTCCACAGACAATCTATCCACACGGGCCAAGCCGCGGCCAAAAGCTAGCATTTGTCTCTTACACAAACACATTAAAGTTGACTTTTTCTGTCATATACTTAAGATTTCTATTCATGTTTTTGTACATTTCTCGCTCATCCTTGTCGTTAGGCGCTGAAAGGGAAGGTAACAATTTTATGACATCTAAAATTTTTGTGTTCGGTATTACTTTTCATTGGTTTTGCCATAAGGCCCGTGGGCACGCGTAGATATCTCTAAGTGCGTTTTGCCTTAAGGTCCGTGGGCACGTGTAGATTTTTGCCTTAAGGCCCTGGGCACGTGTAGATATCTCTAAGTGCGTTTTACCATAAGGCCTTTGGGCACGCGTAGATATCTCTGAGGGCGTTGTGTCATAAGGCCCGTGGGCACGCGTAGATATCTCTAAATGCGTTGTGCCATAAGGCCCGTGGGCACGCGTAGATATCTCTAAGTGCGTTTTGCCATAAGGCCCGTGGGCACGCGTAGATATCTCTTAGTGCGTTGTGCCTTATGGCCCGTGGGCACGCTTAGATATCTCTGAGTGCGTTATGCCATAAGGCCCGCGGGCACACGTAGATATCTCTAAGTAAGTTTTGCCAAAGGCCCGTGGGCACGCGTAGATATCTCTAAGTGCATTTTGGAGCTACAAAAAATATGTTTGTTTCAAATATGTTTGTTGGAAATTCGAGCATTATTTAGAAACCTTCTTCGAGATAAATTATAAATTGCTGTACTGGTCAAATACATGCGAGCAGCGGCCGGCAAAAGTTGTATAAAAATCCATATCTGTCGTCTTTAGCGGCCAAATAAATTACTCATTTACGACTAACGTGTAAATGTGGGCCGAGGCACACATGCGTAAGTCCATCAATGCCTAGTTGTGGCCGAGGCTTGTATAGTAAATAAAATCTGTACTTTTTTCAAATAATGCACGGAAATTAATACTAATACAATTACTTTTGAAAATCAATATGGAACAACAATAATTTTTCACGCGCCAAAATGTTCATTGGTTTTTTTTTCAATAAACAGCTTTCTATTTGCTAGCCAGTTAAATAATTAAATAAAACCTTCGATATGTTACCTTGGTAGCCACGTTTTGGAGTAAAATATCTTTCCATTTTTAAATTACACGACATATATGAGTTTATAATTAAAAATTTGAGTGTGTTTAAATCTTTAAGTATAAATTCATGTATATGTATACCTATACATGAATTTATACTCAAAGATTTAAACGCACTCAAATTTTTAATAAAGAAAATACGTTTATGGTGCGCACATGTCAGTGTTCTATGTTACTTGTAACAAGTGTTTGAAGACTACATCAGAACTCGAGGGTTTTTGATAAGACTGATTCATACACATACGAGTATATAAGATAATTTCACTGGGTTCGTACTACTTAAAATTAAAACTTATCTCATATAAAAACGAGTATATAAGATAATTTCGCTGGGTTCGTACTATTTAAAGATAAAACTTATCTCGTACACATACGAGTATATAAGATAATTTCGCTGGGTTCGTACTACTTAAACTTAAAACTTATCTCATATAAAAACGAGTATATAAGATAATTTCGCTGGGTTCGTACTATTTAAAAATAAAACTTATCTCGTACACATACGAGTATATAAGATAATTTCACTGGGTTCGTACTACTTAAAATTAAAACTTATCTCATATAAAAACGAGTATATAAGATAATTTCGCTGGGTTCGTACTATTTAAAAATAAAACTTATCTCGTACACATACGAGTATATAAGATAATTTCGCTGGGTTCGTACTATTTAAAAATAAAACTTATCTCGTACACATACGAGTATATAAGATAATTTCGCTGGGTTCGTACTACTTAAAATTAAAACTTATCTCATATACAAACGAGTATACAGGGTCTTCGGCAGATGGTTGAAAATACGAAAATGGGGGATAGGTGGGGTCGCCTCCCACCTATTTTGAGAATTGAAAAAAATCTAGGACTTGTAATTTTTTTTACAGGATTTTTTTTCCTTTTTTTAGAAATTTTGCCATTTTTATACCTTTGAACACATGTAACTTTTTGTTTTTTAAAGCTAGCTCCAAAATCTTTTTTTTAATAGACTTTTATAAGATTGTCGGCTCTAAAAAAAATTCTGTTTGTTTCAAGTTATTGCTAAAAACAAAAATGTGGGCCCCCGAACTTAAAAAAAAAGTTGAAAAAAATTTAAAACTCAATTTTGCGATGCATTTAAAAAAAAAATAATGGGGCTGGAAGGCTTCTGATTTTTTGAAAACATCTCTAAAGCTTAGGCTTTTGAATGGTATGTAATTTGTTTCGGTATCTTTTTTGTAACCGGAGTTGTTAATTTTTTTTTACTCAATTGGACCATGTTGACGAAATTCCACTAGTTACATGTTTTGTGAAATGTATCAAATGCAAAGTTGAAAATAATGTAAATACTTACTGTTGGGACGGTTACAAAGAGCAGGTACGTTTTTTACATTCTTGCACACACATAATGGCTATCTTTTGTCATTTATTGGCATATTGGAGTTAGCACTTCCATATGCCAATAAAATGTCCGCATATTCCGCATTGGTAAATTGAGCCATTTTAAACCACAACAAAGTCTTAACAAAACGTCTGATAATAACAAAAAGTGACAAACAACAAAAAAACTTAACAAAATCACAAACACAGCAAAGTGAAATTAACGAAAAGAAAAAAAAAACGTTAACGTTATTAACGTTTGTGATTTTGTTAAGTTTTTTTGTTGTTTGTCACTTTTTGTTATTATCAGACGTTTTGTTAAGACTTTCTTGTGGTTTAAAATGGCTCAATTTACCAATGCGGAATATGCGGACATTTTATTGGCATATGGAAGTGCTAACTCCAATATGCCAATAAATGACAAAAGATAGCCATTATGTGTGTGCAAGAATGTAAAAAAAACGTACCTGCTCTTTGTAACCGTCCCAACAGTAAGTATTTACTTTATTTTCAACTTTGCATTTGATACATTTCACAAAACATGTAACTAGTGGAATTTCGTCAACATGGTCCAATTGAGTAAAAAAAATTAACAACTCCGGTTACAAAAAAGATACCGAAACAAATTACATACCATTCAAAAGCCTAAGCTTTAGAGATGTTTTCAAAAAATCAGAAGCCTTCCAGCCCCATTATTTTTTTTTAAATGCATCGCAAAGTTGAGTTTTAAATTTTTGTTCAACTTTTTTTTTAAGTTCGGGGGCCCACATTTTTGTTTTTAGCAATAACTTGAAACAAACATAATTTTTTTAGAGCCTACAATCTTATAAAAGTCTATTAAAAAAAAGATTTTGGAGCTAGCTTTAAAAAACAAAAAGTTACATGTGTTCAAAGGTATAAAATTGGCAAAATTTCTAAAAAAAGGAAAAAAAATCCTGTAAAAAAAATTACAAGTCCTAGATTTTTTTTAATTCTCAAAATAGGTGGGAGGCGACCCCACCTATCCCCCATTTTCGTATTTTCAACCATCTGCCGAAGACCCTGTATAAGATAATTTCGCTGGGTTCGTACTACTTAAACTTAAAACTTATCTCGTACACATACGAGTATATAAGATAATTTCGCTGGGTTCGTACTATTTAAAAATAAAACTTATCTCGTACACATACGAGTATATAAGATAATTTCGCTGGGTTCGTACTACTTAAACTTAAAACTTATCTCATACACATACGAGTATATAAGATAATTTCGCTGGGTTCGTACTATTTAAAAATAAAACTTATCTCATACACATACGAGTATATAAGATAATTTCGCTGGGTTCGTACTATTTAAAAATAAAACTTATCTCGTACACATACGAGTATATAAGATAATTTCGCTGGGTTCGTACTACTTAAACTTAAAACTTATCTCATACACATACGAGTATATAAGATAATTTCGCTGGGTTCGTACTATTTAAAAATAAAACTTATCTCGTACACATACGAGTATATAAGATAATTTCGCTGGGTTCGTACTATTTAAAAATAAAACTTATCTCATACACATACGAGTATATAAGATAATTTCGCTGGGTTCGTACTATTTAAAAATAAAACTTATCTCGTACACATACGAGTATATAAGATAATTTCGCTGGGTTCGTACTATTTAAAAATAAAACTTATCTCATACACATACGAGTATATAAGATAATTTCGCTGGGTTCGTACTATTTAAAAATAAAACTTATCTCGTACACATACGAGTATATAAGATAATTTCGCTGGGTTCGTACTATTTAAAAATAAAACTTATCTCGTACACATACGAGTATATAAGATAATTTCGCTGGGTTCGTACTACTTAAACTTAAAACTTATCTCATACACATACGAGTATATAAGATAATTTCGCTGGGTTCGTACTATTTAAAAATAAAACTTATCTCATACACATACGAGTATATAAGATAATTTCGCTGGGTTCGTACTATTTAAAAATAAAACTTATCTCGTACACATACGAGTATATAAGATAATTTCGCTGGGTTCGTACTACTTAAACTTAAAACTTATCTCATACACATACGAGTATATAAGATAATTTCGCTGGGTTCGTACTATTTAAAAATAAAACTTATCTCATACACATACGAGTATATAAGATAATTTCGCTGGGTTCGTACTATTTAAAAATAAAACTTATCTCGTACACATACGAGTATATAAGATAATTTCGCTGGGTTCGTACTATTTAAAAATAAAACTTATCTCATACACATACGAGTATATAAGATAATTTCGCTGGGTTCGTACTATTTAAAAATAAAACTTATCTCGTACACATACGAGTATATAAGATAATTTCGCTGGGTTCGTACTACTTAAACTTAAAACTTATCTCATACACATACGAGTATATAAGATAATTTCGCTGGGTTCGTACTATTTAAAAATAAAACTTATCTCGTACACATACGAGTATATAAGATAATTTCGCTGGGTTCGTACTATTTAAAAATAAAACTTATCTCATACACATACGAGTATATAAGATAATTTCGCTGGGTTCGTACTATTTAAAAATAAAACTTATCTCGTACACATACGAGTATATAAGATAATTTCGCTGGGTTCGTACTATTTAAAAATAAAACTTATCTCATACACATACGAGTATATAAGATAATTTCGCTGGGTTCGTACTATTTAAAAATAAAACTTATCTCGTACACATACGAGTATATAAGATAATTTCGCTGGGTTCGTACTACTTAAACTTAAAACTTATCTCATACACATACGAGTATATAAGATAATTTCGCTGGGTTCGTACTATTTAAAAATAAAACTTATCTCGTACACATACGAGTATATAAGATAATTTCGCTGGGTTCGTACTACTTAATCTTAAAACTTATCTCATACACATACGAGTATATAAGATAATTTCGCTGGGTTCGTACTATTTAAAAATAAAACTTATCTCATACACATACGAGTATATAAGATAATTTCGCTGGGTTCGTACTATTTAAAAATAAAACTTATCTCGTACACATACGAGTATATAAGATAATTTCGCTGGGTTCGTACTATTTAAAAATAAAACTTATCTCATACACATACGAGTATATAAGATAATTTCGCTGGGTTCGTACTATTTAAAAATAAAACTTATCTCGTACACATACGAGTATATAAGATAATTTCGCTGGGTTCGTACTACTTAAAATAAAAACTTATCTCATATACATACGAGTATATAAGATAATTTCGCTGGGTTCGTACTATTTAAAAATAAAACTTATCTCGTACACATACGAGTATATAAGATAATTTCGCTGGGTTCGTACTACTTAAAATAAAAACTTATCTCATATACATACGAGTATATAAGATAATTTCGCTGGGTTCGTACTACTTAAAATTAAAACTTATCTCATACACATACGAGTATATAAGATAATTTCGCTGGGTTCGTACTATTTAAAAATAAAACTTATCTCATACACATACGAGTATATAAGATAATTTCGCTGGGTTCGTACTATTTAAAAATAAAACTTATCTCGTACACATACGAGTATATAAGATAATTTCGCTGGGTTCGTACTACTTAAAATAAAAACTTATCTCATATACATACGAGTATATAAGATAATTTCGCTGGGTTCGTACTATTTAAAAATAAAACTTATCTCGTACACATACGAGTATATAAGATAATTTCGCTGGGTTCGTACTACTTAAAATAAAAACTTATCTCATATACATACGAGTATATAAGATAATTTCGCTGGGTTCGTACTACTTAAACTTAAAACTTATCTCATACACATACGAGTATATAAGATAATTTCGCTGGGTTCGTACTATTTAAAAATAAAACTTATCTCATACACATACGAGTATATAAGATAATTTCGCTGGGTTCGTACTACTTAAACTTAAAACTTATCTCATACACATACGAGTATATAAGATAATTTCGCTGGGTTCGTACTATTTAAAAATAAAACTTATCTCGTACACATACGAGTATATAAGATAATTTCGCTGGGTTCGTACTATTTAAAAATAAAACTTATCTCATACACATACGAGTATATAAGATAATTTCGCTGGGTTCGTACTATTTAAAAATAAAACTTATCTCGTACACATACGAGTATATAAGATAATTTCGCTGGGTTCGTACTACTTAAAATAAAAACTTATCTCATATACATACGAGTATATAAGATAATTTCGCTGGGTTCGTACTACTTAAAATTAAAACTAATGTCATATACATACGAGTATATAAAATAATTTCGCTGGGTTCGTACTACTTAAAATAAAAACTTATCTCATATACATACGAGTATATAAGATAATTTCGCTGGGTTCGTACTATTTAAAAATAAAACTTATCTCATACACATACGAGTATATAAGATAATTTCGCTGGGTTCGTACTATTTAAAAATAAAACTTATCTCATACACATACGAGTATATAAGATAATTTCGCTGGGTTCGTACTATTTAAAAATAAAACTTATCTCATACACATACGAGTATATAAGATAATTTCGCTGGGTTCGTACTATTTAAAAATAAAACTTATCTCATACACATACGAGTATATAAGATAATTTCGCTGGGTTCGTACTATTTAAAAATAAAACTTATCTCATACACATACGAGTATATAAGATAATTTCGCTGGGTTCGTACTATTTAAAAATAAAACTTATCTCGTACACATACGAGTATATAAGATAATTTCGCTGGGTTCGTACTACTTAAAATAAAAACTTATCTCATATACATACGAGTATATAAGATAATTTCGCTGGGTTCGTACTATTTAAAAATAAAACTTATCTCATACACATACGAGTATATAAGATAATTTCGCTGGGTTCGTACTATTTAAAAATAAAACTTATCTCGTACACATACGAGTATATAAGATAATTTCGCTGGGTTCGTACTACTTAAAATAAAAACTTATCTCATATACATACGAGTATATAAGATAATTTCGCTGGGTTCGTACTACTTAAAATTAAAACTAATGTCATATACATACGAGTATATAAAATAATTTCGCTGGGTTCGTACTACTTAAAATTAAAACTAATGTCATACACATACGAGTATATAAAATAATTTCGCTGGGTTCGTACTATTTAAAAATAAAACTTATCTCGTACACATACGAGTATATAAGATAATTTCGCTGGGTTCGTACTACTTAAACTTAAAACTAATGTCATATACATACGAGTATATAAAATAATTTCGCTGGGTTCGTACTATTTAAAAATAAAACTTATCTCGTACACATACGAGTATATAAGATAATTTCGCTGGGTTCGTACTACTTAAAATTAAAACTAATGTCATATACATACGAGTATATAAAATAATTTCGCTGGGTTCGTACTATTTAAAAATAAAACTTATCTCATATACATACGAGTATATAAGATAACTTCGCTGGGTTCGTACTATTTAAAATTAAAACTAATGTCATATACATACGAGTATATAAGATAATTTCGCTGGGTTCGTACTACTTAAAATTAAAACTAATGTCATATACATACGAGTATATAAAATAATTTCGCTGGGTTCGTACTACTTAAAATTAAAACTAATGTCATACACATACGAGTATATAAAATAATTTCGCTGGGTTCGTACTATTTAAAAATAAAACTTATCTCGTACACATACGAGTATATAAGATAATTTCGCTGGGTTCGTACTACTTAAAATTAAAACTAATGTCATATACATACGAGTATATAAAATAATTTCGCTGGGTTCGTACTATTTAAAATTAAAACGTATCTCATATACATACGAGTATATAAGATAACTTCGCTGGGTTCGTACTATTTAAAATTAAAACTAATGTCATATACATACGAGTATATAAGATAATTTCGCTGGGTTCGTACTACTTAAAATTAAAACTAATGTCATATACATACGAGTATATAAAATAATTTCGCTGGGTTCGTACTACTTAAAATTAAAACTAATGTCATACACATACGAGTATATAAAATAATTTCGCTGGGTTCGTACTATTTAAAAATAAAACTTATCTCGTACACATACGAGTATATAAGATAATTTCGCTGGGTTCGTACTACTTAAAATTAAAACTAATGTCATATACATACGAGTATATAAAATAATTTCGCTGGGTTCGTACTACTTAAACTTAAAACTAATGTCATATACATACGAGTATATAAAATAATTTCGCTGGGTTCGTACTACTTAAAATTAAAACTAATGTCATACACATACGAGTATATAAAATAATTTCGCTGGGTTCGTACTATTTAAAAATAAAACTTATCTCGTACACATACGAGTATATAAGATAATTTCGCTGGGTTCGTACTACTTAAAATTAAAACTAATGTCATATACATACGAGTATATAAAATAATTTCGCTGGGTTCGTACTACTTAAAATTAAAACGTATCTCATATACATACGAGTATATAAAATAATTTCGCTGGGTTCGTACTATTTAAAAATAAAACTTATCTCGTACACATACGAGTATATAAGATAATTTCGCTGGGTTCGTACTACTTAAACTTAAAACTAATGTCATATACATACGAGTATATAAAATAATTTCGCTGGGTTCGTACTATTTAAAAATAAAACTTATCTCGTACACATACGAGTATATAAGATAATTTCGCTGGGTTCGTACTACTTAAAATTAAAACTAATGTCATATACATACGAGTATATAAAATAATTTCGCTGGGTTCGTACTACTTAAACTTAAAACTAATGTCATATACATACGAGTATATAAAATAATTTCGCTGGGTTCGTACTACTTAAAATTAAAACTAATGTCATACACATACGAGTATATAAAATAATTTCGCTGGGTTCGTACTACTTAAAATTAAAACTAATGTCATATACATACGAGTATATAAGATAATTTCGCTGGGTTCGTACTATTTAAAAATAAAACTTATCTCGTACACATACGAGTATATAAGATAATTTCGCTGGGTTCGTACTACTTAAAATTAAAACTAATGTCATATACATACGAGTATATAAAATAATTTCGCTGGGTTCGTACTACTTAAACTTAAAACTAATGTCATATACATACGAGTATATAAAATAATTTCGCTGGGTTCGTACTACTTAAAATTAAAACTAATGTCATATACATACGAGTATATAAGATAATTTCGCTGGGTTCGTACTATTTAAAAATAAAACTTATCTCGTACACATACGAGTATATAAGATAATTTCGCTGGGTTCGTACTACTTAAAATTAAAACTAATGTCATATACATACGAGTATATAAAATAATTTCGCTGGGTTCGTACTACTTAAACTTAAAACTAATGTCATATACATACGAGTATATAAAATAATTTCGCTGGGTTCGTACTACTTAAAATTAAAACTAATGTCATATACATACGAGTATATAAGATAATTTCGCTGGGTTCGTACTATTTAAAAATAAAACTTATCTCGTACACATACGAGTATATAAGATAATTTCGCTGGGTTCGTACTACTTAAAATTAAAACTAATGTCATATACATACGAGTATATAAAATAATTTCGCTGGGTTCGTACTACTTAAAATTAAAACGTATCTCATATACATACGAGTATATAAAATAATTTCGCTGGGTTCGTACTATTTAAAAATAAAACTTATCTCGTACACATACGAGTATATAAGATAATTTCGCTGGGTTCGTACTACTTAAACTTAAAACTAATGTCATATACATACGAGTATATAAAATAATTTCGCTGGGTTCGTACTATTTAAAAATAAAACTTATCTCGTACACATACGAGTATATAAGATAATTTCGCTGGGTTCGTACTACTTAAAATTAAAACTAATGTCATATACATACGAGTATATAAAATAATTTCGCTGGGTTCGTACTACTTAAACTTAAAACTAATGTCATATACATACGAGTATATAAAATAATTTCGCTGGGTTCGTACTACTTAAAATTAAAACTAATGTCATACACATACGAGTATATAAAATAATTTCGCTGGGTTCGTACTATTTAAAAATAAAACTTATCTCGTACACATACGAGTATATAAGATAATTTCGCTGGGTTCGTACTACTTAAAATTAAAACTAATGTCATATACATACGAGTATATAAAATAATTTCGCTGGGTTCGTACTACTTAAAATTAAAACGTATCTCATATACATACGAGTATATAAGATAACTTCGCTGGGTTCGTACTATTTAAAATTAAAACGTATCTCATATACATACGAGTATATAAAATAATTTCGCTGGGTTCGTACTACTTAAAATTAAAACGTATCTCATATACATACGAGTATATAAGATAACTTCGCTGGGTTCGTACTACTTAAAATTAAAACGTATCTCATATACATACGAGTATATAAGATAACTTCGCTGGGTTCGTACTACTTAAAATTAAAACTAATGTCATACACATACGAGTATATAAGATAACTTCGCTGGGTTCGTACTACTTAAAATTAAAACTAATGTCATACACATACGAGTATATAAGATAACTTCGCTGGGTTCGTACTACTTAAAATTAAAACTAATGTCATACACATACGAGTATATAAGATAACTTCGCTGGGTTCGTACTATTTAAACTTAAAACTTATCTCATACACATACGAGTATATAAGATAACTTCGCTGGGTTCGTACTACTTAAAATTAAAACTAATGTCATACACATACGAGTATATAAGATAACTTCGCTGGGTTCGTACTACTTAAAATTAAAACTAATGTCATACACATACGAGTATATAAGATAACTTCGCTGGGTTCGTACTACTTAAAATTAAAACTAATGTCATACACATACGAGTATATAAGATAACTTCGCTGGGTTCGTACTACTTAAAATTAAAACTAATGTCATACACATACGAGTATATAAGATAACTTCGCTGGGTTCGTACTATTTAAACTTAAAACTTATCTCATACACATACGAGTATATAAGATAACTTCGCTGGGTTCGTACTACTTAAAATTAAAACTTATCTCATACACATACGAGTATATAAGATAATTTCGCTGGGTTCGTACTATTTAAACTTAAAACTTATCTCATACACATACGAGTATATAAGATAACTTCGCTGGGTTCGTACTACTTAAAATTAAAACTAATGTCATACACATACGAGTATATAAGATAACTTCGCTGGGTTCGTACTACTTAAAATTAAAACTAATGTCATACACATACGAGTATATAAGATAACTTCGCTGGGTTCGTACTACTTAAAATTAAAACTTATCTCTTACGCATACGAGTATATAAGTTAATTTCGCTGGGTTCGCACTACTTAAAATTAAAACTTGAAAACTAAAATAACGTTTTATGTAAATTGATACTTAATCATATTATTTTTCAACCGACTGCCAAAAAGGAGGAGGTTGTCAATTCGACTGTATGTTTGTTTTTTATGTGTGCTACCTCAGAACTTTATACTGGGTGAACCGATTTTTATGATTCTTTTTTTATTTGAAAGCTAGTGCTTCCCGTGTGGTCTCATATAAATTTTATCAAAATCGGTGTAGTAATTTATTAGAAAATTAACAAAAACCAAAAATAATAATGCAAAAATGTACTAAGTTATTGCGATTGAAGTCGGTTTTTTAACGGTTTTTAGCGTTTTTTTGAAATATGGTTCACAACTACTATGGTTTACTTTTTTACTACTTGTGTTTCGCTCGCCCTAAGCGTAAATAATATAATGTGCAGATTTCGAAAAAAAAAGTGTTATTGTTTCAATTCTTAACCAGCACGTTTACTAGACAGATTTTATTTACTACTTGACGCCAAAGTGGATGTAAAGTTTATCTAGCTCGGCTAATCACCGCTAGGCTAGATACACACCAAAGATGACCTATTATTCACTCATAACATTAAAAGACAAAGATGACCTACTATATCGACTGTAATTAGGGCGTCTTTGTAAGGTTTAACTTCATATTGTGGAGCCTCTAATGGCGTTAGACAACTTAATGAAACTGTGTGATTTTCGCCATTTTGGCGCTGATAGCAGCGCAGGTGCCCATGAAACTAATAAGAGTCAAATGTCAAGTCATAGAGTGATAATTTTAGTACCCAAGACAATCGGAAGGGGGGGGGGGGTTGGGGGGGGTCGCTTAACATCGGCACAAACAATTACTGTTATTTTGTACGAAATATTTAGTCCAGCGTACTTTTATAAGTAATGGAGGTTAGTGCTATATAAATTAAGAGATATTACAGATGCATAAATTCGATCTCGACTTAATGATGAACATCTCCAGGATTAAATGTCAATAGCTTGCACCAATTTTACTCCAAATTTCAGGCAGATAGTCCGAAACAAAAAATGGCATTTTTCTCATTGATATGTAAAAAAATACCTTTATTATTTCCGTAATTACATTTGTTTAACAAATATTTTTTTCTATAAAATATTGTACGGACCGCGATGGTTCTTTCAATTCTTAAAACGGACCCTGAGCTAAACTAATTGGTGACCCCTGTACTAGAACGTAAGTCGCTTTCTGCTCCAAATTTCCTTTACCTTTTAAGTTTTGTGACTCTTCCTTCATACATTTAATTCCATTCATGCCATCGATTTTTTTAATTACTGAATCTAAATTAAAAAAAATGGCCAAAATTAGTTTTGTATACAATCACGTGAACGACAATAAAATTAAACTTATTAACTTTATCGAAAAAACTAAAACCTAGCTTTTATTCTGACTGACAACCTAACAAAAGTTGGTCCAAATTGGTTAACATTTAAGAGGTGAAAATCGTCATCGCCGTTTGTATGAAAAGTCGCAGCTACACAATCCTCTTAATGATACCGAAAAATACCCTGGTATTGTTATCATTTTATGGACGTTTGTAAGTGTAGTCGATTAAATCCGGTATTTGACTACTAGTCATTTGAGTAACTTTTTATCAACTGTCAAAAACGAAAGTTTGTTCTGCAATTGTTCGCGTTACTGACATAGTGACGTCATAAGTGCCATAGTCTTTGACGAACTAATTTGTTGTTTTTAACAAATATAAAATTAAAAATTGTTTCATATTTCAAATGAGCAAGTGTTTTTGCTATTCTAGAAGAATGGCTATTTATTGTATCATCATATCATCATCATTATCATATCAGCCGAAAAACGTCCACTGCTGAACAAAGGCCTACGACGACCGGTCCTGCGCTGCCTATTATTGAATAGTGTTTTTTAATTTATTTTTTATACAGTAAAAAAGCCTACTAAATAAATATAGGAGCGTCTGTGGCGCAACAGCTAGGGCCGCCGCCTACTGTTCGGGAGGTCGTGGTTCGAATCCTGCCACGAACCAATGTGATTTTGAATTTAGATTTCATATGTACGTTTATCCGACGCTCTTACGGTGAAGGAAAACATCGTGAGGAAACCTGCACACGCCTGCGAAGAAACTCAAAGGTGTGAAGTCGACCAACCCGCACTGGGCCCGCGTGGTCGACTAAGGCGCGATTGCCCCAATTCAGGGTAGGCTCGAGCCTGTCGGTGGGGACGTATATGAGCTGATATGATTAATTAACTATTGCGGATTTCGTCAGCGCGGATGTTTTGATTTTTCCCACGGGAACTCTTAAATTTTTCGAGATATAAAGTATCCTACATGTTAACCCGGGCTATAAGAAACTACCATATAAAATTTTATCATTATCGACCAGATAGTTATTTCGAGTTGCGCGAACATACAGACAGACGGACAAAAATTTCAAAAGTTGTTGTTTTGGCCTCTATATTGTTAGTAATAATGTCCAACACAGTTATTATTTTCTAAAAATATTTCATGTACAGACACGGCCCCGTTACAGTTTTATTATATGTCATATCAGCCGAAGGACGTCCACTGCTGGACATAGGCCTCCCCCAAGGATTTCCACGACGACCGGTTCTGCGCTGCCCGAATCCAGCGGCTTCCCGCAACCTTCACCGGGTCATCGGTCCACCGAGTGGGAGGCCAGCCTACACTACGTTTTCCGGTGCGTAGTCGCCACTCGAGAACTTTTTTACCCCAACGGCCCCGTTACAGGTTTATTATATCTTTTTAAAGGCAAAAGTGATTGACTTATGTATCAACGCAAAGGCCAAACCCTTAAGGCTGGAAAATTGAAATTTCGCACACGTATTCCTCATATGATGAAGGTATTCACTAAGGCAAGATTTTTCAAAATTCAACCCCCGACGGGGTGAAATAGGGAAAAAATGTTTGTATGAAACTTTTTATTGCATGGAAGTATTTGCATGAAATTTAGTATGAATTGAGTACGGCAAAAATAATGAGTTACGTATTTCAGCGTTTTCTAAAATTCAACCCCTCAGAGGGTACAATAGGGAATGAAACGCACAGGCCAAACCTTGCACAGGCTTTGAGCCTATTTTAGGTATCAGTCGATCCAAGTGTTTTGTATCAGCCGTTTTTGCAAAATAAATAAAAATTGATATACTTAACGGCTTGATGAATTTAGGAGCGCGAGCTGTAGTTAAATTCGTCTTGATCCCCTGAGAGACATGGGACGGATTTTTACCCGAATGCTAAAAAAAGAGAGGTATAAAAAATACAATCGGGTTTTTAAATTTCAATTAAATTGATAAGGTATTTTTAATATAAGAAAAAATAAAATGCCTATAATATACCTATAAGCCTTTCGTAATAGTACATTACTGCAGCGGCCAGCAAAAGAGGCATTGATGGACGGACGTGTAAATGTGGGCCGAGGCACACATACGCATGTCCATCAATGCCTAGTTGTGGCCAAGGCTTGTATAGTACTTTTCTCAAATAATGCGCGGAAATTTAAACTTCAATAATTAGTTTTCAAAATCAATGACGAACAAAGAACAACAATAATTTTTCACGTGCCAAAGTGTTCATTAGTTTTTTATTATTATTAAACAGCGTTTTATTTGTAAGTCAGTTTGAAATTTAAATAACACCTGTGATAAGTTATCTCCTTGGTTGCCCTGTTTCGGAGTAAAATATAGTTCCATTTTTAAATTACACCAGAGATATGAGCTAACATAGTAATTTATTTGGTCGCCAAACACGACAGATATGGATTTTATACAACTTTTGCCGACCGCTGCTCGTATGTATTTGGCCAGTACAGCAACTTCGATTTATCTCGAAGAAGGTTGTTAAAATAATGCTCAAATTTCCAAGCATGTTTGAGAAAAGACAGTTTAGGGCCCCAAGTAGTTTTTAAGTCCGGCACTGGTTAAGAGTCTCCAGGAGGCTCGAGTTTCCATACAAACGTAGTTCCGCTTTAATACAAAAACTACATGCCGGATTGAATCCAAACTTTGTAAATATAATATTGACTAGACACATATATGGATGTTTGTAATTAGTTTTCATCGCAGTAAATTTAAACGTAACTAAACGAAGGCTTAAATTAGTTTTGTACTGAAAGTTTGAAACAGCTTTTTTTTTCCATTTTATACTAGTACATCGAAAACTAATTACAAACATCGATATGTGTCCCCTCAATATATAAGGTGAAACAAAATTAGCTGAAACTATTTTAACTGGTGTTTCTACCCATAACACTAAAAAACTTTCCCCATGGAACCCATAGTCAAATCTTAAAAAAAAAATTGGCCCTCCCATACTAACTTGATCAGCTGATCAGCCAACTTAGTATGAGAATTTCAAAAATTTTTTCGAGATTTGACTGGGTTTCATTGGGAAAGTTGTTCAGTTTCATGGGTATAAGCACCAGTTAAAATAGTTTCAGCTAATTTTGTTAGACCTTATATTTACAAAGTTTAGATTCAATCCGGCATGTAGTTTTTGTATCAAAGCGGAACTACGTTTGTATGGAAACTGGAGCCTCCTGGGGACCCTTAAATAGTCCCAGCTTTCCGCACTCCGCACTGCGCCGCAACATGACATTAAAATTTACGAAGCTGCCACCTGCCACAGTATAACGATATGGCTTACAGTAGCGCAACGCCTTTGATGTCGCGCGATGCGCCCCGGCGTAGGTACTAGTCCATACCATAGAGTACAAAAAATATTACTTTAACAAGCCCATACTAGTCTGTAACACAGGCTTACAGTAGCTTAAGGCCCAGTGGTACTTAAAATCTGTCTTTGTCTTTTTCTTTACGTGTAAAGAGGAATGAAAATAACCACACTTTTGCACTTTTTCGATGTTTTCGTTTTTATTTTCATCATATTTATATTAAATTAAAATCCAATCGATGTTTTCCCTTCAGTCACCTATGAACTTTATTTTAGTAAATAAATCATTTATCAAATTACTTATTTTAAGAATAAAACCGAAAATAGACGATAAAATGGCTCGAAATTAGATACCTTTGCAAAATTATTCTATCGAGCCAACTTAAATCGTGTTTCCATTCGATATAGTCCCTCGTAGCTATTCTCAATAATACCAATATGTTTTCCTAGATTTTAAATTTACTGTTAACTTGTTTAAGTGGATTTTTAGGTACCACTGCGCCTGAACGCTTTTGATGTCGCATGATGCGCCCCGGCGTAGGTACTAGCATACTAGCCTGTGGCCTGTGGCCAGCCTGGCAAACTCGCGGAGTTTGCCAGGCTGTGCCCCGCCGCCCGCTGCCCCGCAAGTACTCTTCCGTTGCTCTACGTAAGTGCATTCGTTGCGCTACTGTAAGCCACTATATTGTAATACTGTGCTCCTGCGAACGAAACAATCCACGTACTACCCTGCGCTGCCCTATTTACATACTACACGCCTGTGACGTCAGAGGCTACGCTCCGCTCGCTACCAACATAGCGTAGCTTTGTCGCTAAATATAGAGTTTCCAACTTTGCAGTTTTCAATTATTCTATTTTTAAATCCTCACTTTAGCCACACCCCGGACACTGCATACAACGGTCGTGAAATAACATTTCAAAAAAGGAATGACGGAACAAACAAAATGGCGGCGAAATCCTATACTTTCGACAACCAAACTGTAACCAATCTGTATCAATCGGGGTGACGAGGGGGTGAGGTCGCAATCTAGAGAGCGGCAGGGAGTGTCCATACTGTATGTTAGTACTAATATATATACTATGCTTTAGCAGAAATGCACAACTATGCACTTTTTCTCAAACATGCTTGGTTTGTGCATTATTTTGACAAACCTTCTTCGAGATAAATCGAAATTGCTGTACAGGCTTAATACATGCCAGCAGCTGCCAGCAAAAGTTGTATAAAAATCCATATTTGTCGTGTTTAGCGGCCAAATAAATTACTATGTAAACTCATATCTGTCGTGTAATTTAAAAATGAAACGATCTTTTACTACGATTACTGGATTTTCATACAACTTTTGCAGGCCGCTGCTCGCATGTATTTGGCCAGTATAGCAATATCGATTTATCTCGAAGAAGGTTGTCAAAATAATGCACAAATTTCCGAGCATATTTGCGAAAAGTACTGTACAAGCCTTTGCCACAACTAGGCATTGATGGACTTTACGCGTTCGTCCATCAATGCCTCTTTTGCTGGCCGCTACAGTAATGTACTATTATTTTCGTATCTATTTGATTAGATATTATCTTCTCGTTTGTGTTAACTAGAAAGTAGTTAAGAAGATATAAAGTAAGGCATGTCAACAATCTAAATTCCTGTTATGTCATTATTAGTAATGTAAAATAATATACTTCAGAAAAAAAAACATCTAAGTCAAAATTTGTCAAAGTATCAATCAAAGTCCCAAAAATAATAACCAAATTTCAAGAAAAATTGATGCCTAGGTAATAATTACTATCTCTATGCTAAAGGGTGATGGGCAGAAATACATGGGTTCTGTCCCCTCCACCAACAGGCATAAAAAGATGCCAATGTGATCGTATATAACCCATTATATGATTTTTCCCATTTTTTGGAAAATTCCATAGGTTAAGGTAAGAATTTAATTAAAATAAATACGATATATCCTATGAAATATCTATATAAATCACTAAATACCATGAGAACCCTATTGATCTGGACGACGCCGCCATACTAAAATAATAGTAGATTGTATCATAAGGAAGAAAAATATTATTTTTACGGCGAGGGCGCTTTTTTTGAATCCTGAGCGAAGTGAGGGATTCTTTAGTAGAATCCTGATCGTAGCAAGGGATTCAAAGTACGTTGCCCGAGCTAAAAATATATTTTGCGCCCTAGTGATACACTCTACTTTTCATCACCCTCTATAAGAAAATAAAAAGAGCCTCATATTGTTTTTCTCCCGGGATTTTGCAGGTAATACATTATCCATCACATTTCTTGCGTCAGTTCTAATACTTTCAGGAGTTAATTCTATACTTTCACTGTCACTTGAAGAATTCATTTTTCAAAACAAAACCATGAATTTCTAACAATTCGTGTAAATTGACAAAAACGTGGGCTGTAGTTCGCGCGTTTTTAATTTGATTTCTTTTTTTTTATTGAGCCGGCGGGCGGCGCGACTATGGGCCGTCGTACCAGCCAGTCTTTATTCAAACAATATTTGCGTTCGATTTCTTTGGCTCTGAACACTAAGATGTTCCAAATTCAAAAAGTGCGCGGCAAAGATAATAGGGATGACGACAGCATCAAAAATAAATTATGAACTCTTGATCACTAAATTGCCCTTCTACTTAAACTTCGGAAAACCTTACTCGTTTTGTTTTCCATCAAGTCTTCGATTTTTAATTCACTAAAATCACAAAATGAGTACATAAATGACGCTGCAAAACTATGACGTCACTCTTAAGTATATCAAATATTTTTAGAACCAAATGTCGTTTTTGACAGATGATAAAAAGTAAGTCAGATGACTAGCATTCTTCATCCCAATTGCAGCGCACTTATAAAGAGGATTAAAAACTCATTACTGCCCGCTAAAAGTTTCTTTTAGAAAACACCACCTTGTGACTATTTAGTAATCTGTGCTTTGTGTGCACTTGAAGGTGAACCAAGTCGTTCTTTTCGAATAGATGGGAGGAAAAACTATTGCCAAAGATGAACCACTCAAACACCATTTCATTTTTGTTGATGGGTGGGGACTATTCCGCTTGATGGGTGGGGACGATTCCGCCTGATGGGTGGGGACGATTCCACCTGATGGGTGGGGACGATTCCGCCTGATGGGTGGGGACGATTCCGCCTGATGGGTGGGGACGATTCCGCCTGATGGGTGGGGACGATTCTGCCCATACTCCTTTCAACCTAACCCGTCCGGTGGTTTGAGGTGTGCGTTGATAGATCAGACAGTCAGTCACGGTTTCTTTATATATATATATATATATATATATATATATATATATATACAGAAGATACAGATGACTATTGTAAATTACTACATGAAAGAAAAGACTTGTGAAACTGGTGCTTGACGTTGTAAAGTTTTCTAACAATAAAGGGTTCCTTACCCAAAGTGTGCCAACGGGACCATATCACTAAGTTTCCACTCACCGTCCGTCTGTCCATCTATCAGCAGGCTGTATGTCACGAACCGTAGTAGCACACCCCGGAAACTGCATACAACAACGGTGGTGAAATGACATTTCTAAAAACAAATGACGGAGCAAACAAAATGACGGCCAAATCCTATACATTCGAGAACCAATCTGTATTTGTTTGGGGGGTGAGGTCGGCATCTAAAGAGAGCGGCAGGGAGTTTGTTTGGCACTTGCCTTGCAGAGTACCAGGACAAGCGTCTTGGTGGCAAGACCTACCGTAACTGGTCCTTGTCTTCACCTTATGGTGTTGGCAGGAATAGCGGCCCCCACCGTTATGCCCTAGGGTAGGTAAGTGGGGATGCTATATCATAAACCTGGAAGTCTAGCGTATCTGGTAGATATACGAGAGGGGATGTATGTTGGTACTAATATATTATATGGTAGTAGGTAGACAGTTGAAATTTTCACAGAATGTGTATATCTATTGGCGCCAGCACAAAAAATTATAAAAATAAAATAACATTAAAAATAAAAGGGGATCCCCATGAAATGACACACTTACATGTTAAAAAAGCATCGGTGGTTCAACGGCAACGACCCTGTCTTCCTAACCAGAGGCCACGGGTTCAAACCCTGACGGCCTTTGTACCAATGAGTTTTTCGAAACGTACTTACCGATTGCTTTAAGTAAACATTGTGAGGAAACCTGCACATCTGATTCCAGTTGTGTATGAACGTAGCGTTGCACACGTCTGTAGGTGTAAATCTAAATGCCTTACCGCGGGTGATGCTAAGTGCAACACCAGGCAACTGCCCGTTGGATAGCACGGTTAATTGTGTCACACGTGAGAGAGATTTGCAGTTTGTTTAAAGCAACATTAAGTAGTATCTTCTATATAACTTACATGTTTTTAACCGTCTCAATGGCGTAATGGTCAGTCTATTCGCTTCACACCAGGAGGTCGCAGGTTCGATTCCCGGCGGGGTCAACTTTGTAAGACTCGGTTTGGTTGGTGGTAGGGCATTTTCATAGCCCGCCTGGCTAGCTACCACTATCTTAATTCAGTCTTGCCACCAAACATCAGTGTTAACAGCATCGATGTGTTCCGGCTTGAAGATAAGATTGCGTTGGGGAATCTTGGTAAGCTCGCTTCCATCTTCGGCATCATTGTCATTTACCATCAGGTGAAATGATGAAGGGCTTATCAATTGTGGATGAAAAAAAAACAAATTTTCGCACAATCAGACCCTTGAAAGTCGCTCTTAACTCGATCGCAAGATTTGAAGCGGACTTACAGACGAACATTTCAAGTAAAAAATAAAATAAAATAAAAATCTGTGAAAAACCTAACCAGTCCGGAGTGCCGACAGAAGTGGAAACTTTTTACAGTTTCATAAGTTTTGACCCTCCAAGTTTTCCTGGTTACGGTAACGGTAACAGGTAACGGTAACAGTGTAGCGAGTTCAGTGGCTTTTCCCCCATCTCAAACACAGTTTTGACCCTCCGAGTGCTCCTGCTGCCCAACGCGCTTAAAGAAGTTTTCACTTCAAAAAGATTGTAAAAATAATCTTCATTTTGAAAACCACCAATATAGAAACTTTCCAGTTAAAAACCAACACTTTCCAGTTAAGAACCCAACTCCGGGAGTGCCGACATAATTGAAAACTTAAAGGGCTTGTACCCAGAGACGTTAACATATTGTCCAAGGGCTTATCAATAAATTGTGAATTTAAAAAAAACATTGGTGTTTTGGTAATGAACCCTCAGTTGGAGTCCGACTCACACTTGGCCGGCTTTTTCATTACTGGAATGACTAAGTTGAAACAGAAAGAATTGAATATTCTACGACATCAACTCTCGACTTTTTTAAATATATTTTTTTTCTTATCCAAAGGATCCGGCGTGCAAATTGCCTATTGTGGCGAGTGCCAACAACAGCCAGTAGCTTGCTCAACACAATAAAAAATAATTTTAATTGAACTACTAAACTCTCGAATGCTTCGAATTTTTATTTATTTTCAGTTCGTTAGCAACTTTCTTCCGAAGTAGGTACGAAGGAGTTTCTATTCAACCGCGTAATTTGAACCGGAACTTTTCCACAGCGACTGCTAGACAAATTGTGGCCGCCATTTTACAGAGAGACTGGCAACGACGCCACAATAGCCTCATTCGACTCTAGCTGTATTCATTTCAAGCTTCGACTAAGATCATTTGATTCTTCATAATTTTTTTCCATCCTCTTTGTATCTTGATTGGCCTTTTGAAGAGTTTTAAAGCCTGCTGAATTTTTGTGCGATCATTATTTTTAGGGTACCGTACTACCAAAGGGAAAGAGAAAGAGATCAATCGTCGAATCCAACTCGGCTGGGCAGCGGTCGGGAAGCTTCGCAATATCTTTACGTCCCAGATACCGCAGTGTCTTAAGACCAAGGTTTTCGACCAGTGTGTGTTGCCAGTGATGACACACGGAACTGAGACATGGTCGCTTACTATGGGCCTCATAAGAAGGCTCAAGGTCACCCAAAGGGCAAAGGAGCGTGCTATGCTCGGAGTTTCTCTGCGTCATCGAATCAGAAACGAGGAGATTCGTAGGAGAACCAAAGTAAACGATATAGCTCTCAGAATTGCTAAACTTAAGTGGCAGTGGGCGGGGCACATTGCTCGTAAAACAAATGGCCGTTGGGGCAGTAAAGTTCTCGAGTGGCGACCACGCACCGGAAAGCGTAGTGTAGGCAGGCCTCCCACTCGGTGGACCGATGACCTGGTGAAGGTCGCGGGAAACCGCTGGATGCGGGCAGCGCAGAACCGGTCGTCGTGGGGATCCTTGGGGGAGGCCTATGTCCAGCTGTGGACGTCCTTCGGCTGATATGATGATGAATACCAAAGGGAGGCCAATGGAACCTTATTACTAAACTTCCCTCTCTCCGTCTGTCAGCGGGCTGTATTTCATTAGCCGTAATAGGTGGACAGTTCGAATTTTCACAGAGTGTGTATCAACGTCGGTGGCGTAATGGCAAGGGCTGCTACCTCCTGCCCGGGAGGTTGTGGTTCGATCCTGCCACGTACCAATGTGTTTTCGAATTTCGATTTCATATGTTCATTTATCCGATGCTCTTATACGGTGAAGGAAAACATCGTGAGGAAACCTGCATACGCCTGCGAAGACACTCGAAGGTTGTGTGTGAAGTCGACCAACCCGCACTGGGCCCGCGTGGTCGACTAAGGCTCGATCGCTCTTATTTAGGGTAGGCTCGAGCCCCTCGGTGATGACATATATGAGCTGATGTGTGTGTATATTAACAAAATATGAAAATAATAATAAAAGGGAGCTCTCATACAAGAAACATGTTTTTTAAGGCTTTTTTTGCTGTAAAGTAAAAACTTATAAACATACAAGCGTGAAACTTGGTGTGATTGTAGTATTTATTGTTATAATTTATTTTTCAGACAACAGTGATCCATAACATGTTAATAAGACTTAGCCTATGTTAGTAATTATGATAATACTATGTCAATTCATAATACTGTGTCAAATAATAATTAAACCTACCAATATTATAAATGTGAAAGTTTGTACGTATGAATGTATGGATGTATTTTTGGATGTTTGTTACTCTTTCACGCTTCAACTACTTAACGGATCGGGATTAAACTTGGCTCACATATAAGTTAGGTCCTGGAGTACGACATAGGCTACTTTTTACCCCGGGAAAACGTCTTATTCCCACGGGGAAATCAAAAACAACGCGGGCGTAGCCGTGGGCGGACGGCTAGTTAATTAATAAATTGTCAACAAACATAGAAAAATAAACAGGAAATAAAATGTCATATCTAAATGTCAAATAATATCAACAATAATAACAATAAAAATTATACCGATTTGAACTTATCCTAAAGCACAACAGCAAATAATGTAATTTTGAACCAAAAAAAACCGACTTCAAACAGGAAACCAAGGTTCCCCTCGATTTCTCTGGATGCCATCATCAGATCCTGGTTTCCTCATCATGGTACCACTCTTGGGATATCTCCTTTCCAAAAAAAAAGAATCATCAAAATTGGTTCATAAACGACGAAGTTATCCGCGAACACACATAAAAAAAATATGTACGGTCGAATTGAGAAGCCTCCTCCATTTTTGAAGTCGGTTAAAAAGTGGCCAAGCGTGAGTCGTAGTCGCGCTATGGCGTCTGACATGAATGAAATAAAAACCATAATTTTTGTGTCAGTCGCGTTGATGTCTTTTGTTAGTAATATGAATTGGAATCATTGCCATAGTTATGTGGAGTGGTTTGGTGATACGCAACCCTCGGACCGCGAGTCGACTCGCACTTGGCCTGTTTTTATTTAAGTGGTCGTTTTACTTTCAATAGCGGCTTCTTTAGCCGAACGTTTCACAGATTGATTTTCTATTGGTTTTTCATCTCAAAGGAAAAAGGGACCCCTGCAGGATCACTCGCGCGTCCTCGCCTGTCTGTCCGGCTGTCACAGCCGTTTTCCTCACAGACTCGGCATTTGACGGGAAAATGGAAATTTGGCATTCAAAAGCCAATTGACCCGCGTAGTTTTGAAAAGGGTGGATTAGGAAAGGTATTTTTTTTCTCCATTTCTTTTCAAGTGAATTCGGTGTCGTGTACATAGGTAAAAGGTAATCGAACCTGAAAGCGTTTACTCGTGTCACACCCTGGACACTTCATACAACGGGCGAGAAATTACATTTCAAGTATCGAATGACGGAACAAACAAAATTACGGCGAAATCCTATACGTTAGAGAACCAAACTGTAACCAATCTGCATCAATCTTGGTGACGAGGGGGTGAGGTTACAATCTAGAGAGCGGCAGGGAGTATCCATACTGTATGTTAGTACTAATATGCATACTTTGCTCGTGTTCTCGTTTCCTACTTAACCCCTGGATCACGGATCACGATTGCTGACTGAATTTGGAACCGTAGGCATAACCATTCTTTTCAATGGCAGATTTTTCTCAAAGAATATCTTGTTGCAGAAATGATGACGTGCAGACTGGGCTCTCGACGGCTGGGTGGCTCACGGGGCTCCCTGCAGACCGGCACCGCCTGCTCCGCGGCCAGCGAGCTTGACCTCTCCTCGCGCTCCCGACGCTCCAACAGGGCCAGGTACTGCGGTATTGCTTGATGATGACATGATGACGTGCAGACTGGGCTCTCCGCAGCTGGACGGCTCACGGGGCTCTCTGCAGACCAACACCGCCTGCTCTGCGGCCAGGGAGCTTGACCTCTCGTCGCGCTCCCGCCGCTCCAACAGGGCCAGGTACTGCGGTATTGCTTGATGATGACATGATGACGTGCAGACTGGGCTCTCGGTGGCTGGGCGGCTCACGGGGCTCCCTGCAGAGCGGCACTGCCTGCTCCGCGGCCAGCGAGCTTGACCTCTCCTCGCGCTCCCGCTGCTCCAACAGAGCCAGGTACGGCGGTATTGCTTCATGTTGACATGATGACGTGCAGACTGGGCTCTCGACGGATAGGCGGCTCACGGGGCTCCCTGCAGACCGGCACCGCCTGCTCCGCGGTCAGCGAGCTTGACCTCTCCTCGCGCTCCCGCCACTCCAACAGGGCCAGGTACTGTGGTATTGCTTTATGATGACAGCTCTCGGCAGCTAGGCGGCTCACGGGGCTCCCTGCAGACCGGCACCGCTTGCTCCGCGGCCAACGAGCTTGACCTCTCTTCGCGCTCCCGTCGCTCCAACAGGGCCAGGTACTGCGTTATTGCTTGATGATGACAGCTCTCGGCAGCTGGGCTCCTCACGGGGCTCCCTGCAGACTGGCACTGCCTGCTCCGTGGCCAGGGAGCTTGACCTCTCCTCGCGCTCCCGCCGCTCCAACAGGGCCAGGTACTGCGGTATTGCTAGATTATGACATGATGACTTGCAGACTGGGCTCTCGGCGGCTGGGCGGCTCACGGAGCTCCCTGCAGACCGGCACCGCCTGCTCCGCGGCCAGCTAGCTTGACCTCTCTTCGCGCTCCCGCCGCTCCAACAGGGCAAGGTACTGCGGTATTGTTAGATGATGACATTATGATGTGCAGACTGGGCTCTCGGCGGCTGGGTGACTCACGGAGCTTCCTGCAGACCGACACAGCCTGCTCCGCGGCCAGCGAGCTTGACCTCTCCTCGCGCTCCCGTCGCTCCAACAGTGCCAGTTACTGTGGTATTGCTTGATAATGACATGATAACGTGCAGACTAGGCTCTCGGCGACTAGATGGATTTCTGGACCACCCCTTTTTGCGGGTTGAAGTTTTTTCAATAGAAAAAGATATTCGGTCCCTCGTGATCACTTTCGCTGGCTCTTGCGCTGCAGTCTCTCCACCCTGAAATCAGACCAACGCCGGGAGTGGCGCCTCCACCAATTGTGATGACCCTTACTGATCGTGGGGGGGTTATGTTACTCAGAGCATTAGGAAAACATGTTAAATAATTTTTTATCGTTGGTTTTATTTACAATTGTTAAACCCTTGACAACATCTCACATGGTGGTAAGTGACGATATTGCCGAAGATGGAAGCGGGCTTACAAAGATGGGGATAAAAAACGCAATGGGGAACTGGCTATCTTATCTTCATACCGGAAAACACCAATGATATCAATATTGATATTTGGCGGCAAGACTTAGATAAGATGGTGGTAGCTAGCCAGGCGGGCTCAGAAAATGCCCTACCACCAGTCAAACCGAGTCTTACAATTGACCCCGCCGGGAATCGAACCCGCGACCTCCTGTGTAAAGCCAGTGAACTTACTTTCTAATCTGCTGTGCCGGATGGCTTATTATTGAAATATTAGATGTAGAATTATAATTTTATTGGTAGCTGCTCTTTGAAAAGTACCTATTTGATTCAAACAATGAAGGGGCCTCTGTCCTGGGCGAGTGCCGCACGCAGAATGTCTCTAGACGGTTGCAGACAGCATTCCATTCTAAAATTCAAATTAAATTAAATTCAAAAATTACGTTTAAATTGACATGCGGTTTAAAACAGCCATAAAAGAGGCGCGATACGCAAATGTAGAGATATTAGATCTCTACAGTATGCAGTGACTATGATAGATAATACTCTTTTCCTTAGAAAAGATGAGTAGAAGATGCTTATGCGATGGGTTAACGTGCACAAAGAAATTACCATATTTCACTAAGTCATGAAATACAAATAAATCAGTGTACAAACTGTAAATCATCGTAATCTACACATCGTCACACGCATGAACATAATCCTTTAAAACTCTTCCTTTCCTGAATATCTCCGTTCCCGTGCCTTCCCCACCCAGACGTTTAGGCGTCACCAAAACTCTGGTAGTTCCCCACTGCAATACCAAATTCTTCTCCAACTCGTTCACTGTTGAAGCTGAGAACCTCTGGAACAAATTGCCTTCCAACTTTCGCGACTGCTCCTCTGTTAGCTCTTTCAAAATCAAACTTAAAGAGCATCTTCTTTCCCTACAAAACGTGTAAGTTTATTTGTTCACATTTAATTTAGTAAGAATAGTAAGTAATCTATTTTTAGGTATGTATTATTTATGTGAGTAGATTAGGTTACTTTATATTATAATTATATATTAGTATTTTATATAGTATCATTTTAGGTACACATAGGTTTGCCCACCGTCCTTTAAATTCTCATAATACCCGGTAAGGATGGCTGGAAGAGATCTCTTATAGAGATAAGTCCACCTTTGTATACGTCCTTTCTAAGTGTTTTCATGTAAATATTTGTGTGCAATAAAGAATATATACTACGAGTTCTACTCGTCATACTGAACAACTTTCTCCAAGGAACCCATAGTCAATTCTCAAAAAAAAAATTTGGACCCTCCATACTAAAAGCACAAAATCGGTCGATCAGCTGATCGATTTGTATAGAGTAAAAAAAAATTACGTTTTCAGCAAAGTCGTAGAACAGAAGTTGTTCAGTAAGACAAGTAGAAGCCCCAGTTAACGGGACCTACACCAATTTTGTTACACCCTGTATAAATTTTATTATTAGTATATTTAAGATCCTAAAGTTGCACTCTTAGTGAGAACAGTTCAAAAGTTTCTTCGCGACTGAATGCTGGAAACTCTGGAAGCATACAACTTCGCTAGTAGTTAGATAGAACTTGTTACTTGTTAGAAGCAGCAATTTCGTATTTCATCACGGCACTCCCCGTTCGGTGCACGCGCACGCAGCGAGATTGCTATCAATCTTTCCTCGGGGGCTTACAAAACATACCTATATTAATAAGGTGAGGGAGACTCTTCGTACTTTGTTTACGAACGATATGGTTCTATGGGCCCCATAAGAAGGCTCAAGGTCACCCAAAGGGCAATGGAGCGTGCTATGCTCGGAGTTTCTCTGCGTGATCGATTTAGAAACGAGGAGATCATTTCGGAGAGTGTGCCCTGGAGCTTCACGATCTCATTCCCCCCTCTCCATTTTGATCAGCGGACGACCTGGCGCGGAGGACGGTTCCACCTCTTTATCGTTAACCTTTACGCACGAAGCGTTTTGCTTCTTCGTTCATTATGCGAACGGCCAAGGAGTGGAATTCCTTGCCAGCGTCTGTTATCCCCGATTCGTATAATTGAGGAATCTTCAAGACTAGAGTGAACACGCATTATTTGAGCTGGCGTGTTACATCCTCGGCTGCATCGGGACTTACCATCAGGTGAGGTGCAGCCAAACGCACTCAAATTTTATAATCAAATACTGCGCACAAAGTAATACATAATACACCACTTTTTGTAAGTTAATAGTAAATAAATGTAATGAAATGATGAAATCTGACAAACCACAATCACACATTTCATTCCTAGAACGTGATTACAAAATTTCAATAACTTTGAATGATTAATATTCAAATAAGAATCAAACATTATTTGTGGGGCGCGCACACGGGACCTTCGATTATTTACTGTCTGGATATAGCGCGGTGGCGCAGATGCGTCGAAAAAAATACCGGTGAACTGTTTACCGGTAATCCACGAACACCGAGAGAAATAATATGACAGGAGCCAGCGGTCACGCATCGTCATCATATTAGCCGAAGGGACGTTTACGGCTGGACAAAGGCCTCCTCTAAGGATTTCCACGACGACCGGTTCTACGCTGCCCGCATTCAGCGCCTTCGCACGACCTTCACCAGGTCATCAGTCCACCGAGTGGGAGGCCTACATACGCTACGTTTTCAGGTACGTGGTCGCCACTCGAGAACTTTACTGGCGAAGATGCGTCGAAAAATATACCGGTCAACGGTCACACCGAGACAAATTACGTGACAGAAGCGGGTGTAAGACAGTGGTTGTCACGCATACAACCATAAAAAAGCCGGCCCGTTTTTATCCCAGTGGTTACACTCCTCCCAATCATCAAAAAAAATCTCTTGAACTTTAACCCTATTTCTAAAAACATCCCTTCCAAAGATGGCAACGTATCGTAATTGATGTCGGCAGCCGACATTTAACCGGATTCGCTCGCGGTGGCGGGAATATCTATCATCTAAATCAGGGATGGGCAAAGTACAGCCCGCGGGCCAACTCCGGCCCGCAAAGGCCTGGCCCGCCATCCTACCTTTCTAAAGTAGGAGCGAGTGTGTGGCATTCGAAAAAATAAATATGAAAATACAAAAGATATTGTCAACATATGAAAATCAATGATTAAATTTAAAAAAGCTACACAAAGAACTAAAAAACAGGCCAAGGGCCTACTACGGGGCACTGTCTGTACAATATACCAACGCGTTCCGGGTGCTGGTGGGGCTGCCTCGCTTCTGCAGCATATCAGGCATGTTTGCAGACGCGTATGTAGACTTTATACGCAACTATGCGTAAAAGGTGCGCGTCCCTGGTGCGCCGAGTCGGGCCAGCCCCAACGGCGTCCTAAGGATGATAGACAGGGTTGATTGCCCCTATATCCTTCACAGCTGCGGACTTCACGTGCCCAGCAGTTCAGCAATATTTTAATAGAATTGAATTTATTTAATCAACTACTAACACCTAGAATAAGTCACCTACTAACAAAATTTAAGTCTTTGTTACTCGAATAAATTAATAAATAATTATTATAAAAGCCCTATCAATGGCAGGGCCTAAAAATAAATCTTAAATTCCTTTTTGTATGTGTAAGTTTCAAACTTTATTTAAAGTTATAAAGTTAGTTATTTAAATTGAAAGATTTTCAAAGCAAATCAGGCCACTCGCACTCATCGTTGTAGGCATGAAAATGTACCTACGACGTCGACGCTGCGGTCTACGCTGCGCGGCCCCCTGCATGGGGCAATTCAGTAGTAAGAAGAGATTAAGAGTTACGCGATAGAATGAGAGGAAACTTATAGGTTAATTTAACTGTAGGTAATAAGCGCTATGAGACCTGAATTTGCACTTTGTTGTGTCGTAGCAAGAGTCGCCATTTATTTAAATGATTTTTCGGAGTTAAACTTCTTTTACGTAGTAAATAGTCTTTATACTTTGACCAAATGCATGTTTGGCCTGCCGTGAAATTTCTTATGTTTTTATGGCCCCTATTTAAAAAAAATTTGGCCATCCCTGATCTCTACTAAATAAATAGGATATTCCGTATTGATCCACTCGGCGCGAACGATACAGATCCGCTACAATGTAATATTCATCTTGCGTTTCATATTTACCCGTACATACATACATACAGATGCACGTGATCTGCTTTTGTTCTATATTCTTACTAGAACTGGTAAAAAAGAGGAAAGTGTCGTGTAATATCTGGTTGGAACGAAGTTTTCGGTTAACATTATAGTGCAAAAAATAGTACTAACCTCCTTGGCGTAATGGTTAAGGCCATTAGCTTCACATCAGGAGGTCGCGAGTTCGATTCTCGGCGGAGTTTAACTCTGACTCGGTTTGGTTGGTGGAAGGGCATCTAAGCCCGCCTGGCTAGCTACCACCATCTTATCAAGTCTTACCAAAGGGTAAAAACGGGACCCTTTTACTAAGACTCCGCTATCCGTCCGTCCGTCTGTCTGTATGTCTGTCCGTCTGTCACCAGGCTGTATTTCATGAACCGTGATAGCTAGACAGCTGAAATTTTAAAGCGCTATAACAAAACATACTAAAACTTACAAAAAGTGAAAAATAAGGGGGGTCTCCATACACAAAACGTGTTTTTATAAACATTAAGAAACTAGCGCCATCTAGTATGATGGTACGGATGCGCGGTTCTGACTCGCACTTAGCGGGTTTGGTAAGCCCTTGACATCATATCACCTGATGGTAAGTGACGATGTTGTTAACATTGATGTGTTCCGGCTTGAAGATAAGATAACATATAGATTCGGCATCATCGTAACTTACCATCAGGTGAGATGATGTCAAGGGCTTACCAATTGTGAATAAAAGTAAAAATAAAAATAATGTTAAATGAAAACAATTCGGGGATTATTTTATATTGAGCGTACCATCCTCGACTGCGTCACAATAGAATTAAGTAAATTCTATTGTGACTGCGTCGTCACGTGCTGTAGATAGATAGATAGATAAAACATTTATTCAAAGCTACATTACATTACATGTACGTCTGTTGTTCTAATTTATGTGGTCGTCACTTTCCATTAGCTAAGACGCAGTCATCATATCAGCTAATATTATATATTTCCGCCGTGGGGCTTGAGCCTACCCTGAGTTAGGGCAATCGGGCCTTAGTCGACCACGAGGGCCCAGCGCGAGTTGGTTGACTTCAAACACAACCTTCAAGTTTCTTCTTAGGCGTGTGCGGATCGACGTACATATGAATTCGAAATTCGAAAATACATTGGTACGTGGCAGGATTCGAACCGGCCCAATGAAAAACGAAGTCCGGGCACAGGCGGCTAGCCGTGCCGGCTTGTGGAAAAACGCACAATGACAGCGTCGTCAACAAAAGGCGATGTGTCGTGATGGTCCAAGTTTTTACTTCAAACTGGATGTATTCAATTCCATTCAATTCAAAATAGGTGCAAATTACACTCTTTCTGATAGTCATAAAATAACTTAATGTCATTTGTGAAAAATTAAGAAATAAACAATAATTCGTTTATATACGTCAAAATTCAATCCTTGATATAAACCAGATTATGTCATTAGAACATGAAAAATATATGACACGAAAAGTTATACATAAAAATCATAGAATGCATTTAACAACAGTAGGGCAGTTCACTCTCGCGTTATACTCGTGACCGAGTGCTGTCCGTGTGAACTGGCCTACTCTTGTCAACTGCATTAACGATAAATTAAATAAGTCCAAATGACATTATTTGTTTTGTATCATTAATTTTATTGACACTATTAAATGATGATTCTTTGTTCATATTTTTTTCACAATCTGACATTATGTAATGTAATCGAATCGCTATCTTAAGCTTATAACAATCAGAAAGAGTGTTACATGCATCTATTTTTAACACGCTTATATTAGCTTCACCTGTATATATTATGTATGTTTGTAAACGACTCCTTTGCACTTGATTTTAACCCACTTTAAACGGACAGATTTAATTCAAACTTTGTACATTTATCAAGAATCAGTGAATACAGTAATTTCATAAGTTTATCTCTTTATCCTGAACTAAAAATTGAAAAATGAATATAGTTTTGCCTAGGTACTAGGTACTTGGTTTTAATTTCCGCGCATTATTTGAGAAAAGTACTATAGAAGCCTTGGCCACAACTAGGCATTGATGAACTTACGTATGTGTGCCTCGGCCCACTTACACGTCCGTCCATCAATGCCTCTTTTGCTGGCCGCTGCAGTAATATACTATTTATTGCTTATTAGTACATATTATTAAATATTTGAGTGATTTTCTGTATGGCGTCAGTGGTGTAACGGCTAGGGCCGCCACCTCCTCTACGGAAGGTCGTGGCTCGAATCCTGCCGCGTAGCAATGTGATTTCGAATTTAGATTTCATATGTACGTTTATCCGACGCTCTTACGGTGAAGGAAAACATGGTTGCTATATAAAATAGTTGCTATATAAAATAGTTGATGGTGGGTTGCTCGATATACGAAAAATATGGCACTAAGCGCCCACACGCTGTTTTTACAATAATACTAGTATTTTTCGTTCATTAGTTATTCCAGCTTACATTAAGAATTATTTTTCACTTTTTAGTTTAATGTGCTTTAAAAGCTATTTTTTTAGTTTTTTTTTAAACTATATTTTTGAATAAACATTTTGAAATCTTGAAATCAACCTACCTAAGGAGCGTTGCAACACACGCAAACAAACTTCCTGATTAAACTTAAAATTTATGACTGTAATTAATAAGAAGGTATATAAGAGGTGTGAGTTTACCTGTATTTGCTCGCTTCACGTGTGCAAACTCCTTATCGCCTCCATAATCCCATCGAGCCGGGATATCAATCGCAACGCGCGCGGCGGCGCGCACTGCGTAACGTAACGCAAGTCGCGAGTGGCTGGCGCCCGGGGCCTGGGGCCTGGGGTGCCCATCGCGTCGGAAAAGCGATATTACGGGTGCTTGAATCAACCAAGACCAGGGTCGCACTCAGTAAACACTTGGGGCCTCGGAAAGCAGTCGTAGCTTAGTACGAGCGTCGGTGGCGTAACGGCTAGGGCCGCCGTCTACTGTCCGGGAGGTCGTGGTTCGAATCCCGCCACGTACCAATGTGATTTCGAATTTAGATTTCATATGTACGTTTATCCGACGCTCTTACGGTGAAGGAAATATCGTGAGGAAACCCACACACGCCTGCGAAGAAACTCGCAGGTGGTGTGTGAAGTCGACCAACCCGCACTGGGCCCGCATGGTCGACTAAGGCCCGATCGCTCTAATTCAGGGTAGGTTCGAGCCCCTCGTTGGGGACGTATATGAGCTGGTAATGTTGGTGACGACTTGCGTATTAACTGACCTAAAGCACGGTCATTAACTGGATGGGTTTGACTGTTAATGGCCTTTTTATCCACCATTTCCGTGCTTCGAAATAAACGTAAAACCATTGGTGTCGGTTGCTATCACTAGATGGCAGTCGTCAAGAGGATTGTGAAACTGCGACTTTTCATACAAACGGCGTTAACGATTTTCAGCTCTTAAATGTTAACCGGTTTGGATAAATTTTTGATAAGTTGTCAGTCAGAACAAAAGCTAGGCTTATGCGTTTTGTTCTTAGGGTTCCGTATCGTATTTCATGAACCCTGATAGCTAGACAGTGGAAACTTTCACAGATGATGTATTTCTGTTGCAGCTATAATAAAAAATAGTAAAAATTTGAAAAAGTGTTTGTAAAAAAAAGTGTTTTTTTTTGAAACATGAAGAAATTAGCGCCATCTAGTATGATGATACGGAACCCTATGTGGGCGGTTTTTTTATTAACTGATTATAAATAAACAAAAATGCCGAAATTAGCTTTAAATGAAAACACTTGAACGCGAAAATAAAATTAAACTTATTAACTTTATCGAAAAAACAAAAACGTATAAGGCTTGCTTTTGTTCTGACTGACAACCTATCAAAAATTGATCCAAATTGGTTTACATTTAAGAGGTAAAAATCGTAAACGCCGTTTGTATGAAAAGTCTCAGCTTCACAATCCTCTTAAACTGTGCCAGATGCCTTACACGCGCGGCTTGAAAAACTTTTGACAGTGTGGGTTCGTCACGAGCTCTACAACCTCCATTAACTCGGACTTGGCCCCATGAGTGGGGTATGGCCTCACGTCCCCGAGCTTGGGAACAGACCCGTGCCCCACCAGTGGGCTGTGGGCACGTCTAGGAGTTGTTAACGAAACACGAGGCATAACAAATATTGGATATTTTATATTCCACCTGCCTTTGTGAAATTTTATCATCATATTAGCATATGTACAAGAATGAATAGGCACTATTTGAGCTTGCGTGTTACATCCTCGGCTGTATTGGCACTTATCATCAGGTGAAGTGCAGCCAACTGCCAAACGCACTCAAATTTTTAATAATAATAAAAAAATACTTCCCCTCCGACGGGCTTGAGTCTACCATGAATTAGGGCGATTTGGACTTGCCCAGTACGGGTTTGTCGACTTCACACACAACCTCCAAGTTTCTCCGCAGGTGTATGCAGGTTTCCTCACGATGTTTTCCTTCACCGTCAGAGCGTCGGATAAACATACATATGAAAATCGAAGTTTGAAAACACATTCGTACGCAGCAGGGTTTGAACCACGTTCTCCTTGACAGGAGATAGCGGCCCTAGCCGTTACGCCGCCGACGCTCTTTGTGAAATTAAATAAAACACAGAAACAAAATCTTTCACTTACTAGAGTATCTACTGGCTGGATATGGATCATGGAGAATACTTAAAGAAGCTTCTTAAATAAAATTTATTTAAGAAAATGTAAGTGAAGCGTCGGTGGCTCAACCGGTAACGACTCGGTCCATCTAACCAGAGGTACCGGGTTCAAATCTGGACGGCCAATGTACCAATGAGTTTTTCAAAAACTTACGTACATACTTACCGATTGCTTTAACGGTGAAGGAAAACATCGTGAGGAAACCTGCACACGCCTGCGAAGAAACTCGAAGGTTGTGTGTGAAGTCGACCAACCCGCACTGGGCCCGCGTGGTCGACTAAGGCCTAATCGCCCTGATTCAGGGTAGGCTCGAGCCCCTCGGTGGGGACGTATATGAGCTGTAATAATAAAAAAAAAAATAAGTGGGGATATCAAACACGCCGCCGGGGCTCACACACGTCCAATGTTTTCTCAGATTTTTTGTATAAAATCTCTAAAAAATAATTACTGTTCTAATTAGCTAATGAAATGTTCTTTCTATCTATATCAATTTAAGCAAGATTCCGTATTTTTTATTTCAATTTGTTGCAAACAACTTAATTTTTTTGACTAATTTATGAAATCTGACACAAAAAAGTTTAGAAACCGTTATTTTGGAACTAAATTATATGGAATTACTCAAACAATTAATAATTATTGATATGTCAGTCCCTCCACTGTATTTGGTTATAGTTTGAGGGAGTTCAGAACAGTGTACACTTATTAAGGCATACATTACGTCACACTTTTTCGAGTGACGCTGTGGCACTCTTCCCGCTCTCCGGCATGTATGCCAAATGGCATTACTCCCGCTTGAAAGGCTAACTAACTGGCCTTGTGTAATTTTACTAAAATGTACAACATACTGGGTACGCCAATAGTAACGGAATAAATCTTGTTAAAGTAACGAAATAGATTAAGTTTAACAGCAAGTAAATAAAAAGGATATCGAGATAAGTGGACGTTTGAATGTGACAAAAGGACAGAAAAAAGGATATAAAGCAAAAAAAGTTTCTGTCCTTTTGTCACATTCAAACGTCCACTTATCTCGAAAAGTGCCATTCTAAGGGGCCTTTCTTCCCCAAGTCCGGCCCGCACATGTCGCCAACTCGAATATGTCAACCCGCCACCAGCGATAAAGAAGACATATCTTCAATATAACAATTTCAGCATCAGTGGATAGCCATCACCACATTATGTCTGTATATTCATTGACTAGGCACGCCATATTTTTGTTGTTCAAAATAGTTGAAAATGATGTACCTACAGTGGATGCAATAACATATAGCGTGTTGTAGTCAGTAAATATAGGGTCTTAAAACTAAACAAAGTTAAATATGTATTTATATTATTTAATATATATTTATCTATGTATTTATATTTACCATCTGTTATCTATATTTAAGTACTTATATTAAGTATGTATTTGTTGTGTTTATTTGTTAAAATTTAGTATTTATTTAATATTACTTTAAGTATAACTTTTTTTTATTTGATTAAGTTGTGTACACGTCTGCCATCTCAGTCAAAACTTTCTTCGTTCCCGGGTCAGCTAAAAAAAAAAATCTTTCGAAATAAGCTGAACCCTTTGTATCACCTTAATGTTAAAAATCTGTATTTTATGTATCCTGTGTACAATAAACTATTAAATAAATAAAGTTGAGTTGTCAACCACCTTACCATTGGATCAGTACCATCAGTAAAGGAGAGTGAATAGGCACGATTTTTTTTTTTTTATTCACAATTGGTAAACCTTTGACAACATCTCACCTGGTGGTAAGTGACGATGTTGCCGAAGATGGAAGCGGGCTTACCAAGATTCCCCAACGCAATGGGGAACTGGCTATCTTATCTTCATGCCGGAACACACCAATGATATCAACATTAGAGCTTGCATGTTACATCCTCGGCTGCACATCAAGTGAGTTGCAGTCAAAGCTCAAATTCACTAATTAAAAACAATATCCAAGTTCAACGTTTCAATCACCTCTAAATAATTTGGAGTCATAATAATTTATTAATATTACAAATGAAGGGGTGACATAAACTAGTGTAGGAACCGTTAACTAAGGCATCTATTGATCATACTGAACAACTTTTCTGTTAACTGGGGCTTCTATTAATCATGCTGATCAATTTTTTTGGTAACTGGGGCTTCTATTAATCATGCTGTTCAATTTTTTTGGTAACTGAGGCTTCTATTAATAATACTACTTCTATTAATCATACAAAACAACTAATCTGTTAACTGAGGATTTTATTAATCATACTGAACAACGTTAATGATAACTAGAGCTTTTATTAATCATACTGAATAACTTTTCTTTTAACTGCGGCTTCTATTAATAATACTGCTTCTATTAATCATACAAAACAACTATTCTGTTAACTGAGGATTTTATTAATCATACTGAACAACGTTAATGATAACTAGAGCTTCTATTAATCATACTGAATAACTTATCTTTTAAGTGGGGCTTATATTAATAATACTGCTTCTATTAATCATACAAAGAAACTTTTCTGTTAACTGGGGCTTTTATTAATCACACTGAACAACTTTTTATAATAACTAGGGCTTCTATTAATCATGCTGAACAACTTTTCTGTTAACTAGGACTTCTATTAGTAACACTAAAAACTTTTGTTAACTGCGGCTTTTATAAATCATTATGAACAACTTTTCTGTTAACTCAGGCTTCTATTAATCCAACTAAATAATCTGTATGTTAAATGGGTCTTTTATTAATCATACTGAACACCTTTACTGTTAACTAGGGCTTCTATTAATCATACTGAACACCTTTTCTGTCAACTGGGGCTTTTATTAATCATAATGAACACCTTTTCTGTTAACTGGGGCTTTTACTAGTCATACTGAACAACTTTTCTGTTAACTGTGAGTTTTATTAATTATAATGAAAAAATTTTTTGTTAACTGGGGCTTATATTAATAATACTGTACAATTTTTCTGTTAACTGTGAGTTTTATTGACCATACTGAACAACTTTACTGTTAACTGTGAGTTTTATTAACCATACTGTGCAACATTTCTTTTAACTGTGAGTTTTATTAACCATACTGAGCAACTTTTGTGTTAACTGTGACTTTAATTAACCATAGTGAGCAACTCTTCTGTTCACTTGGGCCTAATATAATCATACTCAGCAACTTTTCTGTTAACTCAGGCTTTTATTAATCATACTGAACGATTGTATGGAGCGTCGAAAATTTTAATTGAGAGTTAACTCTGGGTTTCTTTCGTAGGGAAAGTTGTTTAGTATGTTAAGTAAAAGCCTCAGAAAACGGATCCCATGGCGACTTTGTTACACCCTATAAGGGGCGGCGTTTATTTAGTTGTTGTTAACAAGAGATATGCATGTTCTCGTGATTACAAACAACTTTCCAAAAGAAACTATATGTCAAATCAGAAAAAAAATTGGTCCTCGATACATAGCAAATTATCAAATCGGCAAAATGTATGAAGGACTAAAATTATCTTTTTCACGTTTGCCATATAGTTTCTTTGGGAACGTTGTTTGTAATCACGAGTACATTCATGTCCTTTGCTATCAAGAACTAATTAAAAGTCACCCATATACAGGGTCTTAACAAAGGTATGCACTTATTTTTAACTGGAGCTTGTACTCATGAAACTGAACAACTTTCCCTAAGTAACCCATGGACAATTCGCAAAAAAAATTATGGACTTCCCTTGCAAGCCCAGCTGGCGGGCAAACTTTGTATGGAAGTCCGAATTTTTGCGAATCGTCCATGGGTTTCTTAGAAGCTCCAGTTTTTTTTTTTTTTTTATTCACCATTGGTAAACCCTTGACAACATCTCACCTGGTGGTAAGTGACGATGTTGCCGAAGATGGAAGCGGGCTTACAAAGATTCCCCAACGCAATGGGGAACTTGCTATCTTATCTTCATGCCGGAACACACCAATGATATCAACATTGATATTTGGCGGCAAGACTTAGATAAGATGGTGGTAGCTAGCCAGGCGGGCTTAGAAAATGCCCTACCACCAACCAAACCGAGTCTTACAATTGACCCCGCCGGGAATCGAACCCGCGACCTCCTGTGTAAAGCCAGTGAACTTTGCCTCTGAGCTACGGAGGCGGTTAAGTTAAAAATAAGTGCATACCTTTGTTAAGATCCTATATAGGTTTTTCATTTAACTTGAGCTTGATAGCGGGGCGGCTCAAGCCAGCCAGCCAGTTAAGAGCCAGCTGAGTGGTTCGAGGAGCCCTCTGTTTTCTGGGAAAAAGGGCCCTCCCGGGCGGGGAGTGGCCTTAATCACAAGTGTTGACTCGATGAGCGCTCTCGCCCTGAATACCTCCGTTCAATAACGTGTTAGTTTTGGAAATCTGCCACCGGCTCAAACACTGTCAAAGCATTTATCATCACTTCAGCTCATATATACGTCCCCACCGAGGGGCTCGAACCTACACTGAAATAGGGCGATCGGGAAATAGTCGACCTCGCGGACCTAGTGCGGGTTGGTCAACTTTACACACAACCTTCGTGTTTCTTCGAAGGAGTGTGCAGGTTTCCTCACGATGTTTTCCTTCACCGTAAAACATTTATAGATTGATTGTGGAAGTACATAAGTACTTTCTTCTTGCAATCTTCACCAGGTCGTCGGTCCACCGCGTGCGAGGTCTGCCTAGGCTACCGACAACCTGGTAAAGACCGCGGGAAGTCACTGGATGCGGACAGCGCAGAACCGGTCGTCGTGGAAATCCTTAGGGGAGGCCTTTGTCTAGCAGTAGAAATTTTTCGGCTGATATGACGATGATGATAAAAAAATACCATTTTAAATTGTAAGGATATGTTTTATACGTATTTCATGTAGGATAGAAACATTTTTCGAATGCAACTCCTCATTTAGGGTATAGTTGAATATAGGTATTGAGCGTCGGTGGCGTAATGGCAAGGGCCGCTACCTCCTGTCCGGGAGGTCGTGGTTCGCATCCTGCCACGTACCAATGTGTTTTCGAAATTCGATTTCATATGTACGTTGATCCGATGCTCTTACGGTGAAGGAAAACATAGTGAGGAAACCTGCACACGCCTGCACATGGATGCGGGCAGCGCAGGACCGGTCGTCGTGGAAATCCTTGGGGAAAGCCTTTGTCGAGCAGTGGATGTTTTTCGGTTGATATGATGATGATGATGATGATGATATCTCATTTCACTCCAAGACAACTAGCTGCTTGCTCCTTATCCGGTCCCTGTTCCTGGCGCATTTGGAAAACCAATTTCAAACGGTAGCCGCTCTCGCGTGATACTAAATCGATTGGACCAAAAACGTTTTTTGCCTTCGGAGAGTTTGCGTAAATATTCCTTTGAAGTTTCAAACTCACCCATATTTTATGAGATTAGGCGAAGTTTTTGATTAAAGGAACTCTGATAAGCTTGGGTACTTGTTACAAACTAGAGCTACGCAAGCAAGACGCAAGGTCTATCAAGTTTAACAAAAAAAATTCCAAGAAAATCTTTGATTTACAAACCAAATTATAGATGAATGGTAGGCGAATTATTTCTAGTAAATATTTCTCTGTAGAACCTACTTTTAACGGTAGCTACTTACTTATAACAGTACCTACTGTGACAAAAATAATGGGAACTAGGATAAAAACCCTTGAGGAATTTGTCACATATAATACGTAAGATTTAGAGGTAATAAATTAAAATATATATTTAGAGGTAATAAATTAAAATGTAATTTAAAATTTGTATTTAATAACAGCTAGTATCAAAGAGAGTTGGTCACCGCGAAATGTAAAATGGTACTTATAATAATATCAATTTTCAATAGGTTGAGAGACTATGACTAAAATTGAACATGGAGTACAAACGTGTGATTACACTTTTAGTTATTGTAAAACCTTAATAAGTAGTAGAAGGGACAATCCATACGTATAGATTGTTACTCTTAATTCTGTGATAGATAATACCTTAAATTATACGTAAAAAGGCACACATAAAATAATAACACTGTTCAATTTCTAAAGTTCATGAAAACCAAAAGGAATCTTGACCGGGGAATAGGGATATGTGAAGAAAAAAGGTGACTACTTCCCTTCGCAGGTGGCACGACGGTGGTAGATGCTCAGGCTGACGAAAAAGGTGTTCGAGCTGTACCAGCCAAGACTCGATCAGTTATTTGCTTAGTCTGCTGATTTAATACGTCGGCTATTTCGCCGTATTTATATTAGTTGTCCATTAGGTACTCGGTAAAAACCCTTGAAATATCGGCAAAGGATCTGTAATATACTAAAAAACTGCACCATACAACTTTGAAAACAGCAAAAGGCAACTTATTAAACTTATCATCTTATTTACGGTCAAAAATAGGTTTGCGGTGACCACCATTCTGTTGTTATTTTTCTTCTCTTTCATCTTCTTGTCAAAAAGAAACAAATATTTTCAAATTAAATTTCCATAGACGAAAAAAATCTAACGAGAATTTAAATATGAAACGCAAAAAGGAGATTGGCTCGAAACGATAGTTTGCGTTTCAAAATACCCACAAACTCACAAAAAAAGGCGAGAAGTCCAAAAATTTTTGAAATTTGGACAACCCTATAGACGTTGGACAGCCCTGAAGAAGAAAAAATAAAAACTCTCTAAATAACTAGTTAACTACAAACGTTTACTTGAAGCTGGTAGAAATTGACATTTATACACGAAGCTACACATACAAACGGCAAAAACTCCATCTAAAAGTGAACCAACTTAATAACCCCAACAACACACTAGTGTTAAGGGATCGCTGTGTATTTGAACCTTAAACTAGTCACTTAAGAAAACAGGAGAAACCGAACAACTAGTAAAACATTAAAGACCAATAGGGTTGACAAAAACTGAAAAAAACTTGCAAAACATTGTCGGTTACCCCAGCGAAAATGTGGACAAAAACGGTAAAGGCGGATGCGTGAAAAATCCGACTCACGGATAAAATTAACACCGGAAGTCTGAAACGCGATACGCAAGAGTCTAAAGGGACAACTCAACCGAAAAATAGGCCATTTGAGGTAAGAAAAGGGAAAGATTAATGAAAGAAATTTGAAAAATGGAAAATTGTTATAATACCTCAAGAAATCTAAACAATACTGCGGAATACAGAAACGTTGTCACATAAAAGTGAACAGGGTACGCCAAAAATTTAAGAAGTACCTCGCAAAACAACGCGTAAAAATATTCCAAACAGTAACCCTTAAAGATTTTTCCCTTAAACCAACGTTAAATAATCGTGAACTAAAAGTAAGTCTGTCCCGACTTTCGATTGAAAGAAATCTAGAGTCTGGCCATTGACTACTTAAATTAAAAATTCTCTTGGAATCGTAAGGGAATACACAGGCAAAAACAACTCAACAACACGTAAGCAATTATCCGAAAGAGGTATAATGCCAATAAGCCGGGGAAAAAAACGACCCGTGTGAAGAGAAGTAAAAAAATACCGTGCATACAAACAAAAAAACCTTATGTTTCAAAGAAAACTGCACGATTAAATTAAGTAAGGGTCTTGAGGTATTAAAACTTGAACCATAACATCCGGAAAACGGATACACCCAAGAACGACAAAAAAACGGGTTCGTTAGGGAAAGATTAAAGGCAGAAAAGGGGATAAAACATTAGTTCGGGCGCCATAAATATGTGACAAAAATAATGGGCCATCGACTACTTAAATTAAAAAAATGTGACAAAAATAAAGGGAACTGGGGATAAAAACCCTTGAGGAATTTGTCACATATAATACGTAAGATTTAGAGGTAATAAATTAAAATATATATTTAGAGGTAATAAATTAAAATGTAATTTAAAATTTGTATTTAATAACAGCTAGTATCAAAGAGAGTTGGTCACCGCGAAATGTAAAATGGTACTTATAATAATATCAATTTTCAATAGGTTGAGAGACTATGACTAAAATTGAACATGGAGTACAAACGTGTGATTACACTTTTAGTTATTGTAAAACCTTAATAAGTAGTAGAAGGGACAATCCATACGTATAGATTGTTACTCTTAATTCTGTGATAGATAATACCTTAAATTATACGTAAAAAGGCACACATAAAATAATAACACTGTTCAATTTCTAAAGTTCATGAAAACCAAAAGGAATCTTGACCGGGGAATAGGGATATGTGAAGAAAAAAGGTGACTACTTCCCTTCGCAGGTGGCACGACGGTGGTAGATGCTCAGGCTGACGAAATAGGTGTTCGAGCTGTACCAGCCAAGACTCGATCAGTTATTTGCTTAGTCTGCTGATGTAATACGTCGGCTATTTCGCCGTATTTATATTAGTTGTCCATTAGGTACTCGGTAAAAACCCTTGAAATATCGGCAAAGGATCTGTAATATACTAAAAAACTGCACCATACAACTTTGAAAACAGCAAAAGGCAACTTATTAAACTTATCATCTTATTTACGGTCAAAAATAGGTTTGCGGTGACCACCATTCTGTTGTTATTTTTCTTCTCTTTCATCTTCTTGTCAAAAAGAAACAAATATTTTCAAATTAAATTTCCATAGACGAAAAAAATCTAACGAGAATTTAAATATGAAACGCAAAAAGGAGATTGGCTCGAAACGATAGTTTGCGTTTCACTACTTACTTATAACAGTACCTACATACTTAAAACAGTACAGTGGCCAGCATGTGGCGATGGACAGTATACACACATATAACTACGACCGATTTTTAACAGTTGAACACTCGCACACATCGGTGATTGGTAGAATTCGTCATCTTTACGAAAATATACCAATCGACATTCTTTTCTAAATAAGCGTCTATTTAAGACCAATAACGAATTCACACAAACTTATGACCACAGATCTGTGCTTTTGACAAATCATAAGCCACGCCCCTTACAAAGCATCCGCCACAGATCTAATAAACCAAGCGTCCGCGCAGTGACACGAGCTAGCAACTTGCAGTGTTGCCGTTTTAGCCACTTTGTGGCTAGATCTAGCATATTTTTAACGGTTTAGCCAAAAACAATTTTAGCTAACAAAACGATTCTAGCTACTTTTGATAATTATGTTTTTGATAATTACTGTTTACAATTGACCAAATATTTCTATGTCTTGTCTTCCTCACTCTAATGCGGAAGTAAGTAGTTAACTGTCATGAACACACTGAAAAATAAATTATGAAACAAAATGTGTGCATTAACACTTAATTCCATAATTATGATTAAAAGTCAATTAAAATAAATAATAAAAATGCCACGACTATGTTTTGCCATCTGAAGTTTTAAACAAATTTACAGAAGCGGACAAAGCAATCAAAAAAATTGAAAGTTGAAAGCCCATCTACATCATCATCACCGATCGATTGACGTTGACGTAGAGATTTCAGAATTACCAGATGCCATTGTAGACCTAAAATATTTTTTTTCTACATGTATTAGATACTGTTTTAATTAAACTCCCATCCTTATTACAAAATTGGCCACTTTTTTATTTTAATAACCACAAACAATATTGTCCTAACGGCAACACTGCCAGTATATTAAAGTCACTCACTCATCCGTCGCCGTCTCGTCCCGTCCAAAGGGAATATAAGTTATCAATACTTACTACGTTTGTCAGTTCAAGTCCAGTCGCATAGATATTAGATAGAATTTGTGAGCGTACACCGTCTCATTCTTTACTGCTTTTTTTTTTATTCACAATTGGTAAGCCCTTGGCATCATCTCACCTGATGGTGAGTGACGATGATGCCGAAGATGGAAGCGGGCTTACCTAGATTCCCCAACACAACGGAGAACGGGCTATCTTATCTTCAAGCCAGAACACATCAATATTGTTAACACTGATGTTTATCGGCAAGACTTAGATAAGATGGTGGTAGCTAGCCAGGCGGGCTTAGAAAATGTCCTACCACCAACCAAACCGAGTCTTACAAGTTGACCCCACCGGGAATCGAACCCGCGACCTCCTGGTGTGAAGCGAATGGACTACCTACCCGTTACGCCACGGAGGCGGTTAAAGAATTTTAGATTCGGTTCAATAATTCTAAAGTTAAACCCCCTACAACCAAACACCTTACCACTACCTATAATATTTTATTCTTAAAAGTCTGGTCTTTTTCACAAATAAATCGGAATTTCCATCAATAAGTATGTATGTAAAATCTTCCGACGAACGCGATCTCCCCCGACCCCGCCTACCCGCACCTGCCAGCGGTAAGCGGCAGCGCACATTGAAAACAATGCGAAGAGAACAATTACTATCTCTTTTTCGCATTCGCTCTGTTCAACTTCTAACATTTTCAAGGCCATTATGTCCAACTGCATGTGCTGTTCACTGTACATGCTTACTTGTACCAGTACCTACTTACTTATAACAGTACCTACTTACTTCTAATAGTACCTACTTACTTATAACAGTACCTACTTACTTATAATAGTACTTACTTACTTATAACAGTACTTACTTACTTATAACAGTACCTACTTACTTATGACAGTACCTACTTACTTATAACAGTTCCTACTTACTTATAACAGTGCTATCGTTTCGAGCCGATCTCTTTTCGTGCGTTTCATAATTAAATTCTCTTTTGATTTTGTTCCTCTATGGGAATTTAATTTGAAAATATTTGTGACTTTTTGACAAGTGTAAAACAAAAATTGATTCTGTATGACTGATGACCGTCGAAATTGGTGAAAGTAAATTATTTTAAACATCTGTGATTTTGGTTTTGTTTACAAGACCTCCTATATTTAACAGGGGTAAGTGATTTATGCTTGGAGATAGCTGTCCAATTTTATTTAGTGCCGTTGCGAACTAAATTTTATTTCAATGTTGTAGGGTCTTCCACCCGGCCCGAACGAAACACTATTATCCTGGATTACTGCTAGTCTTCCACCGGCGTTTGTTTCGCCGCTCTGCATCTGCCTGCCGCTCACTCAAAGGGAAGTGGAATCTTTGTTTCTATCAAATTTTAAGGCCCATTGAAGTTGGTTGTCACTGGTGACCAAACTCTATCACTGGTGACCAAGCACTGCTACTGCCCGGCAAGGTTCTGCTGTCTTCCTCCAAGCGCAGCTGCTAGCCTACGTGTTCTCCTGTTTCCGTTCACTTTGTCAATTTTGCATTTATTTTATAATCATTAAGAGTATTGTACACCCAAAGTATTTCCTACAACTTTGGGGGGTTTTTTAGACACCCGATAAATTGACTTCATTAATGTTTTAGGTATTTATTAGATCGTTTTTTTACACCTGGGGGGACGATCGATCGTTACCTAACCTTTTTTTTATATTTTAAAATTAGGTAATGTGTTATTTTTATATTTAACTTGTTCCACGGTCATCCATTTGTTATACCAATTATTTGTTACGCCTTTTACCTATTTTTTAAAATATTATGGTCATCCTTTCTTTACAACTTTAACTCATCCACTTGTTTACGTCTTTACCTAATTTTTTTCTAATCTTATAAAATAAAACTATTCTATATTACCCCAAAATTTATTTTCTTTCCGAAATTCATATTTAGGCAGCGAGTAAAAATTCTACGTGTCATATGTGGCAAATTCCCAAGTTACTTTATTTTTGTCACATATTTATGGCGCCCGAACTAATGTTTTATCCCCTTTTCTGCCTTTAATCTTTCCCTAACGAACCCGTTTTTTTGTCGTTCGTGGGTGTATCCGTTTTCCGGATATTATGGTTCAAGTTTTAATACTTCAAGACCCTTACTTAATTTAATCGTGCAGTTTTCTTGGAAACGTATGGTTTTTTTGTTTGTATGCACGGTATTTTTTTGCTTCTCTTAACACGGGTCGTTTTTTCCCCGACTTAATGGCATTTTACCTCTTTCGGATAATTGCTTACGTGTTGGTGAGTTGTTTTTGCCTGTGTATTCCCTTACGATTCCAAGAAATTTTTTAATTTAAGTAGTCAATGGCCAGACTCTAGTTTTCTTTCAATCGAAAGTCGGGACAGACTTACTTTTAGTTCACGATTATTTAACGTTGTTTTAAGGGAAAAATCTTTAAGGGTTATTGTTTGGAATATTTTTACGCGTTGCTTTGCGAGGTACTCCTTAAATTTTTGGCGTACCCTGTTCACTTTTATGTGACAACGTTTCTGTATTCCACAGTATTGTTTAGATTTCTTGAGGTCTTATAACAATTTTCCATTTTTCAAATTTCTTTCATTAATCTTGCCCTTGTCTTACCTCAAATGGCCTATTTTTTGGTAGAGTTGTCCCTTTAGACTCTGGCGTATCGCGTTTCAGACTGCCGGTGTTTATTTTATCCGTTAGTCGGATTTTTCACGCATCCGCCTTTACCACTTTTGACCACATTTTCTCTGAGGTAACCGACAATGTTTTGCAAGTTTTTTTCAGTTTTTGACAACCCTACTGGTCTTTAATGTTTTACTAGTTGTGTGGTTTTTCCCTCGAAAAGTGTTAAGCTTGACAGCCCTACTTGCCTATTGTGCGAAGTGCTCCGTTTTTTTCATCTTCGTTCTCTCTTTATACTATCTAGTTTTAGTTAGTTGTTTAGTTATGCTCTTTCCTAATTAATTGACTAGTTTTAGGCTGTGCATAGCGATTCCTTAACACTAGTGTGTTATTGGGGTTATTAAGTCTGTTCACTTTAAGATGTAGTTTTTGGCGTTTGTATGTGTATGCGAATCGTGTATAAATGTCTTTTTCTTCCAGCTTCAAGTAAACGTTTGTAGTTAACTAGTTACTTAGAGAGTTTTTATTTTTTCTTCTTCAGGGCTGTCCAACATCCATAGGGTTGTCCAAATTTCAAAAAAATTTTGGACTTCTCGCCTTTTTTTTGTGAGTTTGTGGGTATTTTGAAACGCAAACTATCGTTTCGAGCCGATCTCTTTTCGTGCGTTTCATAATTAAATTCTCTTTTGATTTTGTTCCTCTATGGGAATTTAATTTGAAAATATTTGTGACTTTTTGACAAGTGTAAAACAAAAATTGATTCTGTATGACTGATGACCGTCGAAATTGGTGAAAGTAAATTATTTTAAACATCTGTGATTTTGGTTTTGTTTACAAGACCTCCTATATTTAACAGGGGTAAGTGATTTATGCTTGGAGATAGCTGTCCAATTTTATTTAGTGCCGTTGCGAACTAAATTTTATTTCAATGTTGTAGGGTCTTCCACCCGGCCTGAACGAAACACTATTATCCTGGATTACTGCCAGTCTTCCACCGGAGTTTGTTTCGCCGCTCTGCATCTGCCTGCCGCTCACTCAAAGGGAAGTGGAATCTTTGTTTCTATCAAATTTTAAGGCCCATTGAAGTTGGTTGTCACTGGTGACCAAACTCTATCACTGGTGACCAAGCACTGCTACTGCCCGGCAAGGTTCTGCTGTCTTCCTCCAAGCGCAGCTGCTAGCCTACGTGTTCTCCTGTTTCCGTTCACTTTGTCAATTTTGCATTTATTTTATAATCATGAAGAGTATTGTACACCCAAAGTATTTCCTACAACTTTGGGGGGTTTTTTAGACACCCGATAAATTAACTTCATTAATGTTTTAGGTATTTATTCGATCGTTTTTTACACCTGGGGGGACGATCGATCGTTACCTAACCTTTTTTTTATATTTTAAAATTAGGTAATGTGTTATTTTTATATTTAACTTGTTCCACGGTCATCCATTTGTTATACCAATTATTTGTTACGCCTTTTACCTATTTTTTAAAATATTATGGTCATCCTTTCTTTACAACTTTAACTCATCCACTTGTTTACGTCTTTACCTAATTTTTTTCTAATCTTATAAAATAAAACTATTCTATATTACCCCAAAATTTATTTTCTTTCCGAAATTCATATTTAGGCAGCGAGTAAAAATTCTACGTGTCATATGTGGCAAATTCCCAAGTTACTTTATTTTTGTCATACTACTTACTTATAACAGTACCTACTTACTTATAACAATACCTACTTACTTATAACAGTACCTACTTACTTATAACAGTACCTACTTACTTATAACAGTACCTACTTACTTATTACAGTACCTACTTACTTATAACAGTACCTACTTACTTATAACAGTACCTACTTACTTATAACAATACCTACTTATATATAAGAGTACCTTCTTACTTATAACAGTACCTACTTACTTACAACAGTACCTACTTACTCATAACAGTACCTACTTACTTACAACAGTACCTACTAACTTACAACAGTACCTACTTACTCATAACAGTACCTACTTACTTATAACAGTACCTACTTACTTATAACAGTTCCTACTTACTTATAACAGTACCTACTTACTTATGACAGTACCTACTTACTTATAAGAGTACCTTCTTACTTATAACAGTACCTACTTACTTACAACAGTACCTACTTACTTATAACAGTACCTACTTACTTAAAACAGTACCTACTTACTTATAACGCAAATTTGCACGGTACCTTTACAAAAAGACATAAGGGTACTACCCATTCCTGTATCCGTCGTTATTCGTGTCAGGTATGGGGGGGTTGAACACTCTAGAGTTCAGACGTAAAATGCAGCTCTTAGTCCATTACTGTCTGCTATTGCGCGGAAAAATCCAAAATCCCGCGACTCTCGAGAAGTTTCAGCTCCGTACCACTGCTAGAGTTCCACATCATCTCTCCACAGCGTCCACAGCGTCTGCGTCCACCTCTGTTCACTTCCCTGCCGGGGCCAGGCATGGGCACACAGAGCGGACGTAATGCTCCAACTGCCAGGGCCATTCAGATGATCAACGGCATGCACTTGCGGCTTGGGCATGCTGACGTACTTTGCGACAAAACGCCTAAAATATTTACTATTATATAAGTTGTAAATATTAGTTAGGTTGATTTAAATTTATATGTATAATTTCTATGTTTTATTAATAAAATTGAAATTATGAATTGTATTAGATTATAAAATGTTAGTTACTTGGATCTGAAATCTGTAAGCTAGCATTTATGAATAAATGAAATGAATAACGCGTGTGTTAGATCACATTAATCATAAATGCTAATCCTTTCTAAATATTATAAAAAAGCTATTGCCCGCGGCTTCGCCCGCGTGGACATCGTTTTTATGACTGTCTTAGAGGGTGCGCGGTGCACGAGCCGGGATCCCTCGGGAACTATGTCAAGATATGCTTATTAATAAATCATGTCATTTCCCACCTCCTCAACCATCTCTGTGCAAAAAATCACACAATTCATTGTTCCGTTGCGATGGTAAAGAAATTAACCAAAAAAGAGTACTTATATTTACAGTTCCCTCAGGAACTGCATCGGGCTATGCTATTTTCACGTTAAAAAAGTAGCTTAAGTCCTTCTTTGTGACACAGGCTACCTGCTTGCAAAATTTCATTAAGTTTGGTGTAGGCGTTGAAGTGTGTGAAAAGGTAACAAACAAACAAACACATTTTCACATTTATAATATTAGTAAGGACGTGAAAATGTGTTAGTTTATTTATTTGTTACCTTTTCACGCTTCAACACCTCAACCAGTCTGGATGAAATTTGGCACAGAGGTAGCCTATGTTATTGGAAATATACATAGGCTACTTTTTATGCCGTGAAATAGCATAGTCCAATACAGTTCCTGAGGTAACTAAAAAAAGGATCCTGTTTTGGTTGATTTCTAGTGGTGGTAACGCACCACTCACCCTCATAGACAGTCCTGAAAAAGCAAGCGAAACCGTGGGTAAAATCTAGTCTATAGAAATAAAAATTAAAAGCTATTCGTTGCTAAGCGCATCACTTTAGAAAGCCAATTTGATAAACTTTTTAAAATGTTTGTAATAGTCCAAACAGAAAAAATTTAAAACGGAAAAATTTTAATAACGCCGGAAATATTAAAAAATTCGAGAAAAACTACAAGTACCTATTTTTTACGTTCGAGGGACGAGGGAGATTACAGAAGGGTAATCGTCCGAAAAAACCGGCTGATGTAGAAAAATGTGAGTGTGTGTGTGTGTGTGTGTGTGAGTGTGTGTGTGTGTGTGTGTGTGTGTGAGAGTGTGTGTGTGTGTGTGTGAGTGTGTGTGTGTGTGTGTGAGTGTGAGTGTGTGTGTGTGTGTGAGTGTGTGTGTGTGTGTGTGTTTTGTAGAAAACTATTGGATTTGAAGAAATTTTGCAAATGGATTTCTCAGGGGTACCTTTTTTCGATTTTGAGGGTTCCGTTAATCCGATTAAAAAAAGGAACCGTTATAAGACCACTCATGTGTTTGTCCTTCGAAAAAGAAAATTAAATAAGAGTATTAAAATCTGAAAGAAAAAGCAACATTTGTTTTTTTTATTTTATTTTATTCTCATTGGTAAACCCTTGGCATCATCTCACCAGATGGTAAGTGACGATGATGTCGAAGATGGAAGCGGGCTTACCAAGATTCCCCAACGCATTAGGGATCTGGCTATCTTATCTTTATGCCGGAACACATCAATGCTATCAACATTGATGTTTGGCGGCAAGACTTAGATAAGATGGTGGTAGCTATAGCCAGGCAGGCTTAGAAAATGCCCTACCACTAACCAAACCGAGTCTTATAAGTTGACCCCACCGGGAATCGAACCCGCGACCTCCTGGTGTGAAGCGAATAGACTAACCATTACGCCACGTATTACATTTGGTATGTGTTAGAGTTTGCTATCCCAGTCACGTCTGTACAGGGTTAATAAACGAATTAAGGTTATATGATTTAACGCGTGAAGCCGCTGGATGCAGGCAGTGCAGAACCGGTCGTCGTGGAAATCCTTGGGGGAAGCCTTTGTCCAGCTGTGGACGTTCTTCGGCTGATATGATGATGATGATCTGACATATCAAATGAATAAGAGTAACATAATTGACGTAATATTTACCGATTGCTTTAACGGTGAAGGAAAAACATCGTGAGGAAACCTGCACACGCCTGCGAAGAAACTCAAAGGTTGTGTGTGAAGTCGACCAACCCGCACTGGGCCCGCGTGGTCGACTAAGGCCTAATCGCCCTAAATCAGGGTAGGCTCGAGCCCCTTGGTGGGGACGTATATGAGCTGTAATGATGAATTGACGTAAATTACTTTTCTCAAACATGCTTGGAAATTTAAGCATTATTTTAACAACCTTTTTAGAGATAAATCGAAGTTGCTGTACTGGCCACATATATGCGAGCAGCAGCCGGCAAAAGTTGTATTAAAATCTATGTCTGTCGTGTTTTAGCGGCCAAATAAATTACTATGTAAACTCATATCTGTCGTGTACTTTAAAAATGGAACGATCTTCTACTCCGAAACATGATGATGATAATGTTCCTAGCCGTTTTCGGCTACAGCGACCGCAGAGTCATCCGGCTCAGCTGCAGGCGTCTCGCTGTGGCTGTTATAGCCAATCTTCGCTCGGAACGTGCGGTCACACTTGGGGCACGTCAGTATCACACCCTGGAAACTTCATACAACGGGCCAGAATTATTTCAAAAAAGGTAGGACGGAACGAACAAAACGGTGGCGAAATCCTATACGTTCCACAACCAAACTGTAACCAATCTGTATCAATCTGGGAGACGAGGGGGTGAGGTCGCAATCTAGAGAGAGGCAGGGAGTGTCCATACTTTATGTTATAGTGCGGCCATCCAGAGAATGCTGATTTGACACTTCAAGACAGCGATAGAATGTAACATTTGATGAATTTCCGAAATTGTAAACAAATCAATCTTTAGTTTGTAAGTTTAAAAAAACATAAAAAGAACATTTCTTTTACTAAATAATAGTAACGGAACACATATATAGTTGTATGTTTATGTATAAAGACAGCAGAATGTGTATTTTGTAATTGCATGAAACGTTAGTAAAACGTTTACGTTCTATGGTCATTTCTTCTTAATAATAGTGATGTCACCACATGTAACCATTGATAACGTATTTGAAACTGTTATGAATAAGTTTTGAATAATTCATTACCACACAAACAATTATTTCTTGTTGCGTCAATCAACCAACCACAAAAGTTTCAAGCATAAAAGTGATATGTTTAAGTAATAACAATAGTAGATTGTACAACAAGAGAATAAAACAAGCCATTTTACCCGAGACGTTCATTTAGCAAACCGAGCCGGTACGGCGAGGGTGGATAGTCACGTCGAGGGCAAAATGGGTTTCATGCTCGAGATTGCAAGGAAGTAATAAATATTCAACCGCAATACAACAAATTTGGTTAATTTTGACGATTAATTAGTTTCCCGCCACACAATTTTTCTTATTTTCCACCCCCCTTCCCCCATTACCACTCTTAAAATCGACGGTCCACAAAGTACACTTAGCCTCGGGTTTGGCAACACTGTTTTGGTAATGGTTATTTTATTTCGTTATATGTTACATCTACATGATAGGTTCAAAGTATTTACTATAGATGTGGACATATCACTAGTTACGTCAAACTAGCATATGTCAAATCAGCATTCTCTGGATAGCCGCAGTATAGTACTAATATATATACTTTGACAGTATAGACATTTGCTGAAATTGTAGCGGATAGCCGCACGTGGTCGTGCTTTTATTTCGTACCTTTTGTTATTAAAAGTAGCCTATATCCTTCTCAGTGTCTCAGGCTACCTATATGCCAAATTTCATCAAGATTGGTCAAGGTGTTGAAGCGTGAAAAGGTAACATGTAAACAAACAAACACATTTTCACATTAATAATATAAGGATAATTGCTAAGTGATATAGTAAATTACTGCAGCGGCCAGCAAAAGAGGCATTGATAGAAATTTGGAAAATAAACTTGGAAACATAGCAACAAAGGAGGTAACTTATCTAAGGTTTTATTTAAATTTCAAACTGGCTTGCAAATATAAAGCTGTTTATTAAAAATAAATCAAATGAACACTTTGGCGCGTGAAAAATTCAACAACTGTATTTTCAAATAAAAAGTTCTGCCTAGGTACTACTTAGTTTTAAGGCGAGGCATATGTAAAACAGTTGTCTGTTTTTTACTTTACGTGTAAATAATTAAGAAAATAACCACACTTTTGCACTATTTCAATGTTTTACATTGTTATTTCTCTTAAGACTTCAATTTAAAAACTAAAATTTAGCAGATTCTCTGAAGTTGTTAAAAAGAAATATCTCCATATAAAAACTATGTGCAAATTTAGAAATTTTATTAATAAACAATTCGTTTTAGAATTTTTTTTGACGTTTTGGACCTGTTTTTGGGATTTTTAGTGATCGAGTAAAGGTCACACTATCGTGTAACATATTAGCACATTCCTCAGACAATATCCTTAAGTATGTCCGATATTTTTTGCAAGACCGATATTTAGCAGTAATTACCCAAAAAAATTGATCTAGCAAAAGGGTTTCTCCGCTTCTCCACCGGTGCCTCGCCTTAATTTTTGTATTAAACTAAATTAGGGTTGCCAAGCGTCCTGTTTTCCCAGGACGTGTCCTGCTTTTGGGGTGTCCTGGATAGTTTTTAAGTAGTATCCTGGATTTTGAGGAAATTGTCTTATTTGAAAATCGAGTATATACCCAGTAGAGGTGCGATAGACATTAAATATCATCAAAATAAGACCAGACGCAAGATTACAGTCCTGGGCAGGGACTTCTAAAGCCTTAGACACTTTCTGTAAGAAATTGTCGATTAACGAGAAAACAGTACCTAGCTTAGAAACGGACTTCAGCTTAATTTTTGCACTTAGTTGAGTTTTATTGATGCTATATTCATTGCGTAATTGCTAATAACTAATTGTTCTTATGTTGCGTCCTGTTTTTAAACAAAAATGTCCCGGTTTTCCGAATTTGGGGATGGCAACCCTAAACTAAATACTCGTATTGATGGACTTACGTATAATTATGTCTTGGCCCACATTTACACGTACGTCCATCAGTGCCTCTTTTGCTGGCCGCTGCAGTAATGTACTGTACCACTTACTAATCTTAATATTATAAATGTGTTGACGAGGATGTAGACGACAGGGGGGAAGGCAAGACGCGCGGGGTCATGCGGCGCGCGCGACGGAACGCGGCCCCGGCCGCCGGCACTCACCACCACGCGCTATAGCGATTATACGTATTTTTAAACATAAAAAAATTGTAGAACAAAATTAAAGATTTTCTTCAGTTTACAACGTGTTTATTTTGTCACTAACATCGTTGTAATCAAAACGTGAAAATGTATTTCTTTGTTTGTTGCCTTTTCACGCTTCAACACCTCGCCCAATCTTAATGAAATCGTAGGTAGCCTGTGTCACGGGGAAGGACATAGGCTACATTTTATCCCGTTAAAATAGCATAGTCCGATGCAGTTCCTGAGGGAACTGAAAAAATACTCTTTTTTCGGTTAATTGGTTTAACATCGCAACGGAACAATGGATTGTTGAGATTATTTGGACAAAGATTGTTGAGGGGGTAAGAATAGACATAATTTAATAATTACCATATTCTCGAGGGATCTGGAGAAAACTGATGTCCACGCTCGCATTTCGCTTGAGGCTCGCACACCACTCACCCTCAAAGACAGTCATAAAAACGATGTCCACGCGGGCGAAGCCACGGCTAAAAGCTATTTGTAAATTAAAAAAATCAAGGTACCGTTAATAAGGGCTTCTACTCATCATACGAACACCTTTTTATCTATGTCTGTGCTGAAACCGAAAAAAAATACTTTTCATACAAATCGATAGAATTTTGTGCATTTCTTTACGGTCCATTTTTTGGATTTTACTGTGGATTCTTTGAGAAAAGTTGTTTTAGTATTATGAGGTGAACCTCCAGTAAACGGATCCTACGCCATTTTTTGCAACCTGTATAATATATTTTATCTAATGTCATATCGTTAAATTAGAATTGTACACTGCAAAATAAGGTTTTACCAATGCCACTGGTACAATGAAAACAGTGAATAAAAAGCTCTTTCAATCACTATTTTGTTGTTTGAATTTAGAACACGCCAATATATTATTCAACCTTCATCTCAATGCAATATTATAACCTCCTTGCGCAAAAATACTCGATGCAAACTCCTTGTCCAAAGAATATTTGACATACAAACTCCTTGTGCTAATAACTCCTCGAGATTTGATTGTTCGACATTTTCAACAAGGAGTTTAGCATGAGATTAAAAACTGTTTTGTGTTCTTTGCTATCATTTCATTATTAAATTGGCGCTTTTTTTAATAATTGCTACCTATAAGTTGTAGGTACACAAACAAAATTACTCTTGATTTAAGTAATTGTTTCAATTTTAATGAGCATTAATTTGATTTTTTTTTTCTTCATTAAATGTCTATTTTCGCTAAAAGTTTCTTTTTCTCGGAGTCATGGTATAAAGTATAGTATGCAACTCTTGAATAAAACGGATTTATATCGAGGGCCATGAATGACGCGCGTCGCTTAGGATTCTAATACTCGTGATTCAATCAGTCATTAGAATCCTTCACTTGCTCGTGATTCATCTATGGCCCTCGCTTTAAATCCGTCCTTTATTCACTAGTTGCATAATATACCATTATATTGACATACTTCATGAACACCATGGCAAAATTTAAAAATAGAAATATAACATTTTCAAAATATGGGCAAATCCAAGAAGTTAAAATCACCAAGGAGATTCCATCAATTATTTTCTTCTAATGGAACGCGTAGGCGGGGCGCGCCATTTTTATAGCATTACAAAAAGTTTTTATTGCAATTTTTACCTTCTGTGGCCGCGCCCGCTTTAGCTTGTACTAAATTTGGAGGGAAAATTTTTTCTTACCCTTTTATATTTGATTTCAATCCCAATGTACGAGATTAGATGAAGTATAGTGTATTAAACTGCACATAACTAGTATGATTTTATTATAAACGTCGCCAACTCATACGCGTCATAAACTCATACTCGTGTTTTAATAACCCTTATGCACCAGTTTCATGAATTACTATTTTAAACTTTATAATAAAGCATATATACAGTGGTGGCCACATAATTAAGAACGCTTCATAATCAGACATCGCTTTAAAAGTATATGGTCATTATAAAGATATTTAAACCTTATTGAACAATATTGACTATACTGCTGGCTAGTACATTTATAAGGCCAACATAATCAAGAAATAAAAATAGGAAATAATATTTAATATTCAATTTAATTAGCTGTTGTTTAAGTATTGTTCACATAGGATTAGGCGAGAGGCTGGACAAATAATTAAGAACGAGTTAAAACTTTATAATAAGAGTAACAATAACTTTATAATTTAAGTTATTTATTAATTTAAAGTGAATGTAACAGCGTTTTTATTGATGAATTCAACTTGTTTTGTAACGTTAGTACTTAGTTGCATGTCTGCTACCGTGGATAACTGCCTGACAGCCGCGGCGGCGCGGAATTGATGTGCTATGCTATGAACCTTTGGCAGATTTCAACTAAAAAACAAATGCATTGTAAAGTTCATTCATGTTACCACACACTCTGTTCGACAATTGCTTTTTAACTTGATACCACAGAATTTCTATGGGATTAAGATTGGGCTATTTGGTGGCCAGTCTAATACAGTTACCATTTGCCTATTGCGGAATGTTTTTACAGAGTTGGCATGGCAGTGTGTTTGAGTCATAATCGTGCTGGAATATCCAAATTACCGGGAGGTTATCGTCAGCGTATGGCAGCATACATTCTTCCGAGTAATCTGTTTACATTGCTATTGATCCATGTTACCTTGTATCAGACATGTATAAGGTCCCATGCCATAACCGGCAAAGCAACCCCACATTTTGACGTTTCCACCGCCATGCTTTACCATATTTTTGTGTATTTTGGGTCGAATTCCTTATTTGCAGGTCGGCGTACCTACTGCTTGCCATGAAAGCATATTCTATTTATTTTGGTTTCGTTAGAAAAAAGTACATTCTTCCATTGCTGTTCTGTCCAGTTTACATAATTCCTTGCAAATGCAACTCGGGCCTGTCTATGGCATGGTGTCAGCATGGGTACCTCTCTGGTTCATCTCCCAAATAACTGTGCCTCCACCAAACGTCTTTGAACAGTGCGCGCCGACACTGTTTGAGGGTTAATTTCAATAAAAACTTCATTTTTATCTGATTAGAGTCTTTAAATGGGTCCTGCTTAGCAAAGTGAACTATTCTTAAATCGTGTCGAGGAGACATTTTTCTTGGTTTTCGTTTGCGGGGTTTATTAGAAGTAGCTTTATGGGTATTAAAATGTATCACAGCCTGGTACACCATCGTTTTAGAGCAGGCCAAATGATCCACAATTTTTTTCTAAGACCTATTACGACCACGCAACTTTATTATTAGTTCTCTAGTAGCAGAGTCGCAAAATTTATTTTTTCCAATGGTTTTTGACGAATAATTGCAAAAAACGAGAAAGGAAACAATAACTGCGCAAAACTGCAATAAAAATAGTAAAGAAGAGCATCGCATTCCATTTTCAATCTGATGAAAAAATAAAAAAAATATTTCGTTCTTAATTATTAGTCCAGCTAGTGTTCCTGCAAATAAATGAGTTCTTGTGATTTAATAAATAAGTAAATAAACATGCAAACTGTTTTGACAATACTGTGATACTAAATAAAACAGGATAGTCATAGCAATATTCTACAACAATAATAAATAATTTTTATAAACTTATTGTACAATTTATTCTGGTGACAAAAATGAATTGGCCTTGTATCTTTTATCGTTCTTAATTATGTGGCCACCACTGTATGTACGAAAATTGAACATTAGGATTAATGCTAATAAGTCAAAAAGTTTAAAAATTAGACAATAAGGGCCTCTCTCGTAGTTTACTGGATCGAATCCATCGACTTAATGTTTTTACGGAAAATAGAATGCTAGGGAACCCTCTCCACGTGACTCTGACTCGCACTTGGCCGGTTTTTTACTTCCATAATATAAAGGGTCCTCCCATACAATTTTTTTGATGTGTAACATCTTTGCTCTCGCTTTCCTGCAATTTGTGGGAGTGATTTCGTGAAATGGGACGGAAATGTGTAACAACGAGAGTCCGACTCGCACTTGGTCGGTTTTTTTCTTTACTGTCAGATCCGCCACCCAGGTACAATATCGTCATCAAATCTAACTAACCTAAAGTATTTTGTCACATGTTACACATCATATGCGAGTACTGTAGGTCTCGCTCGAATTTTTGATGTGTAACATCTTTGCTCTCGCTTTCCTGCAATTTGTGGGAGTGATTTCGTGAAATGGGACGGAAATGTGTAACATGGGACGGAAATGTGTAACAGGAAGTCGAGAAAGCGCGGAATTCTACTTTACGAGAGTCCGACTCGCACTTGGTCGGTTTTTGCAATTTGTTGGAGTGATTTCGTGAAATGGGACGGAAATGTGTAACATGGGACGGAAATGTGTAACAGGAAGTCGCGAAAGCGCCGAATTCTACTTTACGAGAGTCCGACTCGCACTTGGTCGGTTTTTTTCGTTACTGTCAGATCCGCCACCCAGGTACAATATCGTCATCAAATCTAACTAACCTAAAGTATTTTGTCACATGTTACACATTATATGCGAGTACTGTAGGTCTCGCTTGAATTTTTTTTTTCTTTCTTAAATAATAGCGCTAAGTATGTTTTCAAAATTTTTGTAATCAACAAAATTTAAATTTTTTTTATTAAGTAAACGTACTTTTTATTTTAGAATTTATTATTAATTTTTATCACTTTTACTGCTGGGCGAAGCATATTCAGAATCGTCGCCTACATAAATAATTAAAGACCGAACAAGATTAGCGCGACTCCCTGCGGGTGTAATGTCGGCGCGCCGCGATTGAACTCAGCGCGGCCCCTTTGACACAACCGTTTGACGCAAGCCGGCAAATTAGCTATTCAGCGAACGGCTTTACCGAAAGGATAATTTTTACTGTTTTACTGTTTATTCTGTACTACTTATTATCTGTATATATTTTTGTAATGGGCTAGTCGACTGCTAGTCATTTGAGTTACTTTTTATCATCTGTCAAAAACGAAATTTTGTTCTACAAATGTTCGAAATAGCAAGGCGTGACGTCACAGTTTTCAGAGTCGTTGATGTACTAATAATCTAAATTTGATCAATTAAAAATTGAAGACTTGATAAAAAACAAAACGAACAAGGTTTTTCAAATTTTCAAGAGGAGATGAATTAAGGAAATAATATTTCATAATATTTTTTTTTTGCTGTCAACTACCCTATTGTATAATAATAAAGCACATTTGAAATGAATTGAATTGATTGTTTAAGCTATTGCATAGCTTTTATCGCGGACCGAATCAAGAAATTCCGTAACGAAAAAAACTTAACACTATCGCGTTCTAAGAAAAACTTACAATGCCATCTATTAGCGATTTGCGGTACTAAAAGGACAGTCAATTTTACTGGCTTGGGCAAGCGTGACGTAAAGTTACCGCGTTCTATAAAAACTTACAGTGCCATCTTAGCGATTTGCGGTACTAAAAGGACTTAGTCAATTTTACTGGTGTAACTTTCTATGCAATAGCTTTACCGCGGCAGTCTCCGATTGCCACACGTCTTTTTTTTTCACAATTGATAAACCCTTGACAACAGCTTACTTGAATTTGTTTGTTTGTTATCTTAGGTTAAAGTTATTGGCTGCTAGCGGGGAGGCGCCGCTGCTGAGCGGCTGGAGGAGCACGCCGCACACACCGCACGCGCCGGCGACGCCAGCGCCCCACCACTCGCACAACCACCTCGCGCCGCCGCACTGCAACGGCACTGACAGGTGACACTTGAAATCATACACTTTGGCACAATAAACTTAAGCACAGTCTATTGTGACTCCTGGAAACGACGTAGATTCCAATTTCTAGCTATAGAAGGACCTGAATTTACTAAGAATGTAACTACTAAAACTTACAAGGATAGATACTCCACGTCTCTTTCAGGTCAGATGAAATTTAATAATAATTTAAGCAGATTTAACTATAGTCAGGCAGGTCTAGATACACAGTTCATGTGTGGGTAGAAATGTTGTAACATAGATTCATTCAATTTATAGTAACTGGAAGCTGATCTACTTGACTAATAACTAAAAAGTTTAAAATGGCGGCCGCTTTTTCAAGTCGGACAACGGATTGGTGATAAGGGACCTCTAGGACCCTCGGATATCAATTTTGGAAGCAATCGGTTCAGTAACTAAAAAAATAATTGTATCAAAGTGTTTTATTTAATTCCTATATCAGCAATATCGATAATTTTTAAAAATTAAAAATTTGTGTGCGTTATACGACATCTCACCTGGTTGTAAGTGACAATGTACTCGAGGATAGTACACGTAAACTCAAATAATGCCTATTCACTCTCGCCTTGAAGATCCTCATGTGGATCATTTTATAGGTATTAATGGGGTGTATTTTTTAAGAATAAGACATATATTCTATAATCCGTTGTAACAATTGAAAAAAGTGGCCGCCATTTTGAACTTTTTAGTAACTGGACCGATTGCTTCCAAAATCGATATCTGGGGGTCCCTGAGGTCCCTTATCACGAATCCGTTGCCCGAACTGAAAAAAAGGGCCGCCATTTTAAACTTTTTAGTTACTGGACCGATTGCTTCCAAAATCGATATTTGAGGGTCCCTGAGGTCCCTTATCACGAAACCATTGTCAGAGTTTAAAAAAGTGGCCGCCATTTTGAACTTTTTAGTTTTAGCTTTTTTCAATTTGGGCAACGGATTCGTGATAAGGGACCTCAGATATCGATTTTGGAAGCAATCGGTCCAGTAACTTGAAAGTTCAAAATGGCGGCCGCTTTTTTCAATTCGGGCAACGGATTCCTGATAAGGGACCTCAGGGACCATTGTCAGAGTTTAAAAAAGTGGCCGCCATTTTGAACTTTTTAGTTTTAGCTTTTTTCAATTTGGGCAACGGATTCGTGATAAGGGACCTCAGATATCGATTTTGGAAGCAATCGGTCCAGTAACTTGAAAGTTCAAAATGGCGGCCGCTTTTTTCAATTCGGGCAACGGATTCCTGATAAGGGACCTCAGATATCGATTTTGGAAGTAATCGGTCCAGTAACTAAAAAGTTCAAAATGGCGGCCGCTTTTTTCAATTCGGGCAACGGATTCGTGATAAGGGACCTCAGGGACCCCCAGATATCGATTTTGGAAGCAATCGGTCCAGTAACTAAAAAGTTTAAAATGGCGGCCACTTTTTTCAATTCTAACAACGGATTATAGAATATATGTCTTATTCGTAAAAAATACACCCCATTAATAACTATAAAATTATCCATATGAGGATCTTCAAGGCGAGAGTGAATAGGCATTATTTGAGTTTACGTGTACCATCCTCGAGTACATTGTCACTTACAATCAGGTGAGATGTCGTCTAACGCACACAAATTTTTAATTTTAATAAAGTATCGATATTGCTACAATAATATAATATTTAATATATGAATTAATTTATTAAAACACATTGATACAATATATTTTTTAATAATTTTAAATTTATAAAAAAATGTAGCAAAATAAATAATTTTAAATTTATTATTAAAATAACTGTAACAAAATGTTTTTATATTTGTCTAAATTATATTAAATTACTTTTAATAATTAAAAAAAGTGTAAACCAAACTAAATCAAAAGATGAAAATGAGCCGTGCATGAATGATTGATAATAAAAATGCGACGTGACGACCTTTATTGAATGGGCCCACCGCACTATACAAACGGTGAAATTGGTCTAGTGGGCCCTACCCGCCCCGCAGCCCCCGCACGATTGCACTGTCTGACGCCCTCCGTCGGACGACTGTATGGATTCTTAGACTGTGGTATTGCCGCGGATAGTAGAGCTTTCCAAAGTGAAAGAATTTTTTAAATCGGTCCAGTAGTTTCGGAGCCGGTTCAAAGTTAACAAACACACCTTTACTCTTCTCAATATTATTACTATACGCTACGGCTGCATTGCTTGGGGCCACACTGGTCATTCCGCGGCAGCGGTGTTTATTTTCCTAAATTCGTAATATCTTCTGAATGGAATGTCCGTTTTAAGTAATTCAAAAGGTATTCTATAGGTATCGAAACATTTTTGATTATGAAATGATTTATTTGGATAAGGGTTAATACGAATAAATATAGCCTATTTTACTCAGCGATAATGTAGCATTATAATGGTGAAAGAATTTTTAAAATCGGTTTTGTAGTTTTTGAGTTTATTCGTTACAAACATACAAAAATACAAGGTTTCCTCTATTTAATATTATTATAGTATAGATTAGTTGTAGTAAAGTAAAACAGTTGTATTCATTATTTTTTTACCTTTTTTTTCCATTTTGATACCAGGAGATGCTGCAGCATCAGGTCAAGATTACCATGTTCTATTTAAAACCTATTCCTTGAGACTATTCCAATGAGCCCAAACACGATACCTCTGCTGTAAGTTGGCGAGGAGCTGGGTATCTTGCAGATTCCAGGAGATGCTGCAGCATCAGGTCAAGCTTACCATGGTTTTGCAGTATTTTTACAATAATAATAAATCAATAATAAGTCCTGTATTCTTTTTTTTTGGCTTGCAATAAAGTATATTTACTTACTTACATACTTACTTAATAGGGCACTAAATTTTGAATCGATCAGAACAGGTCTGATCGATTCAAAATTTAGTGCCCTATTATTTGTAACTTATACAGACAAGTTGCCCACATCCTTTCATTACCTAGTATAGCGAAAATATAAGATATCTAGCTAAAATACAATTAAGGAATTCGCCACACGATACGTTGAATTTGGATGACTAAATTGAGGTAATATGGAAAGAAAAATATTTTTGGGGTAAATCGGAATAAATTATACATTAAGTGGAAAGAAGAAATAAATGTAAAATACAGCGGTTATAAAAGAAAATAACGGCGGTGATGTCTTGTTATCTAAAAATACATCTTAAATTACATATTTACCTGTCACAAAATAAGAATTTATAAAAGTTTGCTCGAGTACCAGTTTAGCAACGATCGTGGCTAAATCCGGATAAAGTCCCATTAAATTACAGACTTAAAATAATGGTTAATTGACTGTAATAAACTAAAAGAAACCAATATGGCCGATATTAGCCTGGAGGCTAATATGACCTATGTGATAATATGACCTTGTGATATATAAATTTAGCTAAACATGATATTTAAATCTTAAGAAGAGGTTAAGTAGTATAGCAAAGTAGTGTAGATGTCCGAAAGGTGGAGAGAGCAGTCCGTCATGGGGTAGGCGAAGGGAAGAGACAGAAGAATATTTTAGGTACTTTCCTCAGAGCGACTGGCGACTGGTATAAGATGTCCGCGTCTGGTGTCTTCTGCGTTGTGCAGATTGCGTCGGGGGTTAAAAAACCGCATCAAAATCGGTCCATTCGTTAAGAAAGACGATGCCACAGATAGACACACAGATACACAAATACACAGATACACAAATACACAGATACACACGTTAAACTTATAACACCCCTCTTTTTGCGTCTGGGGTTAAAAAGGACTTACGCATGTAAAAAACACTGAACACGTTAAAAAAGCAACTTCCATCGCTACAACTTAGTACAATTTTGCATTATTATTTATGATTTTTGATAATTTTCCAATAAATGCTAATCCGATTTTAATAAAATTTATATAAGATCAACTTCGAAACATCCTATCGAATAAAAAAATAATCATGAAAATCGGTTCACAATCTGCGAAGATATCGCGTAACAAACATACAAAAAAGGAAACAATTGCAAATCGGTTGAAAAGGGGTACTTTTCTCTTAAAGGATCTCTTCCAATTAAGCGTTGAAATATGTCAATTTAATAATAATTTAAGCAGATTTAACTATAGTCAGGCAGGTGTACACACTTCATGTGTGGATAGACATGTTGTAACATAGAATTCATTCAATTCATAGTAACTGGAGGCTGGTCTGTAGTTTTCCATCAATAGAGGATTGGATTGCATCTGAAATATGTTTCCTAAATTGCTCTCCTCTTGAAGTTTCCAAAAACCTCACCTGTTTTGTTTTTCCATCACGTCTTAAATTTTTAATTGATCAAATTCACAAAATAAGTTCGTCAATGACGCTTAAAATTTACGACGTCAGTTGTGGGTATTTCAAACATTTTCAGAACAAAATTTCGTTTTTGACAGATCATAAAAAGTAACTCAAATGACTAGCAGTCCGATCCCCTATTGCTACTCGGATAGAACATGCCAGCACCAGTTTTGTTCACACAAAGAAATTAACTTTTTTCTGGACATTTAAAATAGTACATTGTTAATCAAGGGAAGAAAGTGACCCATTTCACTCGAGATATTTCTGGCGCTCGAACGAAGTGAGTCATGGGTCATTTCACCCGAGTTAAACACTCTACTTTTCATTTCGACTATGAGGAAATGTATTTATTGTAATTTAATTGTTTAAATGATATAAAATATTAATTAGATATCAATAAATTAGTTTTACCTATATCCAACCTCCAACCTTTTCGCAATGGCCGCTTGCCACGGCCGTCTAGATTGAAACTAATCGAGTTGGTCACGATGTGCATATAGGTGGCCATGCCGAAAATTGAAAAACAAGTGTCATGTTATCATGGCATTATGGCGCGCAACGGAATAGAGGAATGATTTTAAATTTTAATCTTCTGTAATTTTGAAAAATATAGACCAACTATAAAATGATTTAATATCAATCTGTAGATCATAATAAACCCGTCGTTTAATGTATAGCTGAGTTTAGATATATGAAAACCTCTTAGTTCGACTCCGTGGCTGGCAATAAAAAAAAATTACTTTCCACCCTAGGGATGACAATACTTTCCACCCTAGGGATGGAAATACTTTCTACCCTAGGGATGGAAAAGCAATGTTCCACCCGGCTATCTACTCATGAAAATTAAACTTTCCGAACAGGAGAGATAAAAAAAAATTGTGTTTGTAGTCTACATGTCTCTTGCTGTGCACCGTGAATCCCTTTCAGTTATTCTAAGATGACTGGAGTAGATTAATTCCATAATTAATTAGTCTGCCTTCGTACGAGTTCGATTTTTTTTGGATGAGTTTCTTTATTATGTTTTTTATTAATTTATAGAATACAAAAAAAACTAACTTTTGAATTAGATAAGATTTTATTCAAAAATTTCAACACTTAAGAGGATTGCGAAGCTGCAACTATTCATACAACGGCGTTAACGATTTCACCTCTTAACTGTTAACCGTTTTGGACCAATATTTGATAGGTTGTCAGTCAGAAAAAAGCTAAGCTGTATACGTTTCATTTTTAATTACTGATTATAAATTTTAAAAAATCGCCGAAATTAGTTTTGTATGAAAACACGTGAACGACAATAAAATAAAACAAAAACGTACCTATATGCAGAGATATGCTATATATAAGGGGAGGTAGATAGGTTACATGAATCCTAAAAGTGAAGCAAAAAAAAGATGCCAATTGGCATCTCTTTTCATAGCAGCATTCGGTAGGTACATATTATAATGTGTGTGTAAATGGATTCGATTTTCAAATGTGGTTTCTTAGTGCATAACCCATCTATGGTAACAAATCTCTGCCTATATGCCTATCTTTTGTTCTGACTGATAATTGGTCTAAATCGGTTAACATTTTATAGGTGAAAATCGTTAACGCCGTTTGTATGAAAAGTCGCAGCTTCACAATCCTCTTAACACGTACATAGTAAAAATTAATGGATCCAGATTGATTCAACAAAATATTATTTTTTAATATAAATGCGTCGGTATGAGAGCGTCGGTGGCGTAACGGCTAGGCTCCTGTCCGTGGTTCAAATCCTGCCACGTACCAATGTGATTTCGAATTTAGATTTCATATGTAGGTACGTTTATCCTACGCTCTTACGGTGAAGGAAAACATCGCGAGGAAACTCGCAGGTTGTGTGTGAAGTCGACCAACCTGCACTGGGCCAACTATTGCGTGGTCAACAAAGGCCTGATCGCCCTAATTCAGGATAGGCTCGAGCCCCTTGGTGGAGACCTAAATGAGCTGATGTTATTTTAATTATTTTCCACCGCAACAATTGCTTAAATTATCCGTCGATTTTAACATAAAATATCCCCATATTCGTTTTGATTGAACTTAATTTATTAAATAATCTACTTCTTTGATCTTTTTGGAGTTTATTGGAGCTTACTCCTTTAGAATTGGTTTGGAATATAAATGCAAAATACATATTACATAAGAATCGGGTCCTTTTGCGATTTAATAAGGTAACGCCGCCATTAACACCATTTTATTGTATCCGTAATGAACTAAATAGGTGCGTGGGTCGTGGCAGGTGCTCGCTGGCTGACATCCAATTATTCCCCGGGCTCGACCGAGGACCACCTTGAATTATTACTTAATTAATTCAAACGTTACGTTTCGATTGTTCCCGTAAACTTGGATTTCGGTAGACTTAAATTGATTGGTTAGTTGGTGGTTACCGTCCGTTGTTTGCGAACTTGTCAAACTAGATTGTTAACTATTTGTCGAAGCTATATATTCACGTTTGGGACAATGTACAGAGGCCAGCACATCAAGCTAAACAATTTGGACTTTGTACCGTTCTTATGCCGTACGCGTAAGGATCAGAATCGCACTACGAGTGTCTAGCTTAATGAGCTGGCCTGTGTACAAGGTACACATATAGGTTTGCCCCCGTCCTTTGAATCCTCATAACACCCGGTAAGGTTGGCTGGTAGAGATCTCTTATAGAGATAAGTCCACCTTTGTATATGTCCTTTCTAAGTGTTTTTCATGTAAATATTTGTGTGCAATATATATAATATAATGTATAGTACAAATTCGTTATGAGGATAGCCTTTGTCTCCTGTGGTTTTCTCGTATTCACACCTGACTATTTCCATTTGGTTGGCAATCCCCAATTCTTCATTGATATTTGATCATATAATGTAACCTACTTTTCCTTAAAAAAATATATGTGTTTATTTATTTATTTATCAAAAATACGTGGCCAGCTTACGGTTTACAGTATACACCAAAGCGCTAACCAAGTCAGTGATCTTACATTATATAAATAGAGTAGGATTTCATGCAAAATGTTATGTTCTAATAATATAAAATAAATGTCAATAGTCTATACTTATAATTATTTACAATAAATTTAAAAAAGCATATAATTTTATCTAATATTAATGCCCAGCCGTCAGCAAATACATCGGCTTCCTGGACTTTGTCATTAAAGTCATTTCTAAGAGCTATAGCTCTTGTAGTGGGCGCGTTGGAGGCGTGCTGTGTGCAGACGGCCCCATCCAATTTTAGTTTGAATAGCTAGCTATAAAATATTAAGATTATACTGTTCAAAAAAATTGAGTCGAAACTGGAACTAATTGCCTGACTGACAGCCGCGGGTACCAGCAGAATACCAGCGCTTCGCTTCCGAGCCTAGCATATGCTGAGTTGGGGCCCTGTGGTTGCAGTGGCACCTCAAGAATATATTATGTAGTTATTATTATTATTTTATATTTACCTCAACTTTTGTTACGTATTATATATTTTGGTGTGGTGTTACTGAAACTAATAAACGTATTTCTTTCTTTCTTTCTTTCTATATTTAGAGAGGGTTTTTTAAATCCTCAATTGGTAAAAGTCCTTGACATCATCTCACCTGTTTAAAAGTCGATGTGTATATGCATGTTCCCTATGGAACCATACCGTTAAAACAGCTGGAGCGATTGTGATGAAATGTCCAGGGAATCTTCAGATTATCCCAGTGGGTGATCCTGTGAAAAAAAAAACGGACGGAGCCGCGGGGTGGGTTGCTAGAGACAAAATAATATAAGAGGTAAACGTCATCGTAAATCTTACATCTGTTTTTTTATTTACAATTGGTAAGCCCTTGGCATCATCTCACCTGATGATAAGTGACGATGATGCCGGAGATGTAGGTAAGCGGGCTTACCAAGATTCCCCAACGCAATGGGGAACTGGCTATCTTATCTTCAAGCCGGAACACATCAATGCTGTTAACATTAATGTTTGGCGGCAGGACTTGGATAAGATGGTGGTAGCTAGCCAGGCGGGCTAAGAAAATACCATTCATACAGAAATTTCTAAAGTGCGGCGGATAACCATTGACCAAGCGGACGTCATCCTGTGAAGGATATTATTGTCTCCAAAATTCAATAGCGCCCATCTCCGGCCAGAAGCTGGATGTATTGAATACACGTCAATATGTTGCTAAGAGGCCTCACCCCGTGCAATTCTCCCCGCACCCCACAGGCTACAGGTTACGCCAGATATTCGATTACTTACTCCCACAGGGAACTGACTATAGCTGCCTCAATCGAGGAGGGGGGGTTTAACATATTCGTAACATTACAATCAGCTAATGTAAACAAATTGCTAATACAGGTAAACATCTGGGTAGGTTTGGTTTATTTTCCTTGTGTGATCGAAGGTTTATTATGGTGGTGATTTCATGTAAAGTGAAACAAAAATAATATATTATTCTTATTAAATTTTGGGTAACAGGGGGATAAAAATAACATTTCGTAAATTCCAGAATTAAAGCCGTTACATTTTTAATCGTTCTTCTTATCGTGTGGCACAACTAGTTATGCTATCCAAGGGATAGACGACGGCGGTTACCTGGTGTTGCACTTAGCATCACCTGCGGTCACGTGTAGGGCATTTTGATTTACAACTACGGACGTGTGCAACGCGACCTTCGTACACATCTAGAGTCAGATGTGCATGTATTCCTTCACCGTTAAAGCTATCGTTAATATATTTAGGTACGTAAGTTTAGACAAAACTCATTGGTACATTGGCCGTCTGAATTTAAACCCAGGACCTCCGGTTAAGAGGACAGAGTCATTACCGATTGAGATTATAAAACTACTTTAACAATATTTTACACTAGCTGTTTCCCGCGGCTTCACCAGCGTGGACAACGTTTCTTTGACTTTTCGAGGGTGGGCAGTGCGAGCGTGCAAAAAAAGTACCCTTTGTGTTAATCCAGGTCCTAATATGTCTACCTATCAAATTTCAGCCAGGTCCGTTCAGTAGTTTTTGCGTGAAGAAGTAACAAACATACACACTCACAAACTTTTTAGGTAGGGTACATGCAAACGATATGGTTAGAAATAGTTCGAATAGCTTGCGGTGTCTGTGGTGTGTCCGAGCAACGCTCGCAATCTCTCAGTGTGTAGATATTAGGAATAGTTACATTATATGAGTAAGCGAATATGTTTAGCGACAGTAGGGCTGAGTAGCGTAAATATAATGGCGGATGCTACACAGAAACTCATAGTCTGTGCTGCGTTATCTCGCGGATGGCTTAAAATATGCAGTCCAGCTGCAACACAGTGGTCCGTAGTGCAGCCGCATTTGTTTCTATCATCATCTTCATCATCATAGCAGCCGAAAAACATCCACCGCTGGACAAAGGCCGCTACCAAGGATTCTCACGACGACCGGTCGTCGTGGAAATCCTTTGTTTCTATAAGTCAATGCAAAGGTGGATTTAACATAGACACCCATAGTCTGCGCTGCATTGGATGGCTGTAACACAGTGGCTTTAGTTCAACCGCATTTATTTATATTACGTCGAGCGAGCGAAGCGAGCGATAATAGGTTCGTTAGGTTTGATTGACAACACTGTGGAAGACCCCCTCATCCCTCCCTCCTTCCCTGAGCTGAGGGGATCTCCGACAGAATAATGAATCCAACCTAAAGAACTTATTATCGCTCGCAGACAGACGGACGGACAGTGAAGTCTTAGTAATAAGGTCCCGTTTCTATACTTAGGGTACGGAACCCTAAAAACAATGTCCACGCGGGCGAAGCTGCGAGCGAAAGCTAGTTAAATTATATTTAAAAGTAGGTGGTAACTTCTTGGTTTTTTTTTAATTTTTTTTTATTCACTATTGGTAAGCCCTTGGCGTCATCTCACCTGATGGTAAATGACGATGATGCCGAAGATGGAACCGGGCTTACCAAGATTCCCCAATGCAAAGGATAACTGGCTATCTTATCTTCGAGCCGGAATACATCAATGTTGTTAACACTGATGTTTGGCGGCAAGACTTATATAAGATGGTGGTAACTAGCCAGGCGGGCTTAGAAAATGCCCTACCACCAACCAAACCGAGTCTTACAAGTTAACCCCGCCGGAATCGAACCCGCGACCTCCTGGTGTGCAGCGAATGGACTAACCATTACGCCACGCGGAGGCGGTAAACGCTTAGTGGTTATTTCCTACGAGAAAATGAAATAATACCTCATTTTCTTTTTCAGCGGCAGCAGGGGAGGTCTGCGACGGCGTTCGACGTACGCGAGCGGGCGCCTGCGCGCCGGCCCGCACTGGTCCTTCGTGTTCGACCCCGCGGGCCGGCTGTGCTACTACTGGTCCATGGTGGTCTCGCTCGCCTTCCTCTACAACCTCTGGGTCATAGTTTATAGGTTCGCCTTCCAAGAAATCAATGGTAAGTTTTTAAGCTTTTGCATAGCTTTTATCGCGGGCTTTGAGCGCGGCGACCGAATCAAGAAATTCCGTAACGAAAATAAAACCTAACACCCCACGCTCGGCCTAGTTCTAAAAAAACTTACAGTGCCATCTATTAGCGATTTGCGGTATTAAAAGGACTTAGTCAATTTTACTGGTGTAACTATCTTAGTGTTAATTTATTACATAAACATCCCGCGCCCCAAGGACTATATTATGGTACTGGTAAATACTTCATTAATAAAAAAAAATAATTATAATTATAATTGCAGTTGATAAATAAAAAATTCTATGCAATAGCTTTACCGCGGCAGTCCCCGAGTGCCACACGTTTTTTTTTTCACTATTGGTAAGCCCTTCGTAAGAGCGTCGGTGGCGTAACGGCTAGAGCCACCGCCTCCTGTCTGGAAGATCGTGGTTCAAATCCTGCCACGTACCAATGTGATTTCGAATTTAGATTTCATATGTACGTTTATCCGACGCTCTTACGGTGAAGGAAAACATCGTGAGGAAACCTGCACACGCCTGCGAAGAAACTCGTAGGTTGTGTGTGAAGTCGAGCAACCCGCACTGGGCCCGCGTGGTCGACTAAGGCCCGATCGCTCTAATTCAGGGTAGGCTCGAGCCCTTCGGTGGGGCCGTACATACGCTGATATGACGACCTTGGCATAATTTTACCTGATAGTAACTGTCGATGATGCCGAAGATGGAAGCGGACTTACCAAGATTTCCCAACGCAATGGAGAACTAGCTATCTTATCTTCAAGCCGAAACACATCAATGTTGTTAACATTGGTGTTTGGCGGCAAGACTTAGATAAGATGGTGGTAGCTAACTAGACGGGCTTAGAAAATACCCTACCACCAACCAAACCGAGTCTAACAAGTTGATCCCGCTGTGAATCGAACCCGCAACCTCCTGGTGTGTAGCGAATGGACTAACCATTACGCCACGAAGTATTGGAAACTTATAACTTAAACTTATAATTGGTCCTCCTAATGGTCCCGCAAGTAGGCTGTGCTACAACTGGTCCACGGCCGTATCGCTCGATTTTCTCTACAATTTTTCGAGTTTTATTCAAATTTCCCTTCCATGAAATCAATGGTAGGGGAAGAAAATCGTTCATTTATTACCGGTTCCTCAAGTTCGATACCGCAGGTTGGTTGTGTTAATTACCACTGGCACAGTATTACGATATGGCTTACAGTAGCGCAACGCCTTTGATGTCGCACGATGCCGCCACGGCGTAGGTACTAGCAGTACTAGCCCGTAGACAGCCTGGCAAACTCGCGTAGTAGTTGCACTACTGTAAGCCGCTATATTGTAATACTGTGGTTCATGAACATATCTGGGTTTCTTTCTTCTACAACCTCTGAATCATAGACCTTGGTACACCTCCCAAGAAATCAAAGTTAACAAAAACAAAAACAAAAAAAAAAACTAAAACTGTGAAATTAACAATTCGGTTATACATCAGTGCTCCTTCGAGTTTGATCCTGCGAAAAAGATACGCTTCTATTCTATTTATTTATTGTATTGCGTAGTTCATAATCATATCAGCTCATATACGTCCCCACCGAGGGGCTCGAGCCTACCCTGAATTAGGGCGATCGGGCCTTAGTCGATCACGCGGGCCCAGTGCGGGTTGGTCGACTTCACACACAACCTGCGAGTTTCTCCGCAGGCGTGTGCAGGTTTCCTCACGATGTTTTCCTTCACCGTAGGTAAACAAACAAAAAATTAAAAATATATAAAAATTATCTACTACAGCAACAAAGTAATTTTTTTTTTTAAAAAAAAGGGTAACAAAAGCAATACAAAAGGCAATAAACTTCAACGTAATGTTTACCTTAAAAGGCAAAACGCTGTTATTCTGCTATCGCCCGGACCGAGTTGCGAAAGATGTATATTGCTAAAAATGTATTTATGTATGTCTGTATGAGTGTGAGTGATGTGAATGTGAGTGTGCCTTCTTCCTCTACAACCTTGTCTACGAGTCAACTTTGAAGATCTTTTGGTAAAATTACTATCTAAATGAAGTGAAATACTTAGGTAGTAAGAATCGGAAACGAGGAGATACGTAGGAGAACCAAATTAACCGACATAGCTCTCAGAATTGCTAAACTTAAGTGGCAGTGGGCGGGCCACATATCTCGTAGAATAGATGGCCGTTGGGGCAGTAAAGTTCTCGAGTGTCGACCGCGCACCGGAAAACGGGAAACCGAAAAACGGCTGGCCTCCTACTCGATGGACCGATAACCTGGTGAAGGTCCTTGGGGGAGGCCTATGTCCAGCAGTGGACGTCCTTCGGCTGATATGACTATGAAAGTGAAATACTAACTCTACCAAAAGTCTCCTCGTAAGAAGCTTATCAAATGGAATACCGAAAGGTCTATTAAGTATATGTGACTATAAGCCGTTCTTATTCATGCCAGTTGGGTTCCGGTATGGGGGTGATAAGAGGATTACTCACTTGATTCTAAACTTAAAGTCTTTCACTTTGCTAAAGCGATGCGCCAGCAAAATATTGGTAAATAAAGCTAGCGATCCAATCTGTGTTTCGCTTTTATTCGCGAGAGTCTCAAAGACGGCGGCGCTTAATAATAAAAGAGGTTGGATAAAAATCCAATTTTGAGTTTACGGCTTATGCAAAAATGTCGTCATTTAAGATGGCACCGCGAGATTAGCGGCGAAGACCGCGCGGGCTCATCTCGCCCGCATAGTTTCCCTAAGTTGTTTCGCGTGGAATTAAATTACTTACCTAAATAGCTTTCCCAACTTCACTGTCTGTTGGAGACATTGAAACACTTTGCTATGGCACGTTTGGGCGCCTGAAACGTGTCGGTGGTTTGCGTTTGTACAACGTATCAGCTCATATACGTCCCCACCGAGGGGCTCGAGCCTACCCTGAATTAGGGCGATCGGGCCTTAGTCGACCACGCGGACTTAGTGCGCGTTGGTCGGCTTCATTCACACAACCTGCGAGTTTTTTCGCAGGCGTGTGCAAGTTTTCTCACGATATTTTCCTTCACAGTATACATAAAATGTATACTAGGTGTAAAAAAAATGGTGTAGGACCCGTTATCTGGAGGTTTTACTCATCATACTGAATAATTTTCCGCAGAGAACCCATTATCAATTCGCAAAAAAAAAAATGGACCCTCCTTACTAAATGCACAAGATTGTTCGATCAGCTGATCAATTTGTATGAAGGGCAATTTTTTTTTTACAATTTCAGCAAAGTCGTAGAACAAAAGTTGTTCAGTATGATGAGTAGAAGCCCCAGTTAACGGGCCCTACACCAATATTGTTACACCCTGTATATTGTCACATTTGCGCTGCTCTGAAACAACTTAACTTGCAAATTAATACGTTTTTTATACTAATGTGGTTCTTTTAAATATAGAAACTATAGGACACCAGCCAAACCAAATAAGTCACAACAAATTGAAACGTCGGTTCGTTTATCGTCCTACATAATACAAGGGCGAAAGATTTTTTCATTCACAATTGGTAAGCCCTTAACATTATCTCACTTGATGGTAAGTGACGATGATGCCGAAGATGGAAGTGGGCTTACAAAAATTCTACAACCTAATGAACTGGCTATTTTATCTTCATGCTCGAGGACAACGATGCTGTTTATATTCATGATTAGTGGCAAGACTCAGATAAGATGGTGGTTGCTTGCCAGGAGGGCATGGAAAATGCCTTAACACCAACCAAAGTCAAATCCCGTCGGGAATCGTACGCGCGACCTCCTGGTGCAAAGCAATTAGACTATCCATTACGCCACGGAGGCGATAAGATAATATTTCCAAGAACTCACTTCATTATACCTTTTCAAATGAAATCGTTTTATTAGATGGCAGGAGCTTCAAACTTTGACCTTCTGTAAGCGAATCGAATTGAAAATATTTTTTCATTATTAATTTTTGGATACGAATATCTTGTTTGATTTCGTTTACTTAGATCCAATAGTTAAGAAATTTCCAATAACATATAATAGGTCTTTACCTATAAAATTGCTGTTTTTGAAGTTCAATGCCAATTTTATATAAAGTTATTGTTTTTTTTTAATATTGACCTTATGGTGACACTACTTACTACTTTCATGTATAATTCATGTACAATTGAATGGTCAGATGGGACCATTTTTAGACTAGTTAATTTTGTTATTTTTTCTGAAAGTGACGAAATCTTATGCGTTAGTAACGAAGAAACTGCTGCAATAACTCTAGATCTTTAAAATTTAAAATGTGTATTTTTTGACTCAGTAAAGGCGATTTTTTTCAGGTGGAAAAAACCCGACTTCATAGGGTTATAGCCACCGTGCTCTCAAAATATCTAAATAATAGGCACATGTTTACCACCATTTAATTTCTAATAGTGTAATGCTATTTTGAGAATAAATATTTGTTCTCAATAAAAATTTTCATCTTTAAACTTTTTTATACAATCGTCAATTTCATAGGTAAATACTATTATTATACTTAAAGCAAAGTATATATTAGAATTACCATACAATATGGACACTCCCTGCCGCTCTCTAGATTGCAACCTTACCCCCTCGTCACTCAGATTGATGCAGATTAGTTACGGTTTGGTTGTCGAACGTATAGGATTTTTCCGCCATTTTGTTTGTTCCGTCTTTCCTTTTTTTAAATGTCATTTCTGGCCCGTTGTATAAAGTGTCCAGGCTGTCTCTAAATGGTACCTTGATAGTAATGCTTTTTACTTTTGTTTCAGGCGAGACGCTAATAGTGTGGTTCTGTCTGGATTACTTCTCGGATTTCCTGTACCTCGCGGACATCCTATTCCACTTCAGGACGGGCTACCTAGAGGACGGTGTGCTGCAGACCGACGCTGCCAAGCTCCGGGCCCACTACATGAACTCCACCACCTTCTACATCGACTGCCTCTGCCTGCTGCCGCTGGACTTTCTCTACCTCTCCATCGGCTTCAACTCCATCCTGCGCTCCTTCAGGCTTGTCAAGATCTACCGCTTCTGGGCGTTCATGGATCGCACAGAGCGTCACACGAACTATCCAAACCTGTTTAGGTCAACGAGTTTAATCCATTATTTGTTAGTGATATTCCATTGGAATGGGTGCTTGTACCATATAATATATAAAAACAATGGGTTCGGTAGTAAGAACTGGGTGTATCATGACACTGAGACGGCGGACGTTGTGAAACAGTATCTGCAAAGTTATTACTGGTGCACGTTGGCGCTCACCACTATCGGTAAGTCATTGTCCTTATTACTCTCACTCTTAGTTGTTACGTATCAATTGCATTGGTGTATTTTAACTTGACATGGTTACAAGCTGACGTATAATTCCATTGGGGTGTCTTGCCTTACCTTTGTTACAAGCTGACGTATCAATTGCATTGGAGTGTCTTGCCTTAACATTGTTACAAGCTGACGTATCATTTGCATTGAGGTGTATTGCCTTAATATTGTTACAAGCTGACGTATCAATTGCATTGGGGTGTCTCGCCTTAACATTGTTACAAGCTGTCGTATCTATTGCATTGGGGTGTCTCGCCTTAACATTGTTACAAGCTGTCGTATCAATTGCATTGGAGTGTCTTACTTTTACATTGTTACAAGCTGACGCATCTATTGCATTGGGGTGTCTAGACTAAACATTGTTACAAGCTGACGCATCTATTGCATTGGGGTGTGCCTTAATATTGTAACAAGCTGACGTATCAATTGCATTGGGGTGTCTTGCCTTAACATTGTTACAAGCTGACGTATCAGTTGCATTATAGTGTGTTGCCTAATTATAGTTACAAGCTGACGTATCAATTGCATTGGAGTGTCTTGCCTTAACATTGTTACAAGCTGTCGTATCAATTGCATTGGGGTGTCTCGCCTTAACATTGTTACAAGCTGTCGTATCAATTGCATTGGAGTGTCTTGCTTTTACATTGTTACAAGCTGACGCATCTATTGTATTGGGGTGTCTAGAATAAACATTGTTACAAGCTGACGCATCTATTGCATTGGGGTGTGCCTTAATATTGTTACAAGCTGACGTATCAATTGCATTGGGGTGTCTTGCCTTAACATTGTTACAAGCTGACGTATCAGTTGCATTATAGTGTGTTGCCTTAACATTGTTACAAGCTGACGTATCAATTGCATTGGGGTGTCTTGCCTTAACATTGTTACAAGCTGACGTATCAATTGCATTGGAGTGTCTTGCTTTTACATTATTACAAGCTGACGCATCCATTGATTTGGAGTGTCTTGCCTTAACATTCTTACAAGCTGACGCATCTATTGCATTAGGGTGTCTTGCCTTAACATTGTTACAAGCTGACTTATCAATTGCATTGGGGTGTCTTGCCTTTACATTGTTACAAGCTGACGTATCGATTGAATTGGGGTATCTTGCCTTGACATTGTTACAAGCTGACGTATCAATTGCATTGGGGTGTCTTGCCTTAACATTGTTACAAGCTGACGTATCAGTTGCATTATAGTGTGTTGCCTAATTATAGTTACAAGCTGACGTATCAATTGCATTGGAGTGTCTTGCCTTAACATTGTTACAAGCTGTCGTATCAATTGCATTGGGGTGTCTCGCCTTAACATTGTTACAAGCTGTCGTATCAATTGCATTGGAGTGTCTTGCTTTTACATTGTTACAAGCTGACGCATCTATTGTATTGGGGTGTCTAGAATAAACATTGTTACAAGCTGACGCATCTATTGCATTGGGGTGTGCCTTAATATTGTTACAAGCTGACGTATCAATTGCATTGGGGTGTCTTGCCTTAACATTGTTACAAGCTGACGTATCAGTTGCATTATAGTGTGTTGCCTTAACATTGTTACAAGCTGACGTATCAATTGCATTGGGGTGTCTTGCCTTAACATTGTTACAAGCTGACGTATCAATTGCATTGGAGTGTCTTGCTTTTACATTATTACAAGCTGACGCATCCATTGATTTGGAGTGTCTTGCCTTAACATTCTTACAAGCTGACGCATCTATTGCATTAGGGTGTCTTGCCTTAACATTGTTACAAGCTGACTTATCAATTGCATTGGGGTGTCTTGCCTTTACATTGTTACAAGCTGACGTATCGATTGAATTGGGGTATCTTGCCTTGACATTGTTACAAGCTGACGTATCAATTGCATTGGGGTGTCTTGCCTTGACATTGTTACAAGCTGACGTATCAATTGCATTGGGGTGTCTTGCCTTGACATTCTTACAAGCTAACGTATCAATTGCATTGGGGTGTCTTGCCTTAACATTTTTACAAGCTGACGTATCAATTACATTGGGGTGTTTTGCTTTGACATTCTTACAAGCTGACGTATTTATTTTTCTATTTGGACGGATCAAATTTTGCAATCGATTTTAAAGCGACTTTCAGGGGTCCGATTAAACTGTAATTTAGTATGTAGCCGTATTTGTTTGTTACGAACAAACAACTCTTTGTTGAATTTTTGTTACAAAACATAAATAGTTTAACTGTAAAGGCACACTTATCCCTGAAAGGATCTCTTCCAACCAACCTAATGATAAATGACAATAGATGTTTTGGTGTTATTTGGTTATACATATTTAATTTCAATAGAATTGTAAAAAAATACTGTCCTCATCTTTTTAGGTTTACAGAGCCAAAAAGGCAAAAACACCCTCATAATTTGAATTTGGAATCATGTATTTTGAATTTGGAATAACGCAACCTATAATGGACAGAACAGATGGCCGATGGGGCAGTAAAGTTCTCGAGTGGCGACCGCGCACCGGAAAACGTAGCGTAGGCAGGCCTCCCACGCGGTGGACCGATGACCTGGTGAAGGTCGCGGGAAGCCGATGGATGCGGGCAGCGCAGGACCGGTCGTCGTGGAAATCCTTGGGGGAGGCCTTTGTTCAGCAGTGGACGATTTGTGGCTGATATGATGAACCTATAATGACCGACCCGATAATGCACGATTCTCAAATATATATAGCATGATAATGGCCAAACGATTACTCGTGTTTAAGAAATATATTTTTACATAGCATAGCATTCGTACCTACACTGAAAAGAAAAAAAGAAGTGTGATTATTTTTTTCTGGGGTTTAATCTCTTAGTTCTACTACATTTAAAATAATAGCTCTAGTTATGTACAGATTCTTTATGGCCTTTATTAGCCGACTAACTAAGAAGTCTTTTACACATAGTTTACAATAAATTACAATAGCACATGCGACTGTGAGTTGCCTTCTTATTGACGACATATTTTTTATAAATTTTAGCAACGTAAATATAATTAGTGTTCCATTTTAACCCGCCGGCACTCGCGCCTCATTTTGTGATATGAGTAGTCGCACAGGGTCTAAAGGACCCAAAAGTGAAATGATTTTTTATATAGGTAAATACAGAATATAAAAGATTATTATTAAATTAAATAGAATGAGGATAATAAATCAATATTTAGACCACAGATATTTATGTATTTAGGTAACAATTTTAATCTTTATTACAAAAGAAAAGAGATATGTGCTAAAACGCGTGAGGTTCGAAACAACATATATACTTACTTTATGCGTTCGTGTTGTCCAAGCGCCGCGCGCAAACTTGGTGAGGCGAGGTGTGCGGGTAGCCTATACAGTAGCTTAAAGCATAAATTAAGGCAGTGAGCATGAGCAGGTCATTTCGACCCTTGCGCGACTACCCGCAGGTTTCTGTCTTTTTTTTTACTCAGAACGGAGGAGCGAGGAGGCAGATGCTTATGCACACCAGAACAGCCGGCTGTGCTGGTTATATGGGACTCACAGTTGAAGACTGTGTCTACCCACTAAAACCCCCCTGAAGTGCATTACAAGTCTAAGCTTATGAATCCTTCATCGGTGCGATCCACACCCTGGATCCACGCCCCTTGGGCGAGAGAAAAAAAAATGTGCCTTCAATAGCATTATACCACACTAGTTTTTGCCAGCGGCTTCGCTCTCGTGAACATAGTTTCTATGACTGTTTTCGAGGGTACGCAGGGCGCGAGCCGCAAGCGGCCTATCTATTCCTAATCTGTCTACCTACCAAATTTAATCCAGATCCGTTTGTCTATTGTGGCGTGAAAGAGAACAAACATCCATACATCCATACATACAAACTTTCGCGTTTATAACATTAGTAAGGATTTAAGACAAATTAGAGTGACCTGCATTGTCATCACATTAGCTCATATACGTCCCCACCGAGGGGCTCAAGCCTACCCTGGATTAGGACAATCGGGTCTTAGTCGACCACGCGGGCCCAGTGCGGGTTGGTCGACTTCACACACAGCCGTCGAGTTTCTTTGCAGGCGTGTGCAGGTTTCCTTACGATATTTTCCTTCCTATTACCTAAGAACATCAAATAAATGTACACATGAAGTTGAAATTCGAAAATACGTGGCAGGATTTGAACCACGATAGGAGGTAGCAGCCCTAGCCGTTACGCCACCAACGCTCTTACAGTTCTGTCTTATACTGTGCCAAAGTATATATACATTAGTACTAACATACAGTATGGACACTCCCTGCCGCTCTCTAGATTGCGACCTCACCCCCTCGATAAACAGATTGATACAGATTGGTAACAGTTTGGTCGTCGAACGTATAGGATTTCGCAGCCATTTTGTTTGTTCCGTTATTCCTTTTTTGAAATGTCATTTCTGGCCCGTTGTATGACGTGTCCAGGGTTTGACTGTGCCTTCAATAGCATTATACGAAATTTAACCCAAATCAGAGCGACTTTCTTTAAAAAAAAATTGAGTGCGTTTGGCTGCACCTCACCTGATGGTAAGCGTCGATGCAGCCGAGAATGTAACACGCAAGCTCAAATGGTGCCTATTCACTCTCGTCTTGAAGATTCCTTTATAAGAATCGCATACAGACACCGGGAATGCGTTAGGGAATCTTGGTAAGCCCGCTTAAGCAGGTGAAATGATGCCAAGGGTTTATCAATTGTGAATAATAAAAAAACACTAAACTTAACTACACTACCCTACCCTACCCTACATAAGAACCTTTTACTGACAATAACGAACTCAACAAAAAAAGAAGTAGCGAAATCGGTAAAGCTGTTCTCAAGTTATAGCGTAACCAGGAGAAATAGAGGTTTATTTTTATACCCTACTAGCTGTCCCGGCGAACTACGTACCGCCTTACATTACATTACACTGCTCTACCCTACCCTACCCTACACTACACTACCCTACCCTACACTACACTACCCTACCCTACACTAACCTACCCTACACTACTCTACCCTAAACTACACTACCTTACCCTACACTACCCTACCCTACACTACACTATCCTACCCTACATTACCCTACCCTACACTACTCTACCCTACCCTACACTACCCTAATCTACACTACTCTACACTACCCTACACTACACTACCCTACCCTACCCTACACTACTCTACCCTACCCTACCCTACACTACTCTACCCTACCCTACACTACCCTACCCTACCCTACACTACCCTACCCTACACTACACTACACTACCCTACCCTACCCTACCCTACCCTACCCTACCCTACCCCACCCTACATAAAAACCTTCTCCTGACAATAACGAACTCGACAAAAAAGAATTAGCGAAATCGGTTCGTGCGTTCTGGAGTTATAGCGTCAGGAAGGAAAACCCGACTTATTTTTATATAGTAGAATAGGTGGCTAAAACAAAAATACGAATTATTAGTTTTCTCTCGATACATTTTATTTTGAAAAACTATGTATGTAGTTTTGAAAAATTATTAGATTTTTCTCCTACATTAAATAATTTAGGCGCATGAAATAAATACTGACAGTAAGATAATAATAAAACGGCAAAGACGAAATTTTTCTAGAATGTTTACTAAGCTCGCAATAAACGAAATTTACGCCCGAAGTTAAGGACGTAAGTCGCGTTAAGACACTCGCGCGAAATTAAACTGTAAAGCGGATTCCATAAAGTTAAATATCAGGTTGTTCGCCAGTGCCGCACTGGAAGCCTGCTCTTAATAAACAATAGTATTTGCAACCGACACACTTAAATAAGTTGTAAACAGCTTTACCTCCTGAATTTCGGTTTATCACTAGAAATGGGGTCAAAAGCTGCTACGCGCTACATTCTAGCTACACACTACAAGTGGTGGTTGTGAATATTTCTTGGCCATGGAAACGAGTCTTTCAGCCGAATTCATAAATATTTTTCACTTTATTCATTTGTTTTTTTGGATTTGTAATGCTAGTGCCAGTGCATTACAAATCTTCTCAGGAGTTCTTGACCGTATTTGCAGCAGCCTCATTTTGAGTTGGAACACCCGGTCACAGTAACTATAAAACTGCACCCAGTGCAAGTTCACGTCCTCCTTCATTTTATTTTCTTGTTCTCCACATTTCTTACGTACAACGCCAAAAAACTCTCACTACTACAAGTAATTTTTTTTAAAGAATATATTGTCGTCTTTGAGTACAAAAGCCCTTTTGAGACGGACTTCATAAATTAATCTTCATTTTATTTTTTGATTTGCAATGCTAGTGCCGGTGCATTGCAAATCTTCTTTGGAGTTCTTGACAGCATTTGCAGCAGCCTCATTTTGAGTTAGAATACCTAGTAGCAGTTGGGCGTCTATAAAACTGCACCCAGTGTAAGTTGGGTTTTCACGTCCTCCTTCATTATATTTTCTTGTCCTTCACATTGCTCACGTACAACAGACGATTTTCTCCAAAACGCACCACTTTTTGAAGCAAATTCTAGCAAAAACAATAAAATAAAACTACGAAAATTCAAAAATTCCACCGAAATACTCTCACTACTACAAGTCGAATACGCGGCGTGTAGCCATCTTGTAGTACACTAAAAACAGAACAAAAAAATTGTAAACGAAATGTTTTTTAAAATTTTAATTATGATATGAAATGCAGAATTTGGAACAATATAAGATAAGATAGATAAGATAAGATAAGATAAGATCTTTATTGGCTCAAGGTGTAGTTACAAAAGCGGATGGAATCCCTGTTACCCGTGGTAGTTAGAAACTGTGTTACAGGTAACAGTGTCTTCCCCCAGTAAACGCATAACAAAATTGCCAGTACACCATTATACACTTATTTAAATTTTACTTAACAGTCAGCATTTTATGTTTCTTGTAGATTAACATTATATGAAGTACTCAAATAAATAAATATTAGTAAAGTGTTGCTTATTTGCAATTAAAATGATGTTATCTACTCTCATCACAACTTCAAAACAAGTTTATATTGACATACATAATAAAAACCATAACGAAATTTCAAAATTAAATCATATATAACAGTTTTTCTGTAACAAAATAATGTAGTAAAAGAATTTTATTACCAATAGGTTACAGGGCAAATCCGAGAAGACAATATCGTCAGAATATTCCATCAATTATTTTCTTCTAATGGAACGCATATGCGGGGCGCCCCATTCTTATACTATAACAAAAAGTATTTTTTTCTAATTTTTTAGCTTTTGAAGTTTCAATTCAAAGCTTTGGCGTATGCTCGTCGATGTGCTGGGTTTTGGCGCCATTCAGACATTTTGTTGTACTGAATTTCGTGCAATGACTTCTATATTACTGGCGTAATTTCGTGGGATTTTTTTTCTTACTCTTTTAACTTTGATCTTTTTATATTGAGTAGGTTCAATACCAATGAATGAGATTAGATAAGTAGTGTATGAAACTGCACATAACAAGGTATTAAAAATACCCCTCATTATGCAACAGTTTCATCATCATATCAGCTCATATACTTTCCCAACGAGGGGTTCGAACCTACCCTGAATTAGGGCGAACGGGCCTTAGTCGACCACGCGAGCCCAGTGCGGGTTTCATAAATTATGTAGTGCGCGAGTTCGAGGATCAGCGTAAAGCTGACCTTGATAGATACCAAACTCGTCCAGTTAAAGACCACCTGCGACCATTTCATACAATTACGAGGGTGGCATACTTAAATGCCCTCAGTGCACGAAGAGTTTCGCTGCGAAACCATCTTCGAGAGCACGTGCGGTAAACCGACTAGGAGTCGAAGTGGTCGCCATGACCGAAATCGGTCGGATAGATCATCATATCAAGAAACGTAAAGTCGTATTTACTAGAGGGTGCGAGGTACCCAAACCGCAAGCGGCAATCTTTAGAGCCTTTACCGAAAAACACAATTACATAGCTGTTGCCCGCGGCTTCGCACCCGTAGATATCGAGAGTGAGCGGTTTTTTGCCTATGTCCATCCTGAAATTCCATTCTAACTATTGTTGAAAGAATTTTCTAAATCAAATTTTTCTAAATCAAATGAGTAGTTTTGAAGATTACCTCCTACATACAAATATTCAAAATTTACCCCTTATTAATAGTATAGATATACAAGCATTGCTCTTTTAAAGTAAATTAAGATGATATATTGTTACAGTCAAGAACAGATGAAGCTAAACACTCGCAGTGCAATTCTGACCCGTGCGCGTACGGCATAAGAACGGTACGAATTCCAAAGTATCTAACCTGATGTGGTCTCCAGTGCACACAAACGATTAATCATTTCCTGCTTTAGCAGTAACGAAATACGATATATGATACAATGTCTTCCAGTATTAGTTCAGATGTTTATTTCACATTACTCAGACCTTTCAGTGGGCAGCAACATACTCTTTATTTGCTATTCTGGATTACGTTACAAAAACAGTTTTGAGCCAACTACAAGTACACCTCTATTCTATTCTATTCTATCCTTTAATTTTTGGCTTCTCTTTTAGAATTCTGCCAATGTCATGTCAGTCATGGGAGTGACACTTCAGCAGATGGTCGATTTTGCCGAATTTAGATGTTTACCCAAAGTTTTCCTGATGATGTTCTCTCTGAAATACTCTCTTTGCTTTTTTAAAGAAATTCTACGTACCTAATATTCTAGATTTTTTTTATTAAATATCGAATTCTGGCCAAAGAGAATATAAGTCACTACGTTTACTGTCGCCTTACACGGTCAGAGCAGCGGAAAACTTTGGATTTATCTCGGTTTTTGGTTAGAATATATTAATGTCTCTGTGTACAAGCCCTTTTGATACAGTCTTTTGTTTTCATCTTCATATCTTTTTAGAATTCAAATGCTAGTGCCAGCTTATTTTCTCTAGAGTTATCGAACGTTTGTGCAGCTGCCTCATTCTGAGGAGGAGCACCCGGTCACCTAGTTCGAAACCGGAAGGCCAATGCAACAATGAGATTTTCGATACTTACGTGCATTTAATTACCGATTGCTTCAACGGTGAAGGAAAACATCGTGAGGGAACCTACAGATCTGATTCAAAGATGTGTATGAAGGTCGCGTTGCACACGTCCGTAGGTTTAAATCTATATGCCCTACACGTGACCGCGGGTGATGCTAACTGCAACACCATGCAACCGCCGTCTTGAATAGCACGATTAATTGAGCCACACATAAGAGAGAGAGAGAGAGAGAGAGAGATACAGAGAGAAGAGAATAAGACCTGACTATGTTACCGAAATAATACTTAAGCTGTGTGTGTTACCTTATTAATTAAAATAAAATCATTCTATAAAGGTTGTAGAAATACCTACTTTCCACTTTTTTTTTTGGAATTTAGTTTGCGTTATTTGCTTCATTCATTCACGTATGGTAATCGTTCTCGAGTGGCGACCGCGCACCGGAAAACGTAGCGTTGGCATGCCTCCTACGCGGTAGACCGACGAACTTGTGAAGATCGCGGGAAGCCGCTGGATGCGGGCAGTGCAGGACTGGTTGTCGTGGAAATCCTTGGTGGAGGCCTTTGTCCAGCAGTAAACGTTTTTCGGCAGATATGATGATGATGATGACGTAGGGTAACAGGGTAACCATGATATTTGATAGTAGGTAAGGAGGAACAGTTGCGTAAGTAGGTTTTTTGTGTTTGACTCAATTGACTAATAACAGCTGTTAGTTTTCTATAGCTTTCTAGTTATAGGGTACAAACGGAACCGTTATTCCAAGCCTAAGCCTATCGGTGAATTTTAGTTAGTTCTTGATAACAAATTGATATGCATGTACCTCGAGGACTGATAAAAAAGTTGCACCAAGTTAAAGTTGAACCAAGAAAATCATTCTGAAGAAACTGATTTTCTCGAATCAGTAGAAAAAATTCTTGAGCTAAGAAAAAATGTTTTCTTTGCTCAAGAGTTTCTTCTCTTGCTTGACTCAAGAAAATCAGTTTCTTCAGAATGGTTTTCTTGGTTAAGTATTTTTTTCTCTTGATTCAAGTTTTTTTTATCTGTGTGATGACAAACAACTTTACAAAAGAAACTATATGTCGAAAAACAAAAAAAAAAATTTTTTTGGTCCTCGATACATCATAATAAGTTATCAAATCGGCAAAAATGTTTATGGGACCAAAATTGTTTTTTATATTGGACATATAGTTTCTTTGGGAAAGTTGTTTGTAATCGGGAGTAAATTCATATCCTTTACTATCAAGAACTAATTAAAAGTCATTACATATTTCTCAAAACAAAATACTACCTTTTTCTGAGTACATTTTCATTTTCATTTGGCCCAAACAGCCACGATTTTTTTTTAATTAAAAAAAGGAAGGAAACTACGCAGTGCGGTTATTAGGTTAGATCCCTGGCTACAAATGTGTCGAAGAGCACAACATTCTGCAGACCCTCGGAAGCTCAGTGGACTGCTCAGATGAGAGCGCACAGTACATTGGCAAATTTTCTATACACTTTGCGGTGGAAAAATCATGTTCTTTGTTTTGAGTAAGTAAGTAAGTATTTATTTGCTTTTCAACAAGGTACAGTAAATAAATGATGTTCATAAATATAGTGCGGCCGTCCAGAGAATGCTGATTTGACACTTCAAGACAGCTATAGAATGTAACATTCGATGAATCTCCGAAATTATAAACAAATCAATCATTAGTTTCTTAGCCTAAAAATCAATATAAAAATATATCTTTTAATAAATACAATAACTGAATAAAAAAACATAATTTTACTAAATAATAGTAACGGAACACAAATATAGTTATATAATTAAAATTATATATATATATAGACAGCAGAATGTGTATTTTGTAATTGCATGAAACGTTAGTAAAACGTTTACGTTCTATGGTCATTTCTTCTTAATAATAGTGATGTCACCACATGTAACCATTGATAACGTATTTTTAACTGTTATGAATCTATTATGAATAATTCATTACCATACAAACAATTATTTCTTGTTGCGTCAATCAACCAAAAGTAATAACAATAGTAGATTGTACAACAAAAGAATAAAACAAGCCATTTTACCCGAGACGTTCATTTAGCAAACCGAGCCGGTACGGCGAGGGTGGATACTGGATAGTCACGTCGAGGGTAAAATGGGTTTCATGCTCGAGTTTTACACTCTGCTTTTCAATATTGTTGCTTTGAAATACAACAAATTTGGTTAATTTTGACGAATAATTAGTTCCCCGCCACACAATTTTTCTTATTTACCACCCCCCTTCCCCCATTACCATCCCTAAAATCGACGGTCCACAAAGTACACTTTAGCCTCGAGTTTGGCAACACTATTTTGGTAATGGTTATTTTATTTCGTTATATGTTACATCTACATGATAGGTACAAAGTATTTACAATGGATGTGGACACATCAAAAGTTACGTCAAACTAGCATATGTCAAATCAGCATTCACGGCAGCAGTATAATAAATAGAGTTAAAAAAAAACTAAAAAACACGCTTCTAAAGTACATCAGACTAAAAAGTAGAAAATAATAATTAACAAAAAATACTAGTATTACTGTGAAAAAGCGTGGGGCGCTCTGTGCCATATTTTTCGTCTATCGAGCAACCCACACTTTTTCACAATAATACTAGTTTTTTATGTTAATAATTATTTTTTTTGCTTGTCTGTTGTACTTTAAAAGCGTGTCTTTTAGTTTTTTTTAACTCTATTTATTTTTTAGTTCAAACTTATGAAATTATTATATTGTCGCTGATTCTTGATAAGTCTACAAAGTTCTGTAAGTAAGTAAGTAAGTTCTGTAAGTCTATAAAGTCAAAATCGAGTCCAAAGGAGTCGGTTATATAAAAACATACAGGTGATGCTAATAAAAGCGTGATAAAATAGGAACCTCTTGTTCAGCTACACAGAACAACAGCATGCAAATATGTTATTATAGTAATAATTAATAGACAAAACAAAAATAATTTTTGACAAGCCTAAAAACTTTTAGGTACAAGCTTTGAATATTGCATTGTCACGCGATATACATATGCATGCAAAATTTCAGCTCAATCGGAAACCGGAAAGTGGGTCTAAATTAACTTGCAAGATTTCACCCGAACAAACATACATACATTGCAAGCTAAATAAATGCTTTTAAAAATATATAAATTCAATCCTTCACAAATACATCATAATCTGTGACCCAAAGCAGTCCTTAGAGTTTCCGAGGGTCTGCAGAATGTTGTGCAGAATGACTGCATTTCATAGTTTTCTTACTTTTCTTGATTAAAAAATTTTTTTTAGCTGTTTGAACCACCTCTTTGTATGAAAATGTACTGTGAAAACTTACGTAGCCCTTATTTTGTTTTGAGTGGTATATATCTTATGGCTACATCATCATCATCAGCCAAAGGATGTCCACAGCTGGACATAGGCCTCCCCCAATTATTTCCACGACGACAGGTTCTGCGCTGCCTGCATCCAGTGGCTTCCCGCTACCTTCACCAGATCATCGGTCCACCGAGTGGGAGGCCTTCCTTCCTCATATCAGCCGAAAATCGTCTACTGCTGAACAAAGGCCTTTCCCAAGGATTTCCACTTCCTTCCATAAGGCTGCATAAATGTTTATATTCTACCTAACTTGTCTAAGTATTCTACAGAATGTCCACAACCAATAGCAAAAATGCCACAAAAATATTCAAAATTCCAAAACACGAAAAGGAGCCCAACGAGGGGCTCGAGCCTATCCTGAATTAGGGCGATCAGGTCATAGTCGACCACGCGGGCCCAGTACCCGTCGACTTCACACACAACCTTCGAGTTTCTTTGCAGGCGTGTGTTTTCCCTTAACCGCAAGAGCGTCCTTAGGTCGGAGCGTCTTACGGTGAAGCTTCCCTCTAGCTTAACCAATTTAGATCGAGCAATAGCTCAAATGCTTTGAGTATACATTCTACCTACAAAATGTATACTCAACGCTCAAATGAAAGAGCTCATTCCAGCGAGTGTTCTTAGACCAAATAAACCGCGTTGGTACTTCAATTAGAACCGAAGATATTGAGAAAGAAAGCTGTGAAAATCACGTTTGAGTCTTGGGTATAATTTGAGAAGTACGAAAGTTAGGTGATTTTCAATTCTTGTTGACAAATCAGTGCGTCAATACCTTTTATTTAAAAAAAACTTAAGCAAATCGGTTAGATAGAACTGCCAGATGGAGTCGCATTAGATTTCATCATTTTTAAAATATATAAATTACATACAACCATACAAAAATGAATTGTATGAGTAGAATGACAGCTGTCAAATTCATGTAAGCCCGTCACCTGACAAATTTTCTATTTTCGCAATGTTACTTAGGAAATACGATACCCAAAGGGTACAGTTGGGACCCAATAACTCTAAGCCTGCGATATCTGTCTCTCCGTCCGACCATATCTCCTAGCACAGGTATTCACATCCTTAAATCATCCATGCTTATCCATCCTCAAAACCATTCTAAAGTTTTATTGAGGCTTTCATTTTAATCATTATAATTATATGCGATTTATTTTGTTTTATTGAAGGTAGTCACTTTGCCCAAAAAAGGTCTCAGGTTAACCATAAAATATGCGTCTATTTATTTTTATTACTGTTAGTTATAGAAGAGAAGCAGAGACGGACGGTAAGGTCAAGGTAAGAAATTAATAGGGTTCCGTTTTCTTCCTTCGGAACCCAAAAGTGTACTGCCTCTTCTTCTCAGTACATATAGATATCAGATAATACTATTCATTTATATCATTTTATAATCATTTACATGATTCGATACTCTCTTTCGATATTATAGAGACGACAATATGCTTTGAGTTATAATGACTTTCATTGTGTCATATAAACCGTTTGTTAGTCGCACTATTGGCTTTCCTTGTGTCATACAAACCGATTGTCAATCGCACTATTGGCTTTTCTTGTGTCATTTAAACCGATTGTCAATCGCACTATTGGCTTTCCTTGAGTCATATAAACCGATTGTCAATCGCACTAGTGGCTTTCAATGTGTCATATAAACCGATTGTAAATCGCATTATTGGCTTCTCTTGTGTCATATAAACTGATTGTCAATCGCACTAGTGGCTTTCCTTGAGTCATATAAACCGATTGTCAATCGCACTAGTGGCTTTCAATGTGTCATATAAACCGATTGTAAATCGCATTATTGGCTTCTCTTGTGTCATATAAACTGATTGTCAATCGCACTAGTGGCTTTCAATGTGTCATATAAACCGATTGTCAAGAGCACTATTGGCTTTCATTGTGTCATATAAACCGATTGTCACGAGCACTATTGGCTTTAATTTGATGGGGTGTGTGCATTTCAGGAATATCGTGATTTAACGATGGCATATCATCGTTAAATTTTCTTATGTTGTTCCGTTAGAAGATACTTACTCGTGTTTTGTTTTATGTCTCATAGTAAAACGCTGGTGTTATCCTGTAGATAGACTATCTCTTATGTATAAAATCCGGTGTGCGCGTGTACGTAATTATTTTATTCGTAAACGGCTTTATGTACAACGGCTTTACCTATTTGATGTTTTTTTTGTACATGTGGGATCACCTAGATGGTTTTTATAGCTATATCTGGACCCGTTAGGTTTCACTGCTGTAGGAATCCAGTTTTTTTTTAAAGCGAGATCAAAGTTGTGCGAATCCACTATTGTGCTATAGATGCAGAACTACTGAGCTATGTTTCTTTAAATTGGGTATCAAAAAATTTTTTTTAAAAATTATAACACGTGATATGTATAATAGTAAGATTACATTATTTTGAATTTTCTAAGCGTTTAGTAATCTGAGGTGAGATAATAGTTTAGAAAAAGCGTTCATCTGTTGATTCAACTTCTAGAGTAAGTTATCATCATCATCATATCATATCAGCCAAAAGATGTCCACTGTTGGACAAAGGCCTCTCCCAAGGATTTCCACAAGACCAGTCCTGCGCTGCCCGCATCCAGCGAGTCTTCTGTCCACCGAGTGAGTGGCCGTGTCTACGCTACGTCTGTAGGTGAGTGGTCGCGCTCGGGAACTTGACTGCCCCAACGGCCATCTGTTCTACGAGCTATGTGCCCCGCCTACTGCCACTTAAGTTTAATAATTCTGAGGGCTATGTCGGTTCATCTACGGATCACCTCATTTCTGATTCGATCACGTGGCAGATAGTGGACAGCCTTCTCCGTATTTTCAGCTTTACCTAACTGTTCGTATCAGTCTTAATATTTTTATAGCGGGTCGACTGTTCTATGATGGAAGATTGATTAGTACGAGTAGAAGACCCAGATAGTGTTCCCATAGCACGCTCCAGAATAAGAAGTATTTTTTTTATTCACAATTGATAAGCTCTTGGCATCATCTCACCTAATGATAAGTGACGATAATGCCGAAGATGGAAGCGGGCTTACCAAGATTCCCCAGTGCAATGGGGATCTGGCTATCTTATCTTTAAGCCGGAACACATCAATGCTGTTAACAATGATGTTTGGTGGCAATACTTAGATAAGATGGAGGTAGTTAGCGAGGCGGGCCATGAAAGGAATCGAATCCGCGACCTCCTGGTGTGAAGCGAATGGACTAACCATTACGGAGGCGGTTAAAAATAAAATATCATGGTTATAAGATTTGTAACAAAATACCCTGTTGTTGAAGTTCACTACACAGCGAGCAATATTATTAGCAACATTATAATAGATCTTTACCTATGAAATTGTCGATTCAGTTTTTGAAGTTTAATGCCATTTTTTATTAAAAGTATATAAGTTATTGGTTTTTATTATTGACCTTATGGTGACACTACTTATGACCTTGTATAAGTAACTAGTGGCATATCTTGCATGTTCCAATCCCCTGAACTATGTTCAATTGAATGGAAAACAAGCGTTTTCTAAGTGGTTGGATGGGGCAATTTTTTAGACTAGTTAATTTTCTTGATATTTCCTGAAAGTGACGAAACATTATGCGGGTTATTCCCAAATATGACATTAGTAACGAGGAAACTGCTGCGACAATTCTAGAGTTTTAAAATTAAAAATGTGTATTTTTAACCCCCGACGCAAAAAAGAGGGGTGTTATAAGTTTGACCGCTATGTGTGTGTGTGTGTCTGTGTGTGTGTCTGTGTGTCTGTCTGTGTGTCTGTCTGTGGCACCGTAGCTCTCAAACGGGTTAACCGATTTGGATGCGGTTTTTTTTATTTACAAGCAGGTTTTTTGGCGATGGTTCTTAGATACGTTTTATCAAAATCGGTTCAGCCGTTTCAAGGTCATCAGCTCTTTTGTTAGCTGTGGTAGGGTTCTTAGACTCTTAATGTGTATTTACTTTACTTTCAAACATACATGTGACCAAAAACTTGAAACACTCATATATGCTTAATAACTATGCAGGATTATGGAACTCTTGGTCTGATGCTGCAGCCAGGATATCCAGAACACTAGCACACTCTTAAAAAAATAATAGCAGATATGTCGTGTTTGGACTCGTTTTGATCAGTATTTGATTCTGCATACAATGCAATGGTGGCAACACGGTGAGCTGATGCTGCGGCCAGGATATCCAGCACACTAGTACACTCTTAAAAAAATAATAGCAGATATGTCGTGTTTGGACTCGTTTTGATCAGTATTTGATTCTGCATACAATGCAATGGTGGCAACACGGTGAGCTGATGCTGCGGCCAGGATATCCAGAACACTAGCACACTCTTAAAAAAATAATAGCAGATATGTCGTGTTTGGACTCGTTTTGATCAGTATTTGATTCTGCATACAATGCAATGGTGGCAACACGGTGAGCTGATGCTGCGGCCAGGATATCCAGCACACTAGTACACTCTTAAAAAAATAATAGCAGATATGTCGTGTTTGGACTCGTTTTGATCAGTATTTGATTCTGCATACAATGCAATGGTGGCAACACGGTGAGCTGATGTTGTTAAAATCCGTTAAATTTTTGACATACCTACGTACCTGAAACTATGACTAACTGTGAACTAAATATTATTGAGATAAACCTGCGCTTTGATTTCTTATATAAACCCCCGACGCAAAAAGAGGGGTGTTATAAGTTTGACGCCAATTTCTGTGTGTTTGTGTCTGTTTGTCTGTGGCATCGCAACTCTCGAACGGATGGACCGATTTTGATGCGGTTTTTTTTACGTGAAACAAGTTTCCTTGCGGTGGTTCTTAGCTATAATCGATAAAGATCTGTTCAGCCGTTTGAGGGTTATCAGCTCTTATCTAGGTGACTAAGGGATCTGGGCAACTTATACAGGTCTGATCGATTCAAAATTTGGTGCCCTGTTAATGTGAAAATATTGCAAAACCATGATAACCTTAAACTGTTGATGCAGCATCTCCTAGAATCTACAGAATACCCAACTCCTCAAAAACTTTCAGTAGAAGTATCGTGTTTGGGCTCAAAAAAAATATTCAAAACAATTTATTTCAAATAGGTGTTACACACACTTTTAAATAGAATTAGAATAGAAATTATTAGAATAGTCTCAATGAATAGGTGTTAGATATAATATGGTAACCTTGACCTGATGCTGCAGCATCTCCTGGAATCTGCTGAAGCAGCGGTTAAAAAAGTAAAAAACTTCCATGGGTCCATGGATTTGAAGTTTAGAGTTATAACACATTTAATTGCAGCTTCAAACAAGGGAGGTGAGCAACTTCCACAGGCTTGATCGATTCAAAATAGGCTAGATTTTGTGTCGCAGTATCGTGTTTCGTCCCGGAAACTATTTGTATGAATGTGGGGGTAGAGTTTCGATTGTATGTAATAGTTATGTAAAGTTTAAAAAGCACGAAATAAAAATTAAATTAAAAATTTAAAAAACCCCCGACAAAAACCTCTAACAAAAACCTCTAAAAAGTAAACAATAATATGTATTGACCCTTTGAGTTTAATTTAAGTAGTAATATTTTGATCCAAGAGTCGTCGCGTAGGGGGACCGCTAAGTAAATAAAATAAAAACAGAATACAACTGATTTACTTTACTACAACTAATTAGTAATTGTTTGTACTGCTAGCGTCCTAATTATAATGTAGGAAAATCTAGCTACGTAATGATTGTGAACAAGAACTGTATTTTACTGGTTTATTAAATTATTATAAAACGACTTTGGACGCGGTTGGTAGCGGTCATATCAAAAAGGCAAAGAGAAAGTAAAATCTTATGCACACCACAGATAACAAGTCTTTTTGCACTGTACGCCACTATATCGAGCACGAACAAGCTCCCCGGGTTGAGCTGAAAGCTCAAAAGGCTCAGGAAGTCATCGGCAGCGGGCAGATGTTGATGGCTGCACGCTGAATGACGCCCTTCTTGGTGGCGATGTCGGCCACGCGAACGACGCCGTCCGAACCTGGATGCACTCGCTCCACACGCCCCAGCAGCCACAGAAGAGGCGGCAGTCCTTTGTCTTTCACGACGACTAGGGATCCCTGCTGAAGTTGAGTTAAACCAACCGACTTGCACCATTTTACCTTCTGTTGGAGCAGAGAGATATATTCATTATGAAAGCGTTCCCAAAAATGTTGTTTAAGGTGCTCCACTCTTTGGTATCGCTGAAGTCGATTAATATTGATATTGGTAACCTGCGGATGAGGAACAGTCATAAGCGAGCGTCCAATAAGGAAATGTGAAGGGGTAAGGGCTGTATAATCTGTGGAATCTGTTGAAAGAGGCGTAAGAGGGCGACTGTTTAATATTGCTTCTATTCCAATCAGGCACGTAATCATTTCCTGGTAATCAAGATGAGCTAATGAAAGAATACGTTTTAAATGATATTTTACTGATTTAACTGCAGCTTCCCATAAGCCGCCGAAGTGAGGGGTGTATGGGGGAATTTGACTAAAATTGATACCCTCCTGGCTTAAGGAAGACGTGATGTCTGTCATGGAATCTGCCATGAACCGTGTAAGCTCGTTCGAAGCTCCGATAAATGTAGTTCCATTATCTGAAAATATATTTTTAGGTTTACCACGGCGAGATACAAAGCGGTTGAGAGCAGCTAGAAAGGCTTCTTTAGTAAGGTCTGTTACGAGCTCTATGTGAACTGCTTTTACTGCGAGGCAAACAAACACACATATGTAAGCTTTTACTAGTTTACTTCCGCGTCCCTTGCGGTTGAGTATCTGCACTGGCCCGGCGTAGTCAATACCTGTATCGAGGAACGGAAACTCCAGATGGACTCTAGAATGAGGTAAATCTCCCATTATAGGCTGAACGGGCTTTGCTTTCATGCGAAAACATCTCATACATGTGTGCATTGTTCTTTTAGCAAGGTCTCGACCACCTAGCGGCCAATAAGTTTGTCTTATGTTTGATAAGAGCAGCTGGGGACCTGCGTGACATAATTTTTTATGTTGTTGAGAAAAAATGATTTTGGTGACATGGTGCTTGCTGCACAAGAGAATGGGGTGTTTCACGTCATATGGATAAAATGAGTTTTTTAACCTCCCTCCCACTCGAATTACATTTTTAGGATCTAAAAACGGGGAGAGCGGTAGCAGCCTATTTTTTGTAGGCAAAGGCTTACCGGTCTTCAACAAGGAATATTCAAGAGGAAACATTTCTTTTTGGGCGAAATGTATCGCTTCATCCTTTGACGACTGCAGCTCAGCAACGGAAAGAGGTCCGGTAAGTTTTGTGTTTTGCTTTTTGCAGTTGTTAATAAAGCGCCGTATGTAGGCAAAGACATTGACGAGACGGGAAAAATTTGATTTTCTATGAAGCAGTCTAATTAGCGGATTTTCATCTGACGTGATGTTGGTCAAGAGTGAAGTTTCAGGTAGGATTTGACTGCTTGCTTCATTTGGCATTGTAGGCCAAAAACTTGGGTCCTTTTTTAGAAAAGAAGGGCCTAACCACCAGAGAGTAGACTCGCCGATCTGATCGGCTCTCACCCCCCGAGAAGCTAAGTCAGCGGGGTTATCTTTGGACGGCACGTAGCTCCACGTATGACTGCTTGTATTTTCCTGGATTTCATGTACTCTGTTCCGTACGAATGGCTTAAGCTGGCTTGGAGATGAAGCAAGCCAACCCAGCACTATGGTGGAGTCACACCAGTAGTAGCAGCATGTGAAATGTATGGTAAGAGAGTCTAGTACCTTTGTACACAGTCTTGTGCCCAAGAGAGCGCCACATAGCTCAAGGCGAGGAATGGTGGCAGGAGGCTTTATCGGTGCTATTTTATTTTTTGAGGCTAGGAGGTGAACGTCGACTGACCCGTGCAATGAGACTGTGCGTATGTATACGCATGCACCGTAAGCGCGTTCCGAAGCGTCGGTAAACGTGTGTGTCTCAACAAAAAGAGGAGAGTCTGACAGTACCCACCGAGGCACCTGTAATGAGTTGAGAAGAGGTAATGTTTTAGCAAAGTTTACCCATTGGCTAAATATGTCATCTGGTACGTCATCATCCCATTCACACTTGGCCACCCATAACCTTTGCATAAGTATTTTTGCTTCCACAATGCACGGACCTACAAGCCCGAGGGGGTCAAAAATTTGGCTAATTACTGACAAAATATGTCTTTTTGTTATTCTTCCGTTATGGCTGAGGTTAATGGAATAGAAAAGGGTATCTTTGTTGCAGGACCAGTTAAGACCTAAAGTTTTGCATGATACTTTATCATCATTTAAGTTTAAGGATTTGTCTGAGCTGCCTTTTATTTCAGCTATTGATGTAAGTATGTCAATATTGTTGCTCTGCCACTTGCACAAATTAAATTTAGCTGATTCTAAAGTAGAAATTACTCCCTGGCATGTGTCTATGACTGATTGAATAGACTCTCCACCACTTAAATAATCATCTACATAGAAATCATGCTTGATAGAGTTTTTGACTCGGTCATCCGTAGCATGGTCTGCTAAGGAGACGAGGCACTTGGTAGCCAAGTATGGAGCCGATGACATGCCAAATGTCACGGTGTTAAGCGTGTACGACTTGAGAGGTTCGGATGAGTCATACCTAAATAAAATTTGTTGTAACGAGCGTTGTGGTTTTGTTACAGAAATTGCCCTATACATTTTTTCTATGTCACTCGTTACAACATATTTGTGTTGCCTAAACCGCAGCAATATAGATTGAAGATCATCTTGCACAATGGGACCTACCATCTGAATGTCATTGAAGGACTTTCCTGATGTCGTGGCAGCAGAAGCGTCAAAGACGACGCGTAGCTTAGTTGTGGTGCTCGCTTCACGAATGACACCATGATGAGGATAGTAAACATTGACGTCACTATTGTTAATATTTGTGTTATTTTCTGTCATATGACCTAACTTCTCGTATTCATAAAGGAATTGACAATACTTTTCTTTGAAGAGAGGATCGCGATCAAAACGGCGTTCTAAAGAGAAGAATCTAGTTTTAGCCATTTGGTATGAATCACCTAAGACTTCAGGAGACTCCTTCAAAGGGATGGTGACTATGAAACGGCCATCTTCGTCACGCTGAGTGTTGAGAGCGAAACTTTCCTCACAGGCACGTTCCTCTTGAGACATCGCATGTATAGGCGATACTGTATCGTATTCCCAGAAACGAGACAAGTCAGGTACTTCAGTATGGACGAAGTTACATATATTTGGTTCCTGTTTGTTATGACAGATGGAGCCTGTTATAATCCAACCTAACTTCGATTCTCTCAGTCGAGGTAGATTTTTTCCTAAGGAAATGGAGTTTGAACCGAGAACGCCCCAGAAGATCTCGGCACCCACTAAGAGGTCTATTACAGCTGGGATATTAAAGGACGGGTCTGCCAGTTGTAATCCTGAAGGGATCGGTATGTGTTGTATGTTGACGTAACTAGTAGGGATTGTTTTGGTGATCTCAGGAAGAACGTAACAGTCAACATTCACCTTATAGCCACCGTTATAGGATTCGATAGAAAGGTTGCAAGACTGTGTACTAATGGAAGACTGGTTACCAATACCTGTCACAGTGGAGCTCGTGTTACGTCTCACCAGTCCGAGTTTGTCACAGAGGCGACGAGTTGTGAAGCTGGCAGTGCTGCCACTGTCCAAGAGCAGCCGTGCAGCATGAAGTCTGCCTTGATAGTCGGACACTTTCACCATAGCTGTGGATAAGAGAACAACATGGTGTTCAGCGACTGTATGTAAGGGTTCTGTGTTTAAGGATAAAGTGACATTCTCTTTTAAGACAGAGTTGTCTATTTGTTTATCCATATGCAAAAGAGTATTGTGTTTGGTTTTACAATACTTGCAATGAGAAAGCTTGCATTTTTGGTATGTGTGCCCTGGGCGAAGACAATTAAGACATACGTTAGACTCACGGGCTTTACGATTGCGTGATTCTACATTTAATTTGCGAAACAACTCACAACTAAAAAGAAAATGGGGACCACTGCACATGGGACATGAAATTTTGTTTGGGTTTTGTGTGGCAATTACAAAACTTTTGGATTTGTTTGATTCTGTTTTCTTTTGTTTTGAATCTTCTAGAGTTTCCAAAAGATCTGCCCTATCGCTGAGAAACAGAAGAAAATCTTTTAGAGTAGGGGGTTCCTTAAGCGTGTTTCTGAACTCCTCCCATTCACGGCTGGTTGTGTAATCCAATTTAGTTGACATCATGTAAATTATAAGAGTATCCCAGTGGGTGGTAGGCTGCCCTAAAGTGTTCAAAGCACGAAGGTTTTTATTTGTGATGTCTATCATGTTTCTTAAGGATTTACATGACTCTTTGTGTACTTGTTCTATGTTGAATAAGGCCTGCACATGATTGTTAACAAGTAATCTCTTGTTATCATATCGCTCGCACAGCAATGACCATGCAATTGTGTAGTTGTCACTCGTGAAGTCCAAGTTGCTAATAACTAGCTCTGCGCTACCTTTTAAAGACCGCCTCAAGTAATGGAACTTACTTATATTGTCAAGACTGTTACAGTTATGTATGAGGGAAAGAAATGTATCCTTGAACTCAAGCCAGTGCTGATAATCACCCGAAAAGGGAATTAAATCGATTTTAGGCAGTCGAACTAAATTTGATTTGGAAGCAGAGTTATCACATACAGTCGGAACAGAGCCCACCTGATCAGAACGACGGCAGTCTTCCGTTGGCTTAGAGGGGCGCTTCGAGTCTCGCAAGGTGCGAGCAGAGGCCACAATCTTGTAGTACTGCGATTCGAACTGCTCTCGTTCCGTGTATTTGGTGTCGACCTCGCTGTCCAGGGCGAGCATTTCAATTTCCGTCTGTAATGTGTCGAATTCGAAATAAGCATCATGAATTTTGTCTAATCGTAATTCAAGCTCGGTAAATTGGGCTTCACTCAAACTTGCACAGGTTGAAACAATACTTAAATATGAAGAGAATTGGGTTAGCTTTGTTTTTATGGAACCGCGTTTTCTATTAAGTTCTTTGATTTTTTCCTCACTCATTTTGTTTCTAAGCAATGAAGCGGAAGTATTTAAAAGATAAGAAATAACCTTTTATACTATTTTGTATGCAGAAAGCAGATTGGTATACTTCAGTTTTCAAGCAACAACAGCTGATGCCAAAAAGGATATAAGGATTTAAGGATCTAAGGAATTATTCACAGGAAGAATTATTGCATGATGCTAAGCAAAAGGTATGTAAAATTGTAAGGCAAAGATGACCTTTTGAACTTAGACCTAAGAAGATGGATTTCAATAGCTAACAGCTGCTACTTAGATTATGTAAGATTATGCTTATGTATGTGCGATTTAAATTGAATGCAAGGCAACAAGCAATATGAATGGATGGTTGTAATAGGTACCTAGGTATTATAGCAATTTATGGAAAACAGTTTATAGCAATATTACCCGGAAATGACAGTTAAGCCCAATTAAATGGAAAGTTAAAATTAGGGATAGGTTTTTAGGGAAATATTGGAACGATCTCACTGAATGATCCGATCCCTCCGACTTTGGGTACCGTCCAATTCTTCTAAAAACGTGCTCCGGATGATCTGGAAGGTGCAGGTAAACTTGCGCAGAAGTTGGAATTTCTGTAATCTTGTATAAGCTGTGTGTCGGCGAGGTCTGTTCATGTGGTGGTGAAAGTCCGAAGTCCACAGGAACTGTCCAGAAGTGCCAGTCTGTAATTTCCACGGCAACTCTTTCCCGCAGGTGTCTCCAGGGCTGCGCGACAGGATCGTAAGACGACGTCAAGCAGGTAAAATCTGGAGTATCCTTGACGGAGGCGAGGTGACCGTCAGATGACCGCAATGACCTTAGATTCGACGCGATGAGCCTAGTCAGTTTTTCGTGGCTTGAAGGACCATTGTTTGTACTGCTAGCGTCCTAATTATAATGTAGGAAAATCTAGCTACGTAATGATTGTGAACAAGAACTGTATTTTACTGGTTTATTAAATTATTATAAAACGACTTTGGACGCGGTTGGTAGCGGTCATATCAAAAAGGCAAAGAGAAAGTAAAATCTTATGCACACCACAGATAACAAGTCTTTTTGCACTGTACGCCACTATATCGAGCACGAACAGTAATAACTTCACAACTTAGCGGTCCCCCTACGCGACGACTCTTGGATCAAAATATTACTACTTAAATTAAACTCAAAGGGTCAATACATATTATTGTTTACTTTTTAGAGGTTTTTGTTAGAGGTTTTTGTCGGGGGTTTTTTAAATTTTTAATTTTTTTGCCTTAATAAAAGCGATTTTTTCAGGCGAAAAAACCCGACTTCATGGGGTTAGAGCCACCGTGCTCTCAAAATATCTAAACAATAGGCGTACGTTTTATCTTATCAGATATACGTCCCCACCGAGGGGCTCGAGCCTACCCTGAATTAGGGCGATCGGGCCTTAGTCGACCACGCGGGCCTAGTGCGGGTTGACCGACTTCGCACACAACTTTAAAATTTCTTCGCAGGCGTGTGCAGGTTTCCCCACGATGTTTTCCTTCACCGTAAGAGCGTCGGATAAACGTACATATGAAATCGAATTTCGAAAACATATTGGTACGGGGCAGGATTTGAACCACGGCCTCCCGGACAGGAGGTAGGCCGTAGCCGTTACGCCACCGACGCTCTCACCGAGGCATATGTTTACCACCATTAAATTTCTAATAGTCGAATGCTATTTTGAAAATAACTTTTGTTTTAATAACTATTGTTATTAATATTAATTTTCATCTTTTAACTTTTTATACAATCGGCAATTTTAACCGCCTCCGTGGCGTAATGGATAGCCCATTCGATTTACACCGAGGTCGCGGGTTCGATTCCCGGTGGGATCAAATTGTAAGACTCGGTTTGGTTGGTGGTATAGGGCATTTTCTAAGCCCGCCTGGCTAGCTACCACCATCTTATCTAACTCTTGCCGCCAAACATCAGTGTTAACAACATTGATGTGTTCCGGTTTGAAGATAAGATAGCCAGTTCTCCAATGCGGTGGAGAATATTGGTAAGCCCGCTTTCATCTTTGGCACTATCGTCACTTATCATCAAGTCAGATGATACCAAGGGCTTACCAATTGTGAATAAAAAAAAAGGTTAATTATAGACCTAATATAGACACTACCTACATTAGATAACTACCCAGTTAGTTATTCAGTCTGTTAACTGAGTTCCAGCCATCGGTTTGGAAATGTAAGCAATGGCGGCAAATTAGTAACGACCATTGCAACACTATTCCAAACATTCACTGCAACAATTGTAATTAAAGGGAGCCAAGCCATTTCAAAGCCTTAATGCCTTAAGATGGGTCAAATGACAACATTAAATTCAAATTATTGAAAGACTGTGTAAAGCTATCACCATGGAAAAAAATAATAATATTAAGTATATTGTTTGTAATAAAAAATCTACTTAATTGAATACAATTTTAAAAATATTACCTTGATGTAATAAAATATACTGGAAACCCTGTTATTGGCATTATTCGCAAAATTACTCGAAAACAAATAGTCAGTTTTGAATGAAACCAATACACAAAATTGTTGACTTTAAGACCTTTCTTTTTAACTGAACACATTTTTTTAAAACTTATTTGAAAGTGATGAAAAATAATAAAAACATGTAAAAACCTATGATAATTGGGCGTTCGGTTGTAATGTAACAGCCGCGTTGAAGCCCGCATTGATTTGAACTTAAAATGAATATAATTAGGTACGTTCGATATTATTTAAAAACATATCAACCTGCTCGGATTGAATGATCTTAGCGCCTTAAGACACATTTTGACGACGTTGCAAAGTGCTTTTTGATGGCTTCGTGTAATTATTCAGTAATGGCGCAGATAACTTAAAGTTTCGACCCTCAGCTTATTTATGTATTTAAACTTACATAAATTTCCATTTAATTTTGAACACAATGTTTTAAATATTAGTTGTCATCCTTTTAATATTGATTACTAGCTTTTGCCAGCGGCTCCGCTCGCGTGAACATCATAGAACAGTCATAGAACTCGCGTTTCTATGACTGTCTTCGAGGGTGCGCGGGAAAAAAGTAGCCTATACGTTAATCCAGATCCTAATATGTCTACCTACCTAATTTCATCCAGATACGTTCAGCAGTTTTTGCGTGAAAGAGTAACAAACGTATACAAGTCGCAGCCAATTTGCTCAGAACTACTGGACCGATTGAGTTGAAATTTGACACACATATGTAAGTGGGAGACCTAAAGACGGACATAACGTAAATAATTTAATTTTTAACATGGAGGGGTAAATTAGAAAAAAAAAAGGAATTTATCGTGTGACGTAGCAAATGAAAGGGCTTGCTGTGAGATCTTAAATATATTTCCGTAATAATTTTAAAGTTATTTAAGAAAATAGGCCAAAATTAACCATTCCCCCCCATCCTCTATCTCCGAATTTACTGGGCCTAAAATCTTGTTTCTGAAGTGTAGACCCCTATTTACCTAGAGCAAAGTTTGTAGTGAGAGGTCTTATTCGGTTAGTTTTTTTTTTATTTATTCACAATTGGTAAGCCCTTGGCATCATCTCACCTGATGGTAAATGACGATGATGCCGAAGATGGAAGCGGGCTTATCACGATCCCCCAACGCAATGGAGAACTGGCTATCTTATCTTCAAGCCGGAATACATCAATATTGTTAACACTGATGTTTGGCGGCAAGACTTAGATAAGATAGTGGTAGCTAGCCAGGCGGGCTTAGAAAATGCCCTACCACCAACCAAACTGAGTCTTACAAGTTGACCCCACCGGGAATCGAACCCGCGACCTCCTGGTGTGCAGCGAATGGACTGACCATTACGCCACGGAGGCGGTTTACTGATCTATTTGAACAGTAGGGAATATTGCTTAGTTTTATGAGTACCATCTACCATTGGCTGCAATTTTTGTGAAGATAATGTCACACTGTTTAAATGTGAGGGCCACTGAACTGTCAGAACTATCCGATGCTTTTGCTGTCAGGAAGATAGCGGCGTACTCCCCGGCAAAACGATATAAGCGCCACCTTTGTTACCTACTGTTTAATGCATAAAATGCACAATTTTATATTCGCCTTCCCACTTCGTTATAACAACCCGGTCGTTATAAACGTCATATCAAACTGATAACTTCCAAGTACACGTAAGCACTTGGTTTCGCGAATATAACCGTTTATGGCCTTACATGTCACTTTATTGTATTTATCTTTAACCAGCATGAAGTTTATAAAAACCAGCCAAGTGCGAGTCGGACTGGCACTTCGAGGGTTCCGTACCACCACAACTCTTCACACAACTACATAGTATAATGACAATGATTCCTATTCACATTACAAACAAAAGACATCAACGCGAGCGATAAAATATTCTTTTTTTGTCATTCAGTTCGGACTCCTTAGCGCGAGTACGACTCGCACTTGGCCAATTGTTATTATTTTTTGTGTTAATTCAGTATTAGTAAGTAAGTTTCACGCTTGTATGTATTACCATTTTTACGATAGAGCTAAATCAAAAATATTTATAAAGACGTACAAAAAACCCCCCTTATTTAAAAATAAAACTTTTATTACAACGTCTTAAAATTTTTTCGTCTGTGTGTTGCGTGTCGCGTGACGGTCGCTTTCGTCTCACGGTATGATCGTTTCGTCCTCTGTAAAGTTTCACTTTTACCGTGGTTTCATAAAACCACATACTTACTTTTTTCACTTTTTATAGGTTTTAGTATTTGTTGTTACAACGGAAACAAAAATACCCATTGTGTGAAAATTTCAACTGTCTACCTATTACGGTTCATGAAATACAGCCCGCTGCCAGACGGACATTCAGACAGACGGAGACAGCGGAAGCTTGTTAATAGGGTCCCGTTGGTCACCCGTTGGGGGTACGGAACCCTAGAAATTAAACATTCATTTTAAAAGCTAACTTTATCTTGATATTCGGCAGTTTGCCGCTGACTCTGTTTAAGGTTTAAAAATCTTATTGCCGGGGCCGGGGTATGAGTGGCCATTTCCGGCGCCCGCGTCGGCCGGAGGTCGTTACACTAGATGGTCCCGCGGATTATCTCCGCCATTATTATAATGTTATATTATACATTCATCATGGTCCCTCATTTGCTGCATTGTGGAGCTGGAAAGTGGGTTGAAAACAAGCTAGAGTCAGGCACGCCTATTACAGCCACGTGGTGATAAAATAATGGGGTTGTTATAAAATGATATATTATTATAATATTGTAAGACCATAAAGTAGTAAAGTGGGTTTAAAACAATCTAGAGTCAGGCACGCATATTACAGCCACGTGGTGATAAAATAATGGGGTTGTTATAAAATGATATATTATTATAATATTGTAAGACCATAAAGTAGTAAAGTGGGTTTAAAACAATCTAGAGTCAGGCACGCATATTACAGCCACGTGGTGATAAAATAATGGGGTTGTTATAAAATGATATATTATTATAATATTGTAAGACCATAAAGTAGTAAAGTGGGTTTAAAACAATCTAGAGTCAGGCACGCATATTACAGCCACGTGGTGATAAAATAATGGGGTTGTTATAAAATGATATATTATTATAATATTGTGAGACCATAAAGTAGTAAAGTGGGTTGAAAACAAGTTACGAGTCAGGCACGCCTATTACAGCCACGTGGTGATAAAATAATGGAGTTGTTATAAGATGATATATTATTATCATATTATAAGACCTTAAAGAAGTAAAGTAAAGGGGCAGTAAAGTTATCGAGTGGCGACCACGCACCTTAATGGTTGCTCTTCATACAGATCGATCAGCTGATCGACCAATTTTGTGCGTTTTAGTATGGAGGGTCCGAATTTTTTTTCGAAAATTGACTGTGTGGGTTCCTTGGGGAAAGTTGTTCAGTATGATGAGTAGAACCCCCAGTTAACGGGTCCTACAGCAATTTTTTTACACCATTATTTATTATTATTTTTATTAAAAATTTGAGTGCGTTTGACTGCAACTCACCTGATGGTAAGTGATGATGCAGTCGAGGATAAATAAATGATTTGATGATAGTGTTATCCTCGTAAAGCGTAGATATAATTTCTCTTAATTATCGACGAAATTTACTTTTAATTAAGTCGGTTTAATAAATGGTTTTTAAACTCGATTTTAAATCAAACTAAGAATTGACGTGGAAGCGACAAGACATGACAAGTATAAGTAGTACTTCTTTTAATAAATATTTTTATCTTAGCATTGACATGAGTGGTGCATGCTCGCTTAAATGTTCGTGCGGATGGTGACGCATCGGGGGCCGGGTCGTTCCTTTCCCTATAATATGGTTGATGGAAGCGATGGCTGACTCTCGCGTTGCTGTCCGTGACCGGGTGCTGTCCGTGTGAACTGGCCAACACTTGTCAAAGGCGTTCATGACATTCAATAATTCATATTGTTTTCATGTTCTAATGACATTGTTTGTTTTTTTTATATCACGGATTGGATTTTGACGTTATTAACTAATGATTGTTTATTTCTTGATTTTTTACAAATGAAATAATGTAATCACTATTTTATAACTATCAGAAAGAGTGTAATTTGCACCTATTTTGAATAAATATCTTGAATCTTGAACTTTTTCTAGCACTGTTTTACTTTGATAGGTTGAGCGATGCTTGGAGTCTCCTATGCATATGAACATTTTTTTTTGTGTAAAAACTGAGTTTCAGAATAAATAACTTGAAATAAACCCATAAAGAGAAAACTAAGTTGAAAAATAAAACAATCACGCCTCGAGCACTCCTCGGACACTGCATACAACGGTCGTCAAATACCATTTCTAAAAACAAATAATTGAAAACGCTAAACACGTTAAAAAACCGACTCCCATCGCAACCGTATTACTTTTTACTAACATGTAACCCCGCAGCCGTGCATACCCAACCTGATGTAGGCTCTACTATTACCCCGAAAGTAAACCTAAAGTCACGGTTTCAGATCCCGTTACCGCTGCCGTCGACTTCATCAGCTCCGCAGCAGTCTTCACCCATACATACACAACCTGGCGTAGGCTCTCTTACTCCGAATATAAATCCAGAGTCACTGGTTCAGATTCAGTCGTCAGTGTCATCGGCTCCACTGACACCGCCGGTGCACACTGACAATGAAAATGAATCAACATTTTTTCGTCCTTAACTCTAATTTGCAATTTACTATATTTCACCAAAACATACAAGGATTTTTATCAAAGAAGGAGCTAGTAGAAATTACTCTTTCAGATCTTGATTCGTGTATGTGCCCTGATGTAATTTGTTTCACAGAAACGTTTATTAAATCTGGTGAAGAGCAAAATATAAATATATTAAACTATGACTTGGCTTCAAGTTATTCACGGAATAAGAAAAGGGGTGGCACTTGCATAATGGTAAAGAAAGGTATCTCGTTCCAGAAAATTGATCATTTCAATGACTTAGCTATCTGTTTTCATTTTGAATGTTGTGCCATAGTCATACCTAATCACAACCTCTTGATATTTTGCTTGTACAGAACTCCATCTAACAAAAAACGTCATTTAGACTGTTTCTTTGAAAAATTTGAATTACTTTTACATAAATGTATAAAGAGATATCCTAAGAGGAAAATAGTGATAGCCGGCGATATGAATATTAATATCTTGGAAAATAATAATAGTACTTTGCATTTTACAGACATAGTTAATACTTGGAATTTACGATTACACATTAGTGTGCCAACACGAGGCAAATCATGTCTTGATCAAATCATTAGTAACATAAAAAACACAAAAGCCATGACACTTCCTCTTTGGTTGTCAGACCACGACACCGCTCAAATTCTACAATTTTCTGTACGCGGTAAAAATAATATTACGAAATCGATTTACCACTTTAAAAGAAATTATTCACAGGAGAATATAATGAAGCTCCAAAAATGTCTGGATAGCCTTTCCTTTTCCGAAATATATTCTGAAACTGACACAAACATTGCTTTTAATAATTTTTATGAACTATTTCAATTGTTTTATAATCTCTCCTTTCCCATCATAAAAGTTAAAATAAACACAAAACCATTTTTGAATTGGATATCAAAAGGCCTTAAAAAGAGTTGCAATACTAAGAGGAACCTACGCTTCAATTACTACACAAATAAAAACGATTATAATAGACGTAAATATCTTAATTACAATAGACTATTTAAGAAATGCGTTAGTCATGCTAAAAAGTACAAAAACAATAAATATATTACTAAAAGCAAAAATATCGTAAGGGCAACGTGGGATGTTATTCAAAGTGAAACCGGAGTATTAAATACGAATAAATATATAGATACAATTAATGATAATGGTACAATGTTAGATGAACCTAAAGCTATAGCTGAATCATTTAATAATTTCTTTATAAACCTAACTAATACTACTGAAAATGTATGTGGTAGAAATAGAAATAGTGTTTTGAAAAGCAAAATACAAAACACTATATATTTGACTCCTGTCGACGAAGCAGATATAAATAACGTTATTTTTAGCCTAAATAACACAAATGCTGAGGGTTATGACAACATTAGCACGAAGGTAGTAAAAGCATGTAGTCACCAAATCAGTAAAGTTTTAGCCTTTTTAGTGAACCTCTCCATGGAATCAGGTACTTTCCCTGACAAACTTAAGTTATCTGTTGTTAAACCACTTCACAAAAAAGGTGAAAAGACATTAAGGGAAAATTACCGCCCAATAACCTTGATACCAGTTTTCTCAAAAATTTTTGAAAAAGTTATGCATGGAAAACTTATGGCATTTTTTACTAAATATGACGTTATTGATAAAAATCAGTTTGGTTTTCAAAAACAAAAATCCACGTCATTGGCAACGTTTTCTTTAATAAAGACGATTTTACAAAGTACCAACAAAAAATCACATACAACTGTGTTATTCTTTGACATGTCAAAGGCGTTTGACTTTGTTTCACAGGAAATACTACTTTGTAAACTGCATCACAACGGAATAAGGGGGCCAGCCCTTGATTGGCTTCAAACATATTTGCAGAATAGGCTACAATGCGTTGAGGTGCAAAAAATTAACAAAAAACATACATGCTTGACTTTTCGTTCTGAATTTCGACAAAATCTATTTGGGGTTCCACAGGGTAGTATCCTTGGGCCTCTGTTATTTTTAGTTTATGTTAATGACTTGTCAAAAATGACGAAGCATGATAGTGTTTTATTTGCGGATGATATTTCAATTGTAGTGACAACGAATAAAACTATGACATGGGAACAACACGAAATTGACATAAATAATGTATTGAGCACAACAATAAAATGGCTTAATAATAATAATTTAAAAGTAAATATAAATAAAACAAAGTACATAAATTTTAATAATTATAACAAAGATTTTTCTATAAATTACAAAAATGAACTTCTCTCGAGGGAAATAACTACAAAATTTCTTGGCATAGTAATTGATGAAAAACTAAATTGGAAGGGTCACATAGAGAAGATTTGTAGTAAAATTAATAGATTTATTTTTCCCTTGTATAAGTTGACGCAAATTGCAAGTAGACATACAGCTATGACAGCATACTACGCTTATATTGAATCTGTATTAAGGTATGGTATCATAATCTGGGGTAATAGTACTGATATCTCTAAGGCATTTATTGCACAGAAAAAGTGCATCCGAGCAATTTGTAACGTTGCTCCTGATATATCATGCAAACCCCTGTTTAAGTCGCTGAAGGTACTACCGCTCCCATGTCTGTATGTTTTTGAATGTGCAAAATTTGTGAAACAATATCAGTCTAGTTTTTACACACAGGCAAAGGACACAGTGCCAAGAAGTAGACGATTTCCGGAATTCTTAGTCCATGATGAAATTCCTAAAACTACTAGATATACCAAAAATTGTTACTGGATGTGCAGGTTAATCTATAACAGACTTCCAGCAAATGTGAGCGAGTTACCCTTGACTCAATTTAAAACTAGCTTGCATAGATGGCTGTCTCAGCGTAATTTTTATTCAATTCAAGAATTTCTAGAACATAAATTGTAAATCTAGTTTTATAAATAAATATGATACCTACCTACTCGTATATGTGAATAATAATAGTATTAAATGTTATCTAAAATGTGTTATATAATGTTTGCATGCTATATTTTATGGCTGAATTGGCGCTCTAATTTTATGCAGTACCTCCATGTAATGTTACCCAATTCAAGGCGAATAAAGATCATTTCATTTCATTTCATTTCATTTCATTTCATTTCATTTCATTTCAACAACTTAGTACATTTTTGCATTATTATTTTTGGTTTTTGTTAATTTTCTAATAAAGTACTACACCGATTTTGATAAAATTTATATAGGACCACACGGAAAGCACTAGCTTTTAAATAAAAAAACAATCATAAAAATCTATTCACCCAGTCAAAAGCTCTGAGGTAACACACATAAAAAAAAACATACAGTCGAATTGAGAACCTCCTCCTTTTTGGAAGTCGCTTGATAACGAAGCAAACAAAATCACGGCAAAATCCTCTACGTTCGAGAACCAAACTATAACCAATCTGTATCAATCTGGGTGACGAGGGGGTGAGGTCGGAATCTAAAGAGCGGCAGGGAGTGTCCATACTACTAATATAATATTAGTAAGGTTTGAACCCAGGTCTGCATCAGGTCTCGTTAACCGCTCGGCTATGGTCGCTTTTGAGATGGTTGGTTCTTATTGCGCGGCAAAAAACGCATTGTGTGAAAAACTCAAAAGAACGCATTTTTTCAGACATGAAACCTATCTAGATCGATTTTTCGCTTCCAAAAACCCCATATACCAATTTTTAACCAAATTGTTAGAGCCGTTTCCGAGAATACAATTGTAGATACGAGTGAATTAATTGTATTTATATAGGAAGCAGTGAAACAGTTAAAAAAACATATTTTTAAAGTGGTGCCGATCATATTTCTCTGTATATTTTTTTTTATTGTGCAATAAAGCATATTTGATTGATTGAATAATAGTTATTTACGATACAAGGGTGATAAAAAGGTAAAAAACAAACGAGTGACATTTGTTAGCCCAAGCCGCAGGTCAGGGTTTACAACGTCACAAGTTTTACACCCATGTATCATACGACATTTTTCAATTCAGCTGTGAGAAAACAGGTAAAATAATTGAAAACTCTAAACACGTTAAAAAACCGACTTCTATCGCAACAACTTAGTGCATTTTTGAATTTTGCATTATTATTTTTGGTTTTTGTTAATTTTCTAATAAAGTACTACACCGATTTTGATAAAATTTATATGGGACCACACGGGAAGCATTAGCTTTCAAATAAAAAAGAATCATAAAAATCGGTCCACCCAGTCAAAAGTTCTGAGGTAACACACATAAAAAAAATATACAGTCGAATTGAGAACCTCCTCCTTTTTTGAAGTCGCTTGATAAAAAACGACCGTGATAGAAAAGCAAAATACATGGGTGACATAACTATCAAGGTTCGGCAACCAAAGTTCATTTTACGCGATTTGTGGCTCATTTCAAATGTCAGGGAGAGTAATCTTACTTTGTTTTTTTCTATACAAACACTAATGTATATTTTTTATTACACGTACTCGATTATTAACTATTCATAATTTTATTTGTACTCACAACTAAAACAACTCAATTCAGTTTTACGAAAATTTCGCAATATTTAATTTAGCTTAGGCATATGTACACATGTGTAAGTTATTTTTTTATATTACCTTAAATAGTAAACCAATTAGGCTTGGGATAACATTATTGTAAGCATTAAAACCTCCTTGGAAAATATAACCTTTTGCTTGGTGTAACCTATGAGCTTCAAACATATTTATTATCCTTTCGTCACAAAGATGTAAGCCAAAGAGAATCTAATCAACTAGCGTTATGTATTAACCTCACGGAAGAACAACCTATCGCTTTTAAAATTCTCCTTTAAAAGTCTTTAAGAAGATTCAGTATCTTTGGTTATTATATTTTTATTTGCTTAAAATGTCTTGTTTCTCAGAGCTACAAATAAAAAAAAGGTGGTAAATTAAATAGCACGTGTGCGGTAAAATCAATTTTGGGCACAGTTTTATTATTATGTCAACTCATATACGTCCCCACCGAGGGGCTCGAGCCTACCCTGAATCAGGGCGATTAGGCCTTAGTCGACCACGCGGGCCCAGTGCGGGTTGGTCGAATTCACACACAACCTTCGAGTTTGGGCACAGTAAACTAACATAATATAAAGTACCACTTTTCGAACAGCGGTATCGAAAATATTTTTTCTTATTCTTCTTCTCTTTTGATATTCCCTCAATTTTCAAAGATAGCTAACGTAAAAATGGTGGAATAAACTTTGATACTGGTTTCGGCGGTAAGACGTAAAACAAAAATTTTGTTAATTATCAATTTACAGGCGCTGGGCTATGAAGACTGTATTAAATTTTATTATTACGAGTGTAAGTGCCTTACCCTTAGGTACTCAGGCCTCAAAAATTGTTTTGAAACTAACCGGCGCGGGCGATCATTTTGGTTATGGCTTTCTGGCTCTACAGCGCCTTTGAGCTTCTTCACGATTATTTAAAGCCGTATTTTAGCAAAATTAAACCTAATGGAGGAATATTTTTTACCAGTTCTAGCTGAATTTATTTAAATGTGTGATATCTTGTTTGCAACATTGAAAAACCGGCCAAGTGCGTGTCGGGCCACGTGCAATGTACGGTTCCGTAGTTGCCATTATGGCGTCCATATATAATTTTCAAATTTCCAAATACAGCGGCTTAGTTGTAAGGGGGTGGAGACACTCGACTCCAACAAAATTTAGCACTTTCAAACCTACTTTTTCGAAAACGGAACCCAAAATTATAAAACGATACCCTACACGACTGGATTTGACGAGAAAAAAAAACATTCCCACTTTACTTGTAGGGGAAGTGGTACACTTTAAAAGTTTTTTTTTTTACATTTTTTTAACATTTCTCTCCCCGTTATTGTTATATATATCTTTGCCAAATTTAGCTCTCAACTACTAATAGACTATTAGTAATAGTCTAGGAATTAGGCCGCGGACAGACGGACAGACAGATATGACGAAACTATAAGGGTTTCTTGTTGTACTACGGAACCCAAAAAATTATCTCGTTTAAATGTACCTATACATAGGAATGCTATGTAAAATGAAAAATAACCTAACAACTCCGGGAGTGGCGACAGAAGTGATTTTTTTCAGTTTTATAAGTTTTGACCCTGAGAGTATTCCTGGGGTTTCATTACAGGTTACGGTGTCGCGAGTTCAATGGTTTTTTTCCCATTTCAAATACAATTTTATAAGTTTTGACCCTCCGAGTGATCTTGGCGGTGTCGTTTACATTACAGATTACAGTGTCACGAGTGTCGGTTACATTACAGGTTACAGTGTCGCGAGTTTAATGGTTTTTTTCCCATCTCAAATACAGTTTTATAAGTTTTTAACCTTCGAGTGTTCCTGGCGGTGTCGTTTTCATTACAGGTTACAGTGTTGCGATTTCAATGGTTTTTGCCGTCTCAAAATGCCTAACGCGCCTAAAGAAGTTTTCACTTAAAAATCTTACTTTCGCCTGTAACGGTACGGAAACCTATAAAAATCTTTGCAAGAAAATGTAAAATAAAATCGCCGAAAAAAGCTTACTTATGTCAAGCGCTGTCGACTCGAGTGTCGCTTAAGGCACTCTGCCGTCTGGCTTTCGATCGTGGAAGTGCCAACACTGTTCTCAAACGGTTAAAAAATCAGGGAACAGCAATAAATTCATACTGCCGTGTTTTTAAAATCCACAATTTAGGATTAACAGTTTAGTAGTAATGATAGTCGACCAACTTAATATGTACCATTACAGAATCACTCGAGTGTCTGCGTGTCTGTCGGTCACAGCAAATTTGCTCCGAAACTACTGGACCAATTAAGTTGAAATTTAATACACATATATGTGAATAAATTAAACAGGGCCCCGTCCAGCAGCCGGATGCTTGCCAGATGCGCAAATTTCCGCGCGACCGACTATCGGTTGCTTGCCAGATGCAAAAATTGCAAAAAAATTGCCGCGCCAGGCGAGTGGTTAATAAAGGTAAGTAGGCGAAAATTTACCTTTCCCAATAAGTATCCAGAACTATTGAGCCTCGGACCTTGAAAAAGTTACAGTAAATGAGGTTGAATGCATAGATTACAATAAAACCTATAAGAAATTAATAGTCCTTCCGTTCCCATAGGGTAAATGAAATTTCCAATGTCCAGAATAAGTAGATCGCTATTTACCTAGAGCAAAGTATCTACTGAGAGGTCTTGTTCTGTTGGTAATTTAAGTTTTGATGCAGAACCCGTTTGTGTGACCCCGCGTCGCACTTGGCCGGTTTTTTTTGTATTGGTCTCTTTTGTAGCCGGAAAGCTTTAATATTTTTATATAATCATAGCTGCATCCCCAACATTTTATAGTGTATCGTACAAGGGATTTCACCAATTCTACTTCCTACTATCCTACTATAATATTATAAACGCGAAAGTTTGTAAGAATGTATGGATGTATGTTTTAGCCGCCTGCATGGCGTAATGGTTAGTCCATTCGCTTCACACCAGGAGGTCGCGGGTTCGATTCCAGATAGGGTAAACTTGTAAGACTCGGTTTGGTTGGTGGTAGGGCATTTTCTAAGCCCGCCTGGCTAGCTACCACCATCTTATCTAAGTCTTGCCGCCAAACATCAGTGTTAACAATATTGATGTGTTCCGGCTTGAAGATAAGCTAGCCAGTTCTCCATTGCGTTGGGGAATCTTGGTAAGCCCGCTTCTATCTTCGGCATCATCGTCACTTACCATCGGGTGAGATGATGCCAAGGGCTTACCAATTATGAATAAAAAAAATGTTTGTTACTCTTTCACGCAAAAACTACTCAACGGATCTGGCTGAAATTTGGTAGATTAGGACCTGGATTAACTTATTAGAAAGATTAGCACTCACTGCGCACCCTCGAAAAGTCATAGAAACCTGGTCCACGCGGGTGAAGCCACAGGAAACAGTTAGTGCAAAATATACTTGAATCAACTGTTGAGGCTTCTGACTGCATAATGAGCGGAGTCAATACTTCCCTTAATCGCGTTTAGATACACTTTCAATTTAACAAAACCTAAACAATTTCGAAAACCTAAATTTTTTTAGGTACAAAATTTTAATATTGCATTGTCATGCGATATACATATGCATGCAAAATTTCAGCTCAATCGGAAACCGGGAAGTGGATCAAATTTAACTTGCAAGATTTCATTACAGACACTGGGACAGGTGAAATTAAATAAAAGCTTGTAAAATCAAATGTTATCAACAATATTTGTAACCTCTTCGTTTAATACCAAGATCAATTGAAAAGTTTCAAAGTTTGGACGTCAATACATAATGATATTATCAATACAATAATGATATTATCAATACTTAATGATATTATCAATACATAATGATTTTTGAATGAAACATTTAGTACAAACTTTTAATTTTGCTTTGTCACGCGATATACTGCGTGCAAAATTTCAGCTAAATCAGAAACCGGGAAGTTCGTCAAATTTAACTTGCAAGATTGCATTACATACATCGGGCAGTGTAACTAAATAAAAGCTTGTAAAATCAAATGTTATCAACAATATTTGTAACCTCTCTGTTTGATACCAAGATCTATTGAGAAGTTTAAAAATTTAGACGTCAATACATAATGATATTATCAATACAATAATGATACTATCAATACAATAATGATATTATCAATACAATAATGATATTTTTATTTTTATTTTATAAGGAGAACACAAATGGTAATGTAAATTGATATTTAAGGGATTAAATATAAATAGAAAGGTAAGTCTATACATTCCAATAACGTGTTTCACAATTGTTATTATCAATACATAATGATATTATCAATACAATAATGATATCAGTAGGTACCTACAGAGAAGCTGATATATTAATACCGACATAATTATTATTGAGGCAACACATTATCTCCAATACAATAATGCCGTGTATCTTCTGCGTAATAATACGATTAGTAATCCCGTACCGGCCAGAGAGATTTTCCGGAACTCTAGTTTTAACGCTTTGATTACATATGGAGGGATTAAGTCATACTAAATATCCATAATATGATCTATGTGGGTTTTATATAATATTTTTTTCACGTCACTGTTTTTATCGATCAAAGCTGAGCAAGAAACCGATTAAGGCCTTAAGATAGGTCAAATAACAATATTCAATTCAAATTATTGAAAGACTGTGTAAAGCTATCACTATGGAATAAAATATATTATGTACTTAAAGTAATAAAAAAATCGACTTAATCGTATACAATTTTAAAAATATTACCACTTTTGAGGTAAAAAAAATATACTGTAGGTGTAGACCCTTTATTTGGCAATCATTGCAAAATTTCTCGAAAACAAATAGTTAATTTATTGAATTAAACCAACACAAAAAAATCGGTGACCTTAAGACCTTTCATTTTAATTGAATTTTGGTTGGTGGTAGGGCATTTTCTAAGCCCGCCTGGCTAGCTACCACCATCTTATCTAAGTCTTGCCGCCAAATATCAATGTTGATATCATTGGTGTGTTCCGGCATGAAGATAAGATAGCCAGCTCCCCATTGCGTTGGGGAATCTTTGTAAGCCCGCTTCCATCTTCGGCAACATCGTCACTTACCACCAGGTGAGATGTTGTCAAGGGTTTATCAATTGTGCATAAAAAAAAAAAAAAGTATGTACTTTTTTTAAAACTTATTTAAAAATATATAAAAGTAATAAAAACATGTAAAAATCGGAAATGGTACGTTCTGTTTCAGTGTAACAGCCGCGTTGAAGCCAGCATTGATTTAAATTTAAAATGAATAAATAGATTTACGTTGGATTTTATTTTAACACTTGTCAACCTGCCCGGATTGAGGCATCTTAAAGCTTTAATATCGCCAATATTTCTGATCACTAAAGAGGATATAAGTCACTACCTTTTAACGACGTTTTAACTAATCACCTTAAGATATTCCTAATTTTTAAAGAATATATTAACGCCTTTGGGTACAAGGCCGTAAGACAGTCTTCATCATTACAGCTCATATACGTCCCCATCGAGGGGCTCGAGCCTACCCTTAATCAGGGCGACTAGGCCTTAGTCGACCACGCGGGCCAAGTGCGGGTTGGTCGACTTCACACACAACCTTCGAGTTTCTTCGCAGGCGTGTGCAGGTTTCCTCACGATGTTTTCCTTCACCGTTAAAGACAGTCTTCATTAAGTATTAATTTTCATATTTTTTTTGTTTGCAATGCTAGTGCCAGTGTTCTTTTTCTTCTTCGGGTTCTAGTTCTTAACGGCATTTACAGCAATCTCATTCGGAGGTGGACCACTCGATCTGAAAATGCACCCAGTGCAAGTCGGGTTTTCACGACCTCCTTAATTTTATCTTCGCATTCTTCACATTTCTCACGTGTACCATACTGTATTCTCCAAAATTTGAAGAAACAAAAAACAATGCAAAGTCACTAAAATAAAACAAGTAACATGTTGAACCCAAATCCTGCTAACAAAAAACTCAGATCTCCTTCATTGCTTTAGTGTTGACGTTTGTCCGTGTGAGACCTTTTCAGAAAAAAAAACACATTTTTTTTTAGTGATGTTCAACGAGTCTTTATTTCATTTATTTCTTGTGCCTGTCTCTATACCTTAATTGTAAGAGTTTTGTCTAACTTATTTTTTTAATTTACCTTAACATATTTTTTTTTGCTTTGTACTACGTGTATTCCTTGATCAGCTTATGTCATAGGGAAGGCTTATCTACCCGTCAGGGTACCGAAGCGAAGTATACGGCGGCCGTAGGTAAACTTTATGGCCGCGGCTATTTTTGCACATCTATGCCTTATGGCGGTAATATAGCAGAGTTTCGTTATTTTTGACGTCAATTACTCCTAAACGTTAAAAACCCAATGTTGAAAAAAATACCCTTATTTTTGATGATGTTCCTTAAAGTCAAAAGCTATTAGAAACACAATTGAGCACTTTTGGCTCGATAGAAAAAAATCCCAAAGATTACACTACACCGTTACTTTCAACTCTAGTTAAGACTAATATTTTGAAATTTAAATTTAAAAAATATACAACATTATTTGCTATGATAATACAAAGTGAGTAATGTTATTATTTTTTATACTTTCATTGTAGTTTTTTATTGAAACAAAAAAACATTGAAAAAGTAAAAAAGTGTGGTTATTTTCTTTACTTTTTACACGTAAAGAAAAATACAGAGACAACTGTTCCCATCAATACCTCGCCTATTAATTCTAAACTATTATTATTTTCAATATTATAATCTTAACAATCACACGATTTCAAAAATCGAATGACGGAACAAGCAAAATTACTGCGAAATTCTATACGTTCGAGTACCAAACGGTAACCAATCTGCATCAATCTGGGTGACGAGGGGGTGAGGTCGCGATCTAGAGAGCGGCAAGGAGTGTCCATACTGTATGTTAGTACTAATATATATACTTTGGCTGTGGCGTGATGCGGAGGAAAAGAGAACAAAAAATAAAAGTAGTGGATTAAATAGTGACCTGTCCGGGAGGTCGTGGTTCGAATTCCGCTACGTTACAATGTGATTTCCAATTTAGATTTCATATGTACACGTTTATCCGATGCTCTTACGGTGAAGGAAAACATCGTGAGGAGACCACACGCCTGCGAAGAAACTCGCAGGTTGTGTGTGAAGTCGACCAACCCGCACTGGGCCCGCGTGGTCGATTAAGACTCGATCGCCCTAATTCAGGGTAGGCTCGAGCCCCTCGGTGGGGATCATGAGCTGATATGATGTTTAAATAGTGAAACCATGGGGAACCACCTACAGATAAGCAAGAGGTAACTATGTTACATACATAGTATTTAAGTCTTCCTATATCGAACATAACTACCGATGCCTGCGAGTCGAGAAAATATATCCTTTTTATTTCCCACATCAATCCACACATGTCATATGCCACACCATACCTTATCTAGCGGATGTATACTTAATATGTGTATATGTCACCGGGATATTGTGCAAACCGCGATATTACAATCTCATATTAGATTATGATATAGGTAACGGTAAATTGTGAATCGGATAACAATATCACGGCCTGTTCTTGTACCTCCGAATAAAACCGACTTCTGCTGCGAAGCATTCTACTACCCAGGGGCGAAACGAGGCTCCCCAGCTTCGCTTCGCGAGGCTCTTTGACTGTTAAATCAATCAATCCTGACTGAATCTAACATCGCTAGGCTCTTTGACTGTTAAATCAATCAAACCTGACCGAATCTAACATCGCTCGCTTCGCGAGCTCATTTATTTAGTGTTTTTCACTTCGCTTAGTGTTATTGTAAAATGTCACTAATGAGTTTACAATGTCACTAGTGAAATTGAAAACAATATGTTACAGTTCACAATCTTTCGACAGTTCAGAATCTCGCGAAATAATCCCCGTTAGATTATAATCTAACGAAATTTGCAATCTTACGGTGACATATATTTATATTTCAAACGTTTTGCTACTTATTGGTTTTTGTGCCGATAATGTCTATTGAGTCTCGTGGGCCATTCTGATACAGTGCCGAAGGCTGAAAATTTCCGCTTTCTGCTGCCGTGAATAAAACGGGCAGCGCTTCTTCATACTTTTGATGCTCTTTATATCGTTGTGTGTGTGTTTTGAGGTGATTAAATTGTAAAGGCTTTCTTCTATATTGTTCATTTCTTTTTTTTATGTTGTGATGCAATATTTGAGCGTCGGTGGTGTCTCCTGTCCGGGAGGTCGTGTTCCCGCCACGTACCAATATGATTTCGAATTTGGATTTCACATTATGTACGTTTATCCGACGCTCTTACGGTGAAGGGAAACATCGTGAGAAAACCTGCACACGCCTGCGAAGAAACTTGCAGGTTGTGTGTGAAGTCGACCAACCCGCATTGGGCCCACGTGGTCGACTAAGGCCCGATCGCCCCAATTCAGGGTTGGCTCGAGCCCCTCGTTGGGGAAGTATATGAGCTGATATGATGAAAGAATATTGTATTGTATTAAAATGTTTATCTAAATATCAACTGCAGCTTCTACTCCTTAAGCTGAATGGATTTCCCCAAGAATCAATTAACACAATCGATTCGCGTAAAAATTTAGAATTCCCAAAAAAAGTTCACAATCGGCTGTTCTAGTTGTATAGGAAGTTTTTTTAAATTTGCAAATTGACGCATTTAGTTTCTATAGAACTATGATATTCTACTCGTAGTTAATAGTATTATTTTAAAGGCTCAAAGTCACAACAACATCGCATCACAGAGTAGCTAATTGAATATTCAATTTTATTAAGGCCATAAGATAGGTCAAATGACAATATTCAATTAAAATTATTGAAAGACTGTGTAAAGCTATCACCACGGAAAAATATTATTTAATATACTGACTGACTGACTCGTTGGCTCAGTGGTTACTGCTCTTGTCTGCTGATCCGAGAGTTGGGGGTTCGATCCCCACCCAGGGCAAGCATTTGTGTAATGAATATATTTATTTGCACTGTGTCTGGGTGTTAAATATCTATATATGTATGTATTTAAACGTATATAAGTATTTATATCAGTCTCTGGTTCCCATAACACAGGGAATCCTACTTTGGGGCCAGATGACCATGTGTGCTTTGTCCCAGAATATTCATTATTCATTATTCATACTTAAAGAAATAAAAATACAATTTTAAAAATATTACCACTTTTGATATAAAAAAAATATAATGTAGACCCTGTTTTTGGCATTAATTGCAAAATTTCTCGAAAAAAAAAAGTTAATGTTGAATGAAACCAACACACAAAAATCAGTGCCATTAAGACCTTTCATTTTAATTGAACTAATTTTTTTAAACATAATTGAAAGTATAGAAAAGTAATAAAAACATGTAAAAATCGAGAATTGGGCGTTCGGTTTCAACGTAACAGTCGCGTTGAATTGAACTTAAAATGAATAGAGTTACGTTCGATATTATTTTATCACGTATCAACCTGCTCGGATTGAGGCATCTTAAAACCTTAAAAGCAGTATATTTTATATCTTCGTTATTATAGTGGCAACAGGAATACATCATCTTTGAAAATTTCAACTGTCTGGCTATCACGCTTTATGAAATATAGCCTGGTGACAGACGGACGGACGGACAGCGAAGCCTTAGTAATGGGGTCCCGTTTCACCCTTTGAGTACGGAACCCTAAAACCAGTCAAGTGCAATTCGGACTAGCGCAACGAGGGTTCCGTCCCACTAAACCTAAACCTCTCCACAAAAGTATAACAATGTTAACTATTCATTACTACAAACAAAAGACATTCGGACGTACAAGTTCGGACTCCTTATTGCGAGCATGACTCACAATTGCTTAGTTTTTGTTTATTTGTTTTTGAACTCTTTATTGTATAGCAAAATACAGTTATACTCGTTATACTACAGAATAGAAAAAACATGTACAAAAACGGACTTATCCCAAACAGGGATAAGTCACAGACAGTACGAGTACATAGGTATTGTAACGCGGCAAGCTTTTATTCGTTCTTTTTTCATTCGACCTCTTCTTCATTCCATCTATGTCTTTTTTACGCATGCGCTGACATCCATCTAACAAAAAATATTCTAGGCATCTTTCACAATTATATATAACTAGCTGTTTCCCGCGGCTTCACCCTCGTGGACAACGTTTCTATGACATTACGAGGATGCGCAGTGCGCGAGCCGCAAGCGGCTCGCGAGCTTAAAAAAGCAGTTTATGTGTTGATCCAGGTCCTAATCTGTCTACCTGCTAAATTTCAGCCAGATCCGTTCAGTAGTTTTGGCGTGAAGAAGTAACAAACATACACACTAACACACTCACAAACTTTCGCCTTTGTAATATTAGTGTGATGTTACTCTGATCCTTCATATTTATAAATAAAATTAATTAAATAACTAATTCCCACTTATTATGAGACCCATTATACGGGTAAGATTAATTTATATTTTGTGATTTGTATTCTAAATTAATTAGTGTAATTAGGTTTTGACTATTTTTATATTTCTTTCTAGGTCTTATTTTCATAATTAAATTTAACTACGTGTCCACGAGCGGAGCTTTCAAACCCACGCCCTAACATACCTTACCCCACCGTACCTACTCCTTCCGTTGTGCCACAGTATAAAGTTTTTACTGATTGATTGATTGAAAACACTTTATTGCACAACATAAGAGAAAAAAAGAGACAATGATTAAGGAAGTATAGGCGGTTTTATCGCTAAAAAGCGATCTCTTCCAGACAACCTTTATTTGTTGTTTTATTTTACTTCCGTATTAGTACTATATAAAATCACACAAAGTTTTACGCTTGTGTATTAGGTACTGTCTTTGCAATAGAGCAAAAACAAAAAAAAACTACCAAAGATAAGTTTCTTGTATAACCTCCCTTTTTTTTCTTACTTTTTATAGGTAAATTTCCTATAATATGTAACACATACATATTATGCAAAAATATCAGTCAGTTCCGTAGATACAGCCGTTAAAAGTTCGAACAGACAGACGGACGGACGGATGGGTAGTGTAGGGGTCCCATTACTTGGTAGTCTTGGTACAGAATGAACCTTAAAAAGTATCAAATTAAAAAAAAAACTTTAAAAAACACGTTTTTTTCTATGGGTCCCCATGAACCCATAGATAAAAACATGTTTTTTAAAGATTTTTTATTTTACTCTATCGTAATAATGGATACACATGCAAGCGCCAAACTTGGTGAGATAAAGTACAAACACTAAAATAAAACAAAAATAATCTTATCCAGTCAAGTGTGAGTCGTGCTTGCGCTAAGAATTCTGAAGTAAAAAAACACGACTCGCACTTTGCCTGTTTGTGTTTTTACTACAAACTCACTAAAAATGCTTCCTACCTACCTGGAGAAGTCAAGCACCTTTGCAGCTGAAATATTTCAACAGCTTAAGTATAGAGATGGAATCCTCAAAAAAATATCATTAAAAAAGGGCCAAGTTCTCTTTGCATAAATTCTACCTATGAAAGTAATGATATCTACTTTGCAGCCAAATTTACAGTCTAGAAGTACTTTCCTCTTACTACAATTTCTCTTTCGTTAATTTTTTGACTAGTTTTAGAAGCCGTTTAGCAAAATTACCTCAGATTTGTTGTGAGTGACTTGTATTGTAATATTTAGGAGTTGTTAATTAAAAAAGAAAGTAAACCAAAATAGCGCTAGATCTACCTATGACAGCGGTAAAGTGAAAAAAAATCGCTACCTAACGTAAATATTAAACCCCGCATCACGCAATAACAGCGTAATGACTGGCTGTATCTTGCCCTCCCCCCAAATTGCGTTACGTAATTCGTAAACGACCCGAACGAAATTTGTTTATTTTTTCAATTATATTTTTTTTTTGAATATGGAGTATCACGAAACCTTACAGAAGTCAAAATTGATAAGGCGGGTGCTAGTTACCGAAGGCGATAGCTACTCTATAGCTAAAATAGATTTTGTTATATGGTGACTAGACTTTTTACTTGTGTCTCTTTTCTGACTTTTTTGTGTTTTGTGGTAAATTCCTTTTTACCTTGAAAACTGTCAACAAAGACAGTGTCTGGTGAAACTGAATTCCATAATTGTACTGCTAGTAGATAATACTCAACCACTCTACATAACTCTGGACAAAACAACGTAGACTTACAGGAAAATATTAAAGATCCAACTTCCATCAGAGCATGCGATTAACTCAGGCCTTGTTCAGTCCCAAACATAGCCAAACTCATCAAACATAAGAAACAAGCCCCATCCTTTATCACTTTTTTCACCACCTACGTTATAGTACTACCGTCAATTACTAATTTCTTCTTCATTACTGTACAATAAAACCTCACTATATATGCGCTGAACGATATTCAGAAATCTGACGTCATCTACTGGTGATTGGAAAAACTAAAGTAAAAATTGAAGCGATTCTATATTAAATACATGGAGTGCAAAAGTTCCGGTTATCAGATTTTTCAATTTACTTACACATGAATCCCTATCACCGTGCAAAATTCCATGCTAGTCCGGAAGTGCCTCGTAATTTTGACTATCAATCAGTAAGTGGGTAAATGAGTCAGTTACAAAATTGCAAATTTTGAATTTGTCTCTCCCCTCGAAATTTCGACATAGCGTTTTTATATTTTCAGGGTGTGTTACTCATAACGTGTAGATTCAAAACTTCGTATAGCTTATCTCTCGTTCTATCAATCATAACAATGATACTCAACATTTATTTGCATAGAAAGGGAGACAAATAAAATAAAAATAAAAAAGTATTTTATTTCCAGTTTCATGGTTTAAAATAAAGAAAGGATAAAATGAATTATCGACCTTAAGCTTAATATCTACTATGTATTTGATTTAACTAATAAAAAAAACATTTGCATTTTATGTAGGTAGGCACTTTAATTTTTCACTGGAACTTTTTACAGGTAAAGGCCTCATCCAAAGCTTTCCATTTTTCTCGATCTTGGGCTATTTGTTGCCATTGTGGGCCATAATGTCATATTCCTATCTAGAAAGACAGATACGAGGGTATTAAAACCGGATGAATGGCTTCGTGTAAAGATACATGTCGTGCTTGCTAGAACTTGAACTGACGCACTGCCGTGCGCTCAGATACCTCTTATAATCCTTCCAGCGCCTCAAGTTGAATTAAAGGAGGATTTGTGAAATGAAGAAAGAGCTCTAACCAATTAGGTGCTTCGATCGAGAAACTAATTTACTCGCAGGTATTGTTGAAACAAGCTAATATCTCGAAGTGTTTCATTGCAAAGCGCCGAGTCGTTTCGTTCCGTTAGTATTATTCGAATTTCTGAACACGAATTTACTTGAGATAATTGATGTCTAGCAAGACAGACAGTTTTGATATTAGCATTGCTATTTAAACAAGTGTTAGTTTAAATCCTTACTAATATTATAAATGTGAAAATGTGTTTGTTTGTTTGTTACCTTTTCATGCTTCAACGCCTTGACCAATTTTAATGAAATTTGGCATGCAGGTTGCCTGTGTCACGAGGAAGGACATAGGAAATACTTTTTATCCTGTGAAAATAGCATAGCCCGATGCAGTTTCTGAGGGAACTGAAAATATACTCTTTTTTGGTTAATTTCTTTAATATCGACGCAACGGAACAATGGATTGTGTGATTTTTTGCACAGAGATGGTTGAGGGGGTGGGAAATGACATGATTTACTAATAAGCATATCCTGAAATAGTTCCTGAGGGATCTGGAGAAAATGTATGTCCAGTGATAAAAACAATGTCCACAACAAAAGCTAGTAGAACATATTTTGAACGTGAGACCTTCACTCATGAAACTGAACATTTTTTGAGATGTGATATGATCTCATCTTCAGAGATAACATAATATGATTAGATCTTTAGAAATATGATATGATCTGATCTTTAGAGATATGATATAATTTGATCTTTAGAGATATGATATGATTTGATCTTTAGGAGATATGATATGTTTTGATCTTTAGAGATGTGATATGATTTGATGTTTAGAGATATGATATAATCTGATCTTTAGAGATATGATGATCGCAAAAAAACTACTTCTCATACACAACGATTGGATAGTAGAATGCTGTATAATGCAGAGCCACATCACAAAATGAAAAGAGAGACTTATAAATTAACTTAGGTACATCTTAAACATAAAAGTGGCACAGGATAGTGACGGATGCCGTCAAAAAGTGTCGTAAAATAAGTAAGTAAGCGGTATATAAAAATCTATGTTTCTTTGTTAGTTCGCATTTTATGCGCTGCCATGCCGTTCACCGTTCTTGATAAAATTTGGCATGCACGTAGGCTGTGTCATTCAGAAGGACATAGGCTACTTTTTATTTCGTGAAAATAGCAAAGTCCTATACAGTTCCTGGGTAACTGAAAAAAAAAACTCTTTTTCTTTAACATTACAACGGAACAACTGATTGTTGTGATTTTTGGTGAAATGATGGTGAAGGGGTGAAAAATTACATAGAGTACAAATTAGTACAGCTTGATACAGATCCCGAGAGATCTGGGGAAAACTCATTTCCACGCTCGAGTACGTCAACGTCGCAATGGAACAATCGATTCACGTAATATTTTGCATAAAAATAGTTGTGCGTGTGGGATGTGACATGTACTGCTTATCAAAATAGCTCGTTATTGTTACCGAGGGATCTGTAGAGAACAATTTTCTGCGCTAGGTGTTTTTTTGCATAACAATAGTTGAGTGGGTGGGAAGTGAGATCGTAAAATACTAATCAGAATAGCCCGATATAGTTTTTCGAGGGATCTATAGAAAACTCGATACGCTAGCGAGTTTGCGGCTTGCGCACCACTTAGCCTCAAATATAGTCATAAAAACGAAGCCCACGCGTGTGAAGTCGCGGGTAAAAGCTTTAATAGAACAATAGAACAAAAAATATTTAAGCATGCTACAGGCGAGTAAAAATCAGACTCAGGGCTTTGGCAGAATTATCAGTGTATTACTCGCAAGAGCAAATCAACACACTGAGTCACGGTCCTTTTTTACTACTGCAACACACACATGTTTTTGTATTATTTTTTTGCTCTTTTTAATTTGTTAAGTTTTGTTTTATATTATGTACGAGTATAATAATATGTGTGTGTGATTGCAGTGACAAATAAACTTGCTATCTATCCATCTATTAGCTGATTAGCAAACTCAGTAAGGGAAGTCCAAATTTATTGGCGATGTCATCAAAGTTGTACAATTTCATGAAAAGAAACCCCTAAAATATGCTCTGCCTTTCACCTAACACCCTGTAGACGAAGACACTCAATATATCTTTGTTGGACTGTCACCATTTGATGTCTTTGACCCGAGGGCAAGCACCATGCATTTATATTTTCGATTTGGTGTAACACGAGCAGTTCGTAGTTATACCTTCCATAAATCAAGCCGGCCTTCCCTTCTAGATAATATCCGCAAAAACTGCCTTATTCAGAGAGATAAAATAATATTTTTGTCCTGTCTCTGTTACTGATATAGTATTTTTTCGAGAACAGTTTTTGCAGATAACAGATATATATATATATATATATATATATATATATATATATATATATATATATATATATATATATATATATATATATACGAGGTAATTTACTAATCATTCTTAAAAACAGTCATAAAAAATATACAGTAGAACATAGAACTTCCTTCTTTTTTGAAGTCGGTTAAAAACGATGTCCACGCGAGCGAATATATATTAGAAAATATATATTCGCTCGCGTGGACATCGTTTTTAACCGACTTCAAAAAAGAAGGAAGTTCTATGTTCTACTGTATATTTTTTATGACTGTCTTTAAGGGTAATTAGTAAATTACCTCGTTTCCCACCTCTTCAACCCTCTCTGTGCAAAAAACATAACAATCCATTGTTCCGTAGCGATGTAAAAGAAATTACCCAGAAAAAGAGTATTTTTTTAGTTCCCAGGAACTGCATCGGTTTTTTTATTTTTTTTATTTACAATTGGTAAACCCTTGATAACATGTCACCTGATTGTAAGTGACGATGTTGCCGAAGATGGAAGCGGGCTTACCAAGATTCCCCAACGCAATGGACTGGCTATCTTATTTTCATGCCGGAACACACCAATGATATCAACATTGATATTTGGCGGCAAGACTTAGATAAGATGGTGGTAGCTAGCCAGGCGGGCTTATAAAATGCCCTACCACCAACTAAACCGAGTCTTACAATTGACCCCGCCGGGAATCGAACCCGCGACCTCCTGTGTAAAGCCAGTGAACTTTGCCTCTGGGCTACGGAGGCGGTTAAATTATGCTATTTTCCCGGAATAAAAAGTAGACTATGTCCTTCCCCGTAACACAGTCTACCTGCATGACAAATTTTGTCAAGATTGGTTGAGGAGCGTGAAAAGGTAACAAACACAATTTCACATTTAAAATATTAGTAAGGATATTTATCAAATAGGCCGGTTTTATCAAGCCGGCTTGTTATATTTTTTTTATAATCATAATCATATCTGTCTTAAGTCTGCCACTTTGCCAACTGCCAGGATTTCGCCGCCATTTTGTTTATTCCTTCATTCCTTTTTTTAAATTTCATTTCTGGCCCGTTGTATGAAGTGTCCAGGGTGTGACAAAGGTCTGCCCAAGGTTTCCACAATGATTCCACAGTTGGTCCTTGCCCTTACCTCACGGCGGCGTTGGCAGGAATAGCGACCCTCACTATATGACCAAGCTGTCGGTGAGTGGGGATGCTATATCATAAACCTGGTAGTTTAGCGTAGTAGTAGATGTACGAGAGGGCATGGTCCTGCGCTGCCCGTATCCAGCGGTTTCCCATGATCTTCACTAGGTCGTTCGTCCACTTGCCTACGGTACGCGATTCACTGACGTTACCCTGTTCATGGCTGAGACCCTGGAAGACCTAGGCACAAAGCTCAATGGCCCAAGTAAAGCCTCTCAAAAAGTGGGTCTTGAAATGGACATGGACAACCAGAGATTTGCTACCTTAGATGGGTTATACACTCTCTATAGCATAGATCAGATGGTCCGATCGGGTGCGTAATACCGAAGTTCTGCGACGAGCCAATGTCGGTGGCATTGAAGCCTATTTAACGCGTCTGCAGCTTTGGTGGTGCGATTATCTATCACGTATGAAGGAGGAGAGAGTGGTGAAGCGCATCTTCTATTCTGAACTGCAGGAGGGTAAGCGGAAACATGGCGGATAGCTCCTCCGGTACAAGGATGTTCTGAAGCAACATATAAAAGGATGCAACATAGAACCCTCTCAATGGAAGAGTTGAGCAGCAGAACGGCCAGAATAGCGCAGTATTGTGAATAGGCAAGTGCGCGGGTTCTAGGACTTCGAGGATCAGGGTAAAGCTGACCTTGATACCAAACGCGACCAGTTATAGGCCCCACCAGCTGCAACCATTTCATACAATTACGAGGGTGGCATACTTAAATGCCCTCAGTGCGCGAGAAGTTTCGCTGCGAAGATTGGCTACATAAACTATCTTCGAGCGCACGCGCGGCAAACCGACTAGGAGACGAAGTTGTCGCCATGACCGAAATCTGTCGGATAGATCATCATCATCATAGCATATCTCTGTGGACAAGACGAAAAGTAAGCCAAATGTTCAACTCTACACTCGATGGTATTATAAAACATATTTTAGTATTAGTAATATAATTACGTAATTGATGAAAATTGCCAAACAACAAACATTTGTTAAGTCTAGACATTTAATATTATCTACAATACTGCAACTCCTAAAAGTTCTAGTTATGTAAGTATTTTTTATCAAACACGCTTGGGAATTTGAGCATTATTTTGACAACCTTCTTCGAGATAAATCGAAATTGCTGTACTGGCCAAATACATGCGAGCTAAAGTTGTATGAAAACCCATATCTGTCGTGTTTAGCGGCCAAATAAATTACTATGTAAACTCATATCTGTCGTGTAATTTAAAAATGGAACTATATTTTACTCCGAAACATGACAACCAAGGCGGTAACTTATCAAAGCTTTTATTTAAATTTCGAACTGCCTTGCAAATAGAACGCTGTTTATTAACAAAAAACAAATGAACACTTTGGCGCGTGAAAAATTGTTGCACATTGTTGTTCGTTGTTCGTCATTGATTTTGAAAAGTAATTAATGAAATTTTAATTTCCGCGCATTATTTGAGAAAAGAACTATACAAGCCTTTGCCACAACTAGGCATTGATGGGCTTCGCCTCGGCCCACATATACTCGATCGTCCATCAATGCCTCTTTCGCTGGGCGCTGCTGTAATTTACTATTAATGATTGCGCTACTTTAAGTAGTTACGATATAACATAGCGCATAAGCCTTTAGCGGTAAGAGCGGGTAGCGTTGTCACGAAAAACAGAAATTAAACAAAAGAGCATAATAATAATTGTAAACAATCCAATATATCCCTTTGAACTCTGCAAGCACCACGCTTTAGATTTAACGACGATTGCGCTATTAACCACTAAATATTGCGATGAAGTATCAGAATAACCAAAGACTTCTAACTATTAGTAATCCTTACTGACGTCTCGTGTTAATCACCTACCATCTGTAAAAAAAAGTCTCAGTACATACGTAACATATGTTTTGTCAAGTCTTTTTAAATCGATAGGATAGTAACTTTAACGTTATAATTCACGGCATTAGACGTTAGTGTGGTCCTAGCATAGCATGTGAGGGATGTCATAAAGTAATAATAAATAAATAATAAAAAAAAATCGAGCGAGACCTACAGTACTCGCATATGATGTGTAACATGTGACAAAATACTTTAGGTTAGTTAGATTTGATGACGATATTGTACCTGGGTGGCGGATCTGACAGTAACGAAAAAAACCGACCAAGTGCGAGTCGGACTCTCGTAAAGTAGAATTCCGCGCTTTCGCGACTTCCTGGTATACATTTCCGTCCCATGTTACACATTTCCGTCCCATTTCACGAAATCACTCCCACAAATCGCAGGAAAGCGAGAGCAAAGATGTTACACATCAATAATAAATATTTAAATCGCACATGGTCATCTGGCCCCAAAGTAGGATTCCCTGTGTTATGGGTTACCAGAGACTGATATACATACTTATATACGTTTAAATACATACATATATAGATATATTTAACACCCAGACACAGAGCAAACAAATCTGCTCATCACACAAATGCTTGCCCTGGGTGGGGATCGAACCCACAACCCTCGGATCAGTAGTCAAGGGCACTAACCCTGAGCCACCGAGTCAGTCAAGTACCTGTATTATTAATGGAGTTATCTGATTTTTGCATAAAATAAGTTACATTCGGAAAAACCCTTTGCCGAAGGCCATTTTAAGGATATTTTAAGTAAAAATTATCAGATTTTGATCTGAAATCAATAAACGACATTTTTATTTTTTTTGGACAGTGAAACTGAAAAATCTAAAAAAACATCTGTTGGACCTAAATAGGACAGAGTTTAAAAAGTAGATGTTATACCATTTTTTATGTGAAAATGTAGTTAATTTGTAAATCGAATAATGAACTGATACCGAAAGCACACCCTAGAAATGATTTGGTCAATTTGTCAATATGTATAGATATAATTAGGTATAAATTAGGTTAATATGTATAGATATAATTTGACCTTTGGTAATAATCTTTCGTATTATTAGACATCCACACCTGAATCAAAGCACATATATTAGTACTAACATACAGTATGGACACTCCCTGCCGCTCTCTAGATTGCGAACTCACCCCCTCGTCACTCATATTGATATAGATTGGTTATAGTTTGGTTCTTGAACGTATGGGATTTCGTGGTGATTTTAGTTGCTCCGTCATTTGTTGTTAGAAATGTCATTCCACGACCGTTGTATGCAGTGTCCGGGGTGTGCTACTACGCTGCGGGAAAGAAACGAATAAATTTCGTCGTGTATATTGCTATATACCATCTATCTAGGACAAGTCGCCTTCACCACAAAATGTACTACTATATCAGCGCAAACAGGGTGATATACTCGAATGGCCGTTCACGCATTAAGCTCATAATTAAAGCGTGGAAGTCACGCATCAGCTGCCATCGTATTGTACGTATCAAATGAGGCTTCACTGCTGAATTCAGGGTCGTATTCAGGGTTCTTGTCACGTTAAAACGTATTGGTCGTAACCAAGAGTTTGCTTCGGGAAGGGGGAGGGTGAGCTTGAACCCTGGACCGTAAAGTAGTGACAACTCAACGCGAGTGGAGCAAGCGCTAAAATCCTTATCATCATCATCATATCAGCCGAAAATCGTCCATTGCTGGACAAAGGCCTCCTCCAAGGATTTCCACGACGACCGGTTCTGCGCTGCCCGCATCCATCGGCTTCCCGCGATCTTCACCAGGTCGTCGGTCCACCGCGTGGGAGGCCTGCCTACGCTACGTTTTCCGATGCGCGGTCGCCACTCGAGAATTTTACTGCCCCATCGGCCATCTGTTCTACGAGCTATGTGCCCTGCCCACTGCCACTTCAGTTTAGCAATTCTGTGAGCTATGTCGGTTACTATGGTTTTCCTGCGGATCTCCTCGTTTCTGATTCGATCACGCAGAGAAACTCCGAGCATAGTACGCTCCATTACCCTTTGGGTGACCTTGAGCCTTCTTATGAGGCCCATAGTAAGCGACCATATCTCACTAGTATCCTTACTAATATTTTAAAAGTAAAAATGTGTTTGTTTGTTTGATACCTTTTCACGCTTTAACACCTCAAGCAATCTTGACGAAATTTGGCATGGAGGTAGATTGTTTCACGATTAAGGATATAGGTTACTTTTTATCTCGTGAAATAAGCATAGTCCCATACGGTTCCTGAAGGAACTGAAAAAAAAACTCTTTATTTGGTGTTGCTTTCTTTAGAGTCGCAACGAAGCAACGAATTGTAGTGATTTTTTGCACAAAGATGGCTGAATGGTGGGAAATGACATAGACTAGTGATTAGCATAGCCTGAGATAGTTCCCGAAGGATCAAGGCAAAACTCATTGATGTGTCCCGGCTTGAAGATAACATAGTCAGTTCTCCATTGTGTTGGGGAATCTTGGTATATTGGTTGAATCTTTTCATTTGAGCATTTGGCTTTTTGAGCATAAAACCTCTTTTCAAATAGAATCTTAAACCTAAAAGCTTTTACGTTTTTCGAAAATTATTTACTTTTGGTTTTATTTTATTGCTTTAGATTTAAATGTCACTTTATGGCCCTGCTGGCTTACTGATTATTATTTTCTGCTTAATTTGCAGGCGTCCTGTTAAATGATGGAGGATCTGAGGGATCTCCCTGGATTTCTTTTCAGTCGAAAAAGCTAATTGAATAATGAATCTAGGAAAATCCTAATGGGATTCCAAACGCGTGGAATGCTCGCTTAAATGTTTGTGTGGATGTTGGCGCATCGAGAGCCGGGTCGTTCCTTTCCCCTTATACTCTTAATATGGTTGATGGGAGCGATGGCTGACTCTCGCGTTATACTCGTGACCGGGTGCTGTCCGTGTGACTACTCTTTTCGTGTCATATTGTTTTCATGTTCTAATGACATAATCGGGTTTATTTCTGGGATTTAATTTTGACATTATTAACTAATGATTGTTTATTTCTTGATTTTTCACAAATGAAATTATGTTATTATTATTTTATGACTTTTAAAAAGAATGTAATTTGCACCTCATCATCATCATCATATCAGCCGAAGGACGTCCACTGCTGGACATAGGCCTCCCCCAAGGATTTCCACGACGACCGGTTCTGCGCTGCCCGCATCCAGCGGCTTCCCGCGACCTTCACCAGGTCATCGGTCCACCGAGTGGGAGGCCTGCCTACACTACGTTTTCCGGTGCGTGCAATTTGCACCTATTTTGAATAAATACATTGAATCTTGAATCAACAAACTCCTTTTTAATAATACCTCAGACACCTAAAGTATCAAAATTTATAAATCCCTTCTATCTCATTTTATTTTATAGCTCTTGAACAACGGAACGTGGGTTAGCAGTAAAGTTAAATTGTAAAAAACCGGCCAAGTGCGAGTCAGAACCACACACAGAGGGTTCCGTACCATCATATTGGATGGCGCTAGTTACTTCGTGTTTAAAAAAAAAGTTTTTTGTATGGAGACCCCCCTTTTTTCACTTTATAATTTTTTTTTGTATTTTTTGTTATAGCGGAAACTGAAATACATCATCTGTGAAAATTTCAACTGTCAAGGCTATCACGGTTCATGAAATACAGCCTGGTGACAGACGGACCGACAGACGGACAGCGAAGTCTTAGATTCAAAATTTAGTCAAGATTTAAAGTATATTTATTCAAAATAGGTGCATATTACACTCTTTCTGGTACTCATAAAGTAATGATAACATAAGTTCATTTGTGAAAAATCAAGAAAAATAGGGTCCCGTTTTTACCCTTTAGGTACGGAACCCTAAAAATTGATTAGGTATGCTTAGTTCTGGGAGCGAGTCGAAACTGGTAACATTTGTGTTGAATTTTCTAGACGACCACCTCTGTGGCGTAATGTTTAAGGCCATTAGCTTCACATAAGGAGGACGCGGGTTCAATTCTAACTAACTTTGTAAGACTCGGTTTGATTGGTGGAAGGGCATGTTTTAAGCCCGTATGGCTAGCTACCACCTTCTTATCTAAGTCTTGCCGCCAAACATAAATGCTAACAACATAGATGTGTAAGAGCTTGAAGAAAGGACAGGCAGATTAGACCCAGTGCGTTGGAAAGTCACCATCGTCACTTACCATCAAGTGAGATGATGCCAAGGGCTTACCAATTGTGAATTTAAAACGGCCAAGTGCGAGTCAGAACTGCACACGTAGGGTTCCGTACCATCATACTAGATGGCGCTAGTTTTTTCATGTTTCAAAAAAACACGTTTTTTGTTTAAATTCACCCATATTTACTTTTTCACTTTTAGTATATGTTGTTATAGCGGCAACAGAAATACATCATCTGTGAAAATTTCAACTGTCTAGCTATCACGGTTCACGAAATACGCCTGGTAAAAGACGGAAAGCGAAGTCTTAGTAATATGGTCCCGATTTTACCCTTTGGGTACGAACCCTAAAAAACGACAAGACCATCTAAGTTTCTCATATTTATGGTTTATGGTTCGAAAAGAAGTTTGATCTGACTATACGCAGCCATGAAGTTTGCCTCCTAATTGGGTTTAATTAACCAATGTGACTTCAAACTCCGATATCATAATATGTGCGTTTATCTCACAGTCATACGGTAAAGGAAAACATCGCGAAATAACCTGCACACGCCTGTGAAGAAACTCGAAGGTTTTGTGTAAAGTCGACCAACCCGCACTGGGCCCGCGTGGTCGATTAAGGCGAGACATTGATTGGAACTGTTGTCTCTGTTTTTTTCTTTACTAATGTAATGAGTAAAGAAAATAACCACACTTTTGCACTTCTTCAATATTTTTTCGTTTCGTTTCAAATTTCTAAATAAAAGTATAAAAAATAATAACATTTCTCACTATGTATTATCATAACAAATATTGTTGTATATTCTTTTTTAAATTTATACTTCAAAATATTAGTCATAACAAGAGTGAAATTAAAGGTGTAGACATATCTTTGGGTTTTTTTTCTGTCGAGCCGTAACTGCTCAATCGTGTTTCTAATAGCTTTTGACTTTAACGAACATCATCAACAATAAGGGTATTTTTTTTTCAACCTTAGGTTTTCTATTATTTAGGAGTGATTGACGTCAAAAATAACGAAAATCTGTAATATTACCGCCTTAAGGCCCAATCACCCTAATTCAGGGTATATAGGCTCGAGCCCCTTGGCGGGGACGTATATGAATGAGCTGATATGATGATGGGTGCACGCACGGGTGATTTATGTCACCGTGACAACTTCTTCACTCTCAAAAGTGTATGGAGTGTTTCTCGGTGGTCACGTTCGCCACATGCGCGTACATACTTACGGATCCTTGGAGTAGGCCCAGTAAAAAGTCTGCACGCACACGGGTAGCTCAGATCCCTTCGCATTTGGACGTTAAGCTACAAAATACCTAACCACCTCTTTAGGGTTCCGTAGTACAACAAGGAACCCTTATAGTTTCGTTATGTCTGTCTTATACTACACTACAATGCAATACACTACACCGCAATATTTTACACTGCACAACACTGCACTGCACTCCACTGCACTTCACTGCACTCCACTGCACTTCACTGCACTCCACTGCACTCCACTGCACTCCACTGCACTCCACTGCACTCCACTGCACTACACTGCACTCTACTGCACTCCACTGCACTCCACTGCACTCCACTGCACTACACTGCACTCCACTGCACTCCGATGCACTCCATTGCACTCCACTGCACTCCACTGCACTCCACTGCACGACACTGCACTCCACTGCACTGCACTGAGCTACACTACACTACACTGCACTACACTGCACTCCACTGCACTTCACTATTCTACACTACATTGCACTATTCTACACTACATTACACTACACTTCAATACACTACACCCTACACCCTTCACCCTACACCCTATCCCCTTTCACACTACACACTTCACACTACACTACACTACTTTTTGTTGATAATGCAGAATTTTTTAAGTAATTTTTTTCACATCTTGGGTTACAGTTTGAGAAAGTATCCCTATTTGAAAATATAATATAGCCGTAGCAACCGCGGATAGTGTAGCTTCCCAACAGTAAAATATTTTTTCAAATCGGTCCTGTAGTTTCGGAGCCTGTTCAATGCAAACCAACAAATCCATCCTCTTTATAATATTATTAATACTACGCTACGGCTGCATTGCTTGGGGCCACACTGGTCATTGCGCGGTGGCGGTGTTTATTTTCATAAATTCTTAATATCTTCTAAATGGAATGTCCAATTTAAGTAATTCAAAAGGTTATCTATAGATACCGAAACATTTTTGATTATAATAAAGGTATGATTATCATTGTCTGATTTTGGTCAGTTTTTTATTAACTTTTAAAATGTAAAAAGTGGTTAAAGTGAAATAACTACAATAGTTGGACATATAGTATCGCGAAGTTTTTTGTAGGTATTGATATGTTCTCTAATATTGTAGAACATTTTGTTGTTCTATCATCAATAGTTTCCGTAGCGTATGCGATGAAAGAAATTTTTAAGCAAATTTTTTTTACACCTTGGTTCACGTTACTGAAGGTTTATCAAGGATCTCTTATTTTTTCTAGTAATAAATATAACCTATGTTACTCAGCGATAATGTAGGATTCTAATGGTGAAAGAATTTTTAAAATCGGTTCAGTAGTTTTTGAGTTCATTAAATATAAACATACACACACACAAAAATACAAATATTTCCTCTTTGTAATATTAGTGTAGATAATAACGCGGAGAGAACTGTTAAGTTTTTGAAAAAAATACTTTTTAAGGGTACATCCACTACATGTAACGTGGGTATGATTTTTTTTCTGAGCAGTATCGTTGGTTAGAGCTACAAAAATAGTTGTGAGTCTTCTAAGACCATTTTATAATTAAGGGTTCCTTTTCCGAAAAAATAGGCTCGAAAGTGCAAAATTTTGTTGGAGTCGAGTGTGATAACCCCCTAACAACTAGACCGCTGTATTTGTAAATTTGTAAATTAGATATATACGCGATAATGGCAACTACGGAGCCCTACATTGCGCGTGGCCCGACACGCACATGGTCGGTTTTTTTTAATTCTCCGATGCCGTGTCGCCCGAATGTTGTTCAGTGTATCTTTGAGCAAAGAGATCAAAGCTATACAAGAAAAATGAAGTTTAAAAATTCTAAAGGAAAAAAGTAACAAGATAGGAATTAAACATTGACAACAGTATGCTAAATAAAAATATTACTATCTTTTTTACTATTAAAATCATACGAATATGTGTAACTACCTAACATTTGAAGTTTATTGAGCATAAACATACAAGCTTAATATAGCAAAGAATGAAGACAAAACGAATCAAAAAACAATAAAGCCTTGTACGCCTCCAATAACAACGTTATTTAGTGCGTCAACTTTCTATCATTCGGTAAGCTTTTGTTTGAAAGAAAACTTGTCTTTTTGAGGGTGAACACTTTTAGCAATTTATTTTGAGGGAGGAATTCTCCTCGGCTAAGTGTTGGCTGGTGGCATAGCGCTATGCCTTTAATGATCCTTTAATTTCGTCTCTCGAAATGGAATAAACTTCCTCGGTTTCCGTGCTCGTCTCCGAGTCGCTGGTCGTTAAAAATACTCGCTAAGTAAGTTCAAGGATCTTTTATTATTTGGTGACTGGAATTGGGTTTGGGAAAGTAAATCGCCTTTTTGAAAGGTATTTCAGAATTTTTCAAGTATATTATTTTTTCAAAACAAAAAGTTCAACATGTATTTGGCAGTGTGGCTGCTGTGTCCTAGCGCTAGTACTCTTTATTATACTGTGGTCCTAGGGCAAAACTATATTCGGCAGCTAGGCGGTGGTAGCCTACGGCGGGCGGTAGCACTTGGGTGCAGTTTACTCGTAGGTTGAAAATGTCCTCTAACAAACACCGAGGTTACGCTTTATATTATATTATTCACAAAACAATTTGAATATATAAATTACGAATAAAAATAACATAATCACAAATGAGAATCAACGACCATCTCTTTCTTTTTTTATCTATCAAAATATCACACCTTCTGCTTTCAAAACTTTCCTTACATTTCTCCAGCTAGCCAAAAACCGAACCAAACAGATTTTGTGACGGAAAATTTCAGTAATTTTCGGGTAGTTTCCGTTACAATGCATTGGTACTTAAAATCAATGCAATTTTTTTTATCCACAATTGATAAGCCCTTGGCCTAAAACTTTGTAAACCAATGAAATGCCCATGTTTAACACTTAACTCAATAAGAAACGCATGGGTCTATTATATTACCATGTACTAGTCCCCTAAACATACCAAAAATATCATTCGACGAAGGGAATAGGTAGTGTAGGCAAGCACAAAGCAGCAATGATGGATCGTGAGGATGGCACTGACGGGGTCGCGTGCACATATCCATCGTCAGATAAGCTCTTAGACCCTTTACACACGATTACGTACTAGTACGACTACTTTTGACAGAATATAAAAACGTCGCTGCTAATAGGGATGACGACACCATCAAATTATGAACTCTTGATCACTAAATTGCCCTTCTACTTAAATTTCGGAAAACCTTATTCGTTTTGTTTTCCATCAAGTCTACAATTTTTAATTCACCAAAATCACAAAGTACATAAATGACGCTGCAAAACTATGGCGTCACGCCTAGGTATTTCAAACATTTTTAGAACAATATGTCGTTTTTGACAGATGATAAAAAGTAAATCAGATGACTAGCATTCGTCATCCCTATTTCTATCACGCGCAAAAAGTTTGTTAAAAACGGGTGTGTGCTATTATGTCGTTCATCAACATCATCATATCAGCCGAAAAAACGTCCACTGCTGGACAAAGGTCTCCCCCAAGGATTTCCACGACGTCCTGTCCTGCACTGCCCGCCTCCCACGCGGTGGCCCGACAACCTGGTGAGGATCGCGGGAAACTGCTGGATGCGGGTAGCGCAGGATTTATATCATATATTGATTTTATTATTTGGTCTGTAATTTTCGTAGATAGAGAGTTATCATCTAGTCCCTTTGTCACTTTATTACGTTAGCAGGAAACTAGAAAAGGAAAAAAGGGCTATATATTGGCTCTTTCTCAGAACTAGTACTTTGTTTCCAATCGGTCCCTTTGGTTACATATGACTTCTTTTAATAGAAAATAAAAAAAAAAATTGCTATTTTCCGTCACGAGCAAGAGCTTTTTGTTATTTGGTCTGTTATTTTTGTAGACAGAGAGCAATCATCCGATATATATTAGAATTTTTATAGGATAGGTTACGCCTCCAAGATGATCCTATATAGAATTTAGAATTATATTAAAATCGGTACTTATACTTGTTTAAAGAAGGCTCAAGATCACCCAAAGGGCAATGGAGCGTGCTATGCTCGGAGTTTCTCTATGTGATCGAATCAGAAACGAGGAGATCCGCAGGAGAACCAAAGTAACCGACTGAGCTCACAGAATCGCTAAACTGAAGTGGCAGTGGGCAGAGAACATAGCTCATAGAACAGATAGTCATTGGGGTAGTAAAGTTCTTGAGTGGCGACCGCGCACCAGAAAACGTAGTGTAGGCAGGCCTCCTATGCGATGAACCGACGACCCGGTGAAGATTGCGGAAAGCCGATGGATGCGGGCAGCGCAGGACCAGTCATCGTGGAAATCTTTGGGGGAGGCCTTTGTCCAGCAGTGGACGTTTTTCGGCTGATATGATGATGATGATTTGTTTAACAAATTAACAAAAATAAAAAAAGTAAAATTATAAACTTGTTTTTTAACGTTGTAGAATGTCGTTGTAGGTACGGTAAGCTCATGGGTTAACGTTGTAGAACGTCGTTATAGGTACGGTAAGGGCGTGGGTTAACGTTGTATAACGTCGTTGTAGGCACGGTAAGGGCGTGGGTTAACGTTTAGAACATCGATGTATATCGTCGTTGTAGGCACGGTAAGGGCGTGGGTCAACGTTGTAGAACGTCGTTATAGGTACGGTAAGGGCGTGTGTTAACGTTGAAGAACGTCGTTGTAGGTACGATAAAGGTGTGGGTTAACGTTGTAGAAAGTCGTTGTAGGTACGATAAGGGCGTGGGTTAACGTTGTAGAACGTCGTTGTAGGTACGGTAAGGGCGTGGGTTAACGTTGTATAACGTCGTTGTAGGCACGGTAAGGACGTGGGTTAACGTTGTAGAACGCCGTTATAGGTACGGTAAGGGCGTGGGTTAAGGTTGTAGAAAGTCGTTGTAGGTACGGTAAGGGCGTGGGTAAAAAAACGACTCGTGCTCACAGATAATGTTTAATGACAAAAATTAGACCCCAAATGGGTCTTTTAGGGAGAACAAGTTTTAAGATAGGTATTTAATTTTTTTTTACATTGAAATATATTATGATTTGTTTTCTAAAATGTGACATGCCAGCAACGCGATACCGCGTTAGAACGTATTTAGTGTGGTCAATTATGTATGGTACTTTTTAATATGAATTTACGGTAGGTAAGTACCTAATTTGTCCTTTTCAACCGACTTCAAAAAAGAGGAGGTTCTCAATTCGACTGTATGTTTTTTTTGTATGTTTGTTACGCGATATCTCTGCCGATTGTGAACCGATTTTCAAAATTCTTTTTTTATTTGAAATAGTATACTCCCGAGGGGGTCCCATTGTCACCAAATCAGGATCTGATGATGTGATCCCAGGGAAATCGAGGGCAACCCGCAAATTTTATAGGTACGTTTTACGTGTTCCATGTATTTTCTAAAATTTGTAAAGAATTTGCATCTGGTGGTCATCATCTAATGTTGGTGAGCTCATGAAGGAAGGTACAACTACTTAACGGTTAGGAGTTGGAGGATAATTCTTCAAATATTTTACGTAGATACGTAGGTACGTGTAGACCGATATTTGTATTCTTTTAGGTTATTCAGATGAGCAGATGATGGAAGATTTAACTCCTTAACTTTGATGCTGTCTAGATGATGATGATGGAAGACACAGGAATCTATATCTGTTAATAAAACACATGCATTATGATTTGATGGTTCCTATTGCCGAGTTTGTGATTGAGTTTAACCTTTTTAGACAAATAGCAATATCACTAAAATAAAGAAAATAAAAATAAAAGTTTAAAAAACTAAAACGCGACTTCAAAATGAAATTCACAGAAAAGTATGAAATAATATTATTATACTTAGATACACGACATTAACCAACAATAACGAAATCAAAGTGGGTACGATTTAAATTAGGGGCCTAAATTTATTTTTGAGGTCGGTGTCAGCAATGCTATAAGTAAATGTGCTATGTGCTGGTACCGACCTGAAAAATAAATTTAGGCCACTAATTTAAATCGTACCCACTTTGATTTCGTTATTGTTGGTTAATGTCGTGTATCTAAGTATAATAATATTATTTCATACTTTTGAGTGAATTTCATTTTGAAGTCGGTTTTTAGTTTTTAAACTTTTATTTTTGGCCAGACCTCTCAATATGTTGTATGTTAAAACAAGTTTTGTACTCGTATTTATTTATAGTATGTGTGTGTATGTATGTATGCTAGTATATTATATTGTATATATGTATTTTTGTTGAATATTTAAATAAGTTTATAAACTTTTTTTTTACTTTTAGTACTTCTTTTAGTTATAATAATTAGTAAGATCATTTAAAAGTTGAATTTGCTGCCATCCTGTACTAGTTTACCTGTCTTTCAATCCTTAGCTTAAGGTTGCCTGGTAGAAATCGCTTTAAACGATAAGGCCGCCTTTTCACTCTATGTATATTACAACTTATAAGTCCTGTATTGTTTTTTGGCGTATATTTCCTTACCCACTTGCTAGTTGCGTTAGAGAAAAAAAAATACTTTAAAAAATGACAGTTTGTATGGTGACTGAAAATAGTAGGGTATTGTAGGGCATTTTCTAAGCCCACCAGTCATTTGAATCTTGCCGCCAAATATCAATGTTGATATCAATGGTGTGTTCCGGCATGAAGATAAGATAGCCAGTTCCTCATTGCGTTGGGGAATCTTGGTAAGCCCGCTTCTATCTTCGGCAACATCGTCACTTACCACCAGGTGAGATGTTATCAAGGGTTTACCAATTGTGAATAAAAAAAAAAATAAAAAAAAATGTGTGTTAAGGGTTTTATATTAGTTGCTAGCCTTTCGCCCTCGGCCTCTATCGGCATTTGTCATTCCTCAGGGACCTGGACGGTTTCTTTATCGAGGAAATAGCTGAGGATATACACCCGCAATTTGAGTTTATTTATGTGCTTAGGTCATTGCGAATAAGTTTTGGTCAGGGTATAAGAAATTATTTAAATGTACTTACCATTAATAAAAAGATAAGATCCTTACTAATATTATAAATGTGAAAATGTGTTTGTTTGTTTGTTTGTTACCTTTTCACGCTTCAACGCCTTGACCAATCTTTATGAAATTTTGCATAAAGGTAGCCTGTGTCACGGGGAAGGACATACGCTACTTTTTATCCCGGGAAAATAGCATAATCTGATGCAGTTCCCGAGGGAACTTAAAATACTCGATTGTTGTGATTTTTTGCACAGAGATGGTTGACTAGGTGGGAAACGACATAATAAAAACGATGTCCACTGGGAACTGAAAATATAGTACTCTTTTTTGTTTAATTTCTTTAACATCGCAACGGAACAATGGATTGCGTGAATTTTTGCACAGAGATGGTTGAGGGAGTGGGAAATGACATAATTAACTAATAAGCATATCCTGACATAGTTCCCGAGGGATCTGGAAAAAAACCACGTCCACGCTCGCGAGCCGCTTGCGGCTCGCGCACAGCGCTCCCTCTCAGACAGTCATTAAAACTATGTCCACGCGAGCGAAGCTGCGGGCAAAAGCTAGTATTAAATAAATTACAATTATAGCTGATCTGCCTGTCCGGGAGGCCGTGGTTCGAATCCTGCCACGTACCAGTGTGTTTTCGAATTTCGATTTCATATGTACGTTTATTCGACGCTCTTACGGTGAAGGAAAACATCGTGACCTGCACACGCCTGCGAAGAAACTCGAAGGTTGTGTGTGAAGTCGACCAACCCGCACTGGGTCCGCGAGGTCGACTAAGGCCCGATCGGCCTAATTCAGGGTAGGCTCAATCCCCTCGGTGGGGACGTATATGAGCTGATAAATTAAACTGCCTTTTAAAGAGAGGTGTCTTTGATGTGCAAATCCTGAAATTCGTCTTTATTTTTTACTAGCTATCCCGGCAAACTTCGTACCACCTTACATTATACTACCATACCCTACCTTAAACTTCACCACACAACTCTACCCTACCCTACCCTACCCTACACTACACTACACTACTGTACTCTACACTACACTATCCTACACTACCCTACCCTACAACCCCCCCCCCCCTTCCCCTTCTGACAATAACGACTTCAACAAAAAAAGAATTAGCGAAATCGGTACAGCCCTTCACGCGTGATGCGAGGACCAGAATTGATAGATTTATGGTTTTTAATACAAGGACCCAAAAGAAATAAAAAGGTTTTACTTCTTCATTTAATCGTAATTAAATTAACTTTAGTTTAGTTTTTATTTAAAAAGTATTGCTCAAATGTTTAAAAAGATATCGCATTTTTAATAACCGACCCGTTCTCTTTGTGTTTCTTTACAATCATAATAGCCACCAAATATCAATGTTGATATCATTGGTGTGTTCCGGCACGAAGATAGGATAGCCAGTTCCCCATTGCGTTGAGGAATCTTGGTAAGCCCGCTTCCATCTTCGGCAACATCGTCACTTACCACCAAGTGAGATGTTGTCAAGAGTTTACCAATTGTAAATAAAAAAAAAATAGTAAAAATTACCTACAGTTCTTTATAAATCGTAACAAGAACGAAGGAGCCAATTTCGCGGAAAATGTCACACAACGTAAGTCGGACAGAACAGAAACAAGCACTCGACATGTAGAGTCGCGGAGCCCTTAAGCCCCTGGGCCGCAGTCCGTCACACACAATTTACGGTCATGTTCCTAACAAAATTGGGGTTTATTTGTACCTACATTCTTGGCTCACACAAATTGACGAGGTCCCAAAATGTCATGCACACACACATATGTAAGTATTCATACAGCTATGTATCTTCATATCAGCTCATATACGTCTCCACCAAGGGGCTCGAGCCTACCCTGAATTGTGCGAACGGTCCTTAGTCGACCACGAGGGCCCAGTGCGGGTTGGTCGACTTCACAACTTCCGAGTTTCTTCGCAGGTGTGTGCAGGTTTCCTCACGATGTTTTCCTTCACCGTTAAAGCAATCGGTGAGTATATGAACGTAAGTTTCTAAAAACTCATTGGTACATTGGCAGTCCGGATTTGAACCCAGCACCTCTGGTTAGGAGGACCGAGTCGTTACCGGTTGAACCACCGACACTTCTATATGTATCTTAAGTGCCTTTTTATTAGAATTGTCCAACAATGTAAGCAAATATCACTACTTGATGAATTCCCTAAATGTCATGCACACAGACACATGTATGTAGTCATACAACTATGTATCTAAAGTATCTTTCATTAGAATTGTTCAACAATGTAAACATACATCATTACTTGACGAAGTCCCAAAATGTCATGCACACAGACATATGTAAGTAGTCATACAACTATGTATCTAAAGTATCTTTCATTAGAATCGTCCAACAATGTAAACAAATATAACTTTTTGACGAAGTCCTAAAATGTCATGCACACAGACTATGTATCTAAAGTATGTATCTTTCATTATAATTGTCCAACAATGTAAACAAATATCACGACTTGACATTATACTAACAATATAGAGGCCAAAAGAACAACTTTTGTATTTTTTCCGTCTGTATGTTCGCGCAGCACGCAAAAACTACTTGGCCGATTTTGATGAAATTTCGTATGTTGGTTCCGTATAGACCGGGTTAACATATAGGATACTTTTTATCCCAGAAAATTTAAGAGTTCCCGTAGGAAGATTCAAAACCTCCACGCAGACGAAATGTCGCGGGCACAGCTAGTTGGCACTAAATCGTTTATCGTTATGGTATGGTTTGTTATGTTATTTTTTATGTTTACGCTAGTCGCACTATCATTGACCTTCAACTGTTAGTGATTGTTGAATAATCATAGCCAGTGTGATGACAAAATATTTTGTTTACATTGTAGGCAAGTTCTAATGAAAGATTCTTTACATAAATGCATGCCTGAAATGATAGAGCGGGGCCAGTTGTACTATTAATGGTACTGTCAAAGTATACACTCCTTGCCACTCTCTAGATTGCGACCTCACCCAGATTGATACAGATTGGTTAGAGTTTGGTTCTCGAACGTAAAGGATTTCGCCGTGATTTTGTTAGCTCTGTCATTTGTTTTTAGAAATGTCATTTCACGACTGTTGTATGCAGTGTCCGGGGTGTGGTGCTGTTAAGGCGTAGTTATTTAAATCCCAACTTAAGCTTAACTTAGGCTTAGCTTTTAAAAAGTAAGTTTTGCGCTTTTAAATTAATGGGTATTTTTTTGATGTAGAATTTCTTTTATTTGGCTTTTTGCCAGGGGCCACCCCGCTGAAATCGATTTAAAGATTTAAGTGTTTTTTGAACTTGCTATTGCTTGCTTATATAGGCCATAGACATCTAACTTCATTAGCCACTGCCTAGATTTTTAACTAAATGGCGCCTTTCAACGAACTGCCTGAATTATTATTCAGCCATTCAATTAAATTGGATCGATAACGTTCCACTTCTGCTACCCATGTAGTTTAGATTCACAGCTTAGAGGGAGGAGTGCTTAAAGTGGGAGGTGGGAGGAAAAAGAGGCAATTCTCAGTCGTTGGAGCCTCTTAGTTCTTTAAAAAAACTATAAAAAAAATTAGGTTTCGTTTATTTTGGGGATCTGTTATTTTTTTTATTTTTTTTAAAAAGGCCTCCGTCGCAAAAAAAAGTTTGAGAACCGCTGATTAAGCATGTTGACATGGCTCCGGCGTTTTGCAACTAGTTACATAAAATTTTGGACACGCTGCGTCTAATCCCTTTTTAAGGCCGTATGTCACAGGTAGAGTCACAAATACGTGCACGCGTGCAGGGTTAATCCTACACGGACTCGATCGGGATAAAACTGAAGCCGACAGCGGGCTTTTTTAAAGCAAATATACGTTTTCATACTAGATATACTAGGCAAAAAAAAAAAGCAGGACGGATACTGGAATGTTTGCGTCAGTCCTTGGTTTGAAGTTTGTTTAGATATTCGACTGTGAAGCAATTAAAATGTTACGCGCGAGTGATCTGATTGCATTGCACTGATATAAATGCAAACTCACTACCACAAACTCGTATGTGCTTCAAAATTCTACATTATAAAATGTTATTTTAACATTGTCGTAGACTTTAAAATTATTTAAATTTATGTATTTTTACTTCCGAGCTATAATGGGCTTTGAAACAGGATTGGTATGTAATTATTTAAAAAAAAAAACAGAATTGCCAACTGCACCCAGGGAATTATAAAAGACTAGTTGTCCCGGTGAACTTCGTACCGCCTCACACTACACTACCGCTACACTACCACTACACTACACTAACACTACCACTATTCTACCACTACACTACCACTACCACTACACTATAAGTACTCTACCACTCCACTACCACTACCACTACACTACCACTACACTACCAGTACACTACCACTACACTACCACTACATTACCACTACACTACCACTAAACTACCACTACTCTAAGACTGCCACTACACTACCACTACTCTAACACTGCCACTACACTACCACTACACTACCACTAAACTACCACTACTTCACTGCTACACTACCACTACAATACCACTACACTACCACTACACTACCAATACCCTACTACTACCACTACCAATACCTACTACCACTACACTACCAATACCAATACCACTACAACTACACTACCACTACCACTACTACTGTACACTACCACTAAACTACCACTACACTACCACTACACTACCAATACCCTACTACTACCACTACACTACCAATACCCTACTACTACCACTACACTACCACTACCACTACCACTACACTACCACTACCATTACCACTACACTACCACTACCACTACACTACCACTACCACTACTACTATCACAAGCACTACACTACCACTACTACTACCACTACTACTACACTACCGCTACATTACCACTACACTAGTTTTTGTAGATATTCCAGGATTTTTTTTTACACCTTGGGTTACATTATTTGAGATTTAGGAGGATCTCTAATTTTTTGAAAATAGAATATATAAGGTGTAACAAAATTAGCTGAAACTACTTTAACTGGTGCTTCTACCCATGAAACTGAACAACTTTCCCCATGGAACCCATAGGCAAATCGCAAAAAAAATTTGGCTCTCCCATACTAACTCGATCAGCTGATCAGCCATATGGGAAGTTCAAAAATTTTCTTGAGATTTGACTATGGTTTTCAAGGGGAAAGTTGTTCACTTTCATGGGTAGAAGCACTAGTTAAAATAGTTTCAGGTAATTTTGTTAGACCTTATATATAGATCTTGAGGTCACCCAAAGGGCAATGGAGCGAGCTATGCTCGGAATTTCCCTAAGCGATCGAATCAGAAATGAGGAGATCCGCAGGAGAATCAAACTAACCAACATAACTCACAGAATCGCTAAACTGAAGTGGCAGTGGGCAGGGCACATAGCTCGTAGAACAGATAGACATTGGGGCAGTAAAGTTCTTGAGTGGCAACCGCGCACGGGAAAACGTAGCGTAGGCAGGCCTCCCACGCGGTGGACCGACGACCTGGGATCGTGGGAATCCGCTGGATGCTGGCAGCGCAGGACCGGTCCGGGCCTTTCTCCAGCAGTGGGCGTTTTTCGGATGATATGATGATGTTGATGATGATTATTTCAAGTTGTCCGTTTACTTAGTTTTCCTCTGACTCTGAATTTAAGCTGCACCACGTTAGATGAAATCAGCCAAGATATTAAAATTGGTACTAAAATCTCTTTGGTACCTACTAAAATCTCTTTGGTACTAAAATCTCTTTTTTTTTTCAAAGCAGACCATAGTTATTGTGAAATGGAATTCAAACTATATTGCATATTATAGTAATAAATATATCGTGTTTTTTTCATTAAAATGGTATCTTATATATTTCATTGTCCATTATAGTTTGCGAATAATAGAAAATGCAAAAACCACTGATATCGTAAAATCGATTTTAGCGGAGTTACTCTTCGTATCGAAAAGCCAAATTAAATACGTTTCCCTGTTTTTTCCACAATTGGTAAGCCCTTGACATCATCTCACCTGATGGTAAGTGACGATGATGGCGAAGATGAAAGCGGGCTTACCAAGATTCCCCAACGCAATGGTAAACTGGCTATCTTATCTTCAAGCCGGAACACATCAGTGTTGTTAACATTGATGCTCGAATTGATGCTCACGTCAAAATAATACCTTAGAATCATTCGACTTTTAAAACATGTAGCCACAAAAAATATTGCAGCAATACTCTTAAACACAAGATACAGTACATCCTTCTCATTGAATTATCTCCTCGTTTTTATTAATGTAGTTATCAATTTTAAACTAACTACCCGATGACCTAACTAGAGACTTAAAACTTTAAGCATAGTTAAGACTAGGGTTGCCAACTGCCCCGCTATACGCGGGACATCCCGTTTCTGAGACCCTTAACGAGAAGTCCCATTCAGGGAGTCTACGGGACGCTAAATGTCCCTGTTTTCTGAATTAGCTTCGCAATTCTTCAAAGAACAATACTCAGTTGAAAAGTAAGTTGTATTTTTCCAACAAAGTTTAAATTACACTAACTATATAAGTTATATTCTATAACTGTTTTTTAGTGAATATTGACTATTATTATTATCTAACAAGGTGTTTTAATTTACTTCTCATTCTAATTTGCAAAGAAAAGTTAACTTTTTTTATTCTCTATAAAATTAGTTGAATCCCGCTTTTTAAACCCTTGTCCCGCATTTGAAATCATTGTTTCCGCAAAGTCGTATTTTGAAGTTGGCAAGCTTATTAAGACTAAATTAAAAATACAATATTTACTCGATTTCTTGTCTGTCCGTTTGTTTTTTGTTTGGTTTTGCAATTGATTTTAAACTGTGTTAATGGGGATCTAGTAAATTATGTCATTTCCTACCCCTTTAACCATCTATGTGCAAAAAATCACAACAATCTATTGTTCCGTTGCGATGTTAAAGAAATTACCCAAAAAAAAAAGAGTATTTTTCAGTTCTCTCAGGAACTCCATCGGACTATGCTATTTTCACAAAATAAAACAAGCCTATGTCCTTCCCCGTGTCACAGGCTACCTGCGTGCCAAATTCCATCAAGATTGGTCAAGGTGTTAAAGTGTGAAAAGGTAACAAACAAACAAACACGTATTCACATTTATAATAAGGAATATTTGCTAAGAAAGCTAATCTTTATAAGGATTTAAGTTCTATTTGTTGCTTAACTTACTCCTATTTCTCCAGGTGACCTGCCGCGGCCGAGGAGTAAGGGCGAGTACGTGTTCGTCATAGCGCAGCTGCTGTTCGGTCTGCTTCTCTTCGCGACTGTCCTTGGGCACGTCGCCAACATCGTCACCTCGGTCAGCACGGCGCGGAAAGAGTTCCAGGGTGAGTGGCAGTTGTGTCTTCTATAGCCTTATAGCTTTATCCAATCAGTTGCGTCTTCTACAGCCCTCTAGCTTCGTCCAATCAGTTGTGTCTTCTACAGAACTATAGCTTCGTCCAATCAGTTGTGTCTTCTACAGCCCTATAGCTTTATCCAATCAGTTGTGTCTTCTACAGCCCTATAGCTTTATTGGGTAAAACAGAAACTAATTGGTTAGTTTCTGCGGAAATACGAATCATCATCATATCAGCTTATATAGGTCCCCACCGACGGGCTCGAGCCTACCCTGAATTAGGGCGATCGGGCCTTAGTAGACCACGCGGGCCCAGTGCGGGTTGGTCGACTTCACACACAACCTGCGAGTTTCTTTGCAGACGTGAGCAGGTTTCCTCACGATGTTTTCTTACGATGATTTCTTCTCTTATAAGAAATACGAACCCCTAGGTGGAAATACAAGCACCGGACAAAAGTCGTGTCTTCAGTAGAATAACATTACACAAAACTATCAGAAACGGGAGATCCGTAGGAGAACCAAAGTAACCGACATTACTCACAGAATAGCTAAACTGAAGTGGCAGTGGGCAGGGTACAAAGCTTGTAGAACAAGTATCCGTTGGGGTAGTAAAGTTCTCGAGTGGCGACCGCATACCAGAAAACGTAGCGTAGGAAGACCTCCCACGCGGTGGACCGAAGACCTGGTGAATATCGTGGGAAGCCGATGGATGCGGGCAGCGCAGGACCGGTCGTCGTTGAAATCCTTGGGCAGGCTTTTGTCCAGCAGTGGACAGCATTCGGCTGAAATGATGATGATGCTGACACAAAACAAAAAAGACAATTTAAATAAAATGTATTTTCTATTTTACTGATTTCAACTACAATCACACTAATATTATGAAGGCGAAAGTTTGTGAGAGTGTGAGTGTGTATGTTTGTTACTTCTTCACCCAAACACTACTAAACGGATCTGGCTGAAATTTGGTAGGTAGACAGATTAGGAGCTGGATTAACACATCCACTCTCAAAAAGTCATAGAAACGTTGTCCACGCGGGTGAAGCCGCGGGAAACAACTAGTTGTTTTTAAATTTTGTGAGAACAGCCCCTGATGTTATGTGTAATGTTTCGAAAAAACATTAGCGGGGTCCCGGCTTAAGACGTCTCGTCTCGTGACGTGGCGTGACTTAGCACTCACGTAAGCAGGGAACAGACTCGGCTAAGTGGAAGGCCTGTACGAGTAGCTAGTAGGGGTTCAAGGATATTAAGGTGACGCATTGCAAACTTTGCTCGAAGGGATCTAGATTTTTCTCAGCAATTATTATTATTAACCGCCTCCGTAGCGTAATGGTCCATTCGCTTTACACCACGAGGTCGCGGGTTCGATTCCCGGTGGGGTCAACTTGAAAGACTCGGTTTGGTTGGTGGCAGGGCTTTTTCTAAGCCCGTCTGGCTAGCTACCACCATCTTATCTAAGTCTTGCCGCCAAACATCAGAGTTAGTAACATTGATGTGTTCCGGCTTGATGATAGGATAGCCAGTTCTCCATTGTGTTGGGGAATCTTGATAAGCCCGCTTCCATCTTCGGCATCATCGTCACTTACCATCAGGTGAGTTGATGCCAAGGGCTTACCAATTATGAATAAAAAAAATACAAAACATATGAAAGTGGTATTTTGTAACCTGACTCTTTATATGAACGACTTAATTTTGTCAGTTGCAGAAACCAAATTCGTTAACTTTTATAACAGAAAAAAATATATCAAAGAAACTTCTTTTAAAACAGAGATTTGCATTCTACAGGCAAAAACCAGACCGATTTAAATCTCTAAATTTTGTTAGTCGATTAGTTTTAATACATACTTCAATATGCCAGTTGGATTTTTTAAAATTGATTGTAGTTTTTAATTACTTACTTACTTCGCTGGCTCAGCGACCCGAAGTGGATCTTGGCCTTCGACAAGTATTGTAGTTTTTAATTAAAACAAAAAAAAACATTGATAAAGTGCAAAAGTGTGGTTATTTTCTTTACTATTTACACGCAAAGAAAAAGACAGAAATAACTGTTTCAATCAATGCCTTACTTATATTTCATATCGAGGGACTAAACGAAGCCATAATATACCAGAGCGTCACGAGCGTGCGAGGGAGTCAATGAAACAGAGGTATATTAAGTTGGCGTTTAGTCTCGAGGTGCAAACTGTACTTTTCACTTAGAGTGCGAGACAAAAAGTCAATTTAGTACAAAAACATTTAATAAATATTACAATAAAATAAATATCACAAATGATTCTAAATCACATGGCGCCACTTAATCTAAAAACTCAGTAATCAATCTTTGCGGAAAAACCATGGAACTAAAACTTTCAACATTTTCGCAATGAAGATGGTCCACACTCCACAGATAATAGTATATTTACGGCCTGTTTGAGTCTGTCTACTAATTACTTTTCACTCCCTAGAGACTATAGTGGTCTCTTTAGTCCCGCTTCATAGAGCTATATTGGCGTACTTTTAGAGCATGAGAAGTGAAAATAGTTATTTGTTTTTTTGTAAGAGTGCAAAGTTGCTTTATAACCGCGTGCTCAATTTTGATGACCGAGCAAGCGAAGGAGTCTAAATTAGAATCCTGAGCATTAGCGAGGGAATCAAAAGAGCACGAGGTGAAAAATCTTTGCACTCGAGTGCAACACGTAACTTTTCATTCAAATTACTAAATGGGAAAAAAATATATTTGCGCATTACAAACAGTTTCAGTCAATCCTGTTGCCGTCAAATAAACTTCCTCGTCGCTATAAACACTCGTTTAAGATTTTTCACTTGTTTTCAAGTTTCTTGTTTTTAACCTTAGGTTTTAACAATATGATGTGAATATGGCGCGCGCAAAGAAAATTTTAAAAAAAGTACCCCAAGAAGGTTCCGAGTCTGAGCTTTTAACAAATTAAAAAAGGTTGTATGATAAATTCGGCACCATGGAGGTAAAAGTAAATAGGTATATTAATGTTTTGAATTCACGATGCTCTAAATTCAATTTACTTTATCCTCTAGCGAATAAAAACGGCTTTTGCATTCAGATATTTACTTTATCCTCTAGCAAATAAAAACGGCTTTTGCATTCAGATATTTACTTTATCCTCTAGCAAATAAAAACGGCTTTTGCACTCAGATATCGAAGAGCAAAAATACAATTTCCGAGATGGGGGATGAAAATGTTATTTATACGTGCTGTGTTACATGCGACTGAAGTTTATTATCATTGTTATACTTGGCAATGTCACAAAGTTGTCACCTCAATCAGCAAGAGTAAACTCCAGTATAAATTACCAGTTGGAAGTATAAAATTCGACAAGAATTGTGCCACATTGTTTTTATCGGAATCAAGTCAACTACGCGCTTGACGCTGTGTAATTTAGATAAGGTATCAAAACATAAGCACATAATATCATTTTCTCAAACATGCTTGGAAATTTCAGCATTATTTTGACAACCATCTTCGAGATAAATCGAAATTACTGTACTGTTCAAATACATGCGAGTAGCGGCCGGCAAAATATGTATGAAAATCCACATCTGTCGTGTTCAGCGGCCAAGTAAATAACTATGTAAACTCATATCTGTCGTGTAATTTAAAAATGGAACTATATTTTACTCCGAAACATGGCAACCAAGAAAGTAACTAATCAAATGTATTATTTAAATTTCGAACTGACTTGCAAATTGAACGCTGTTTAAAAAAAAAAAAACAAATGAACACTCAAAAATTATTGTTGTTCGTTGTTCGTCATTGATTTTGAAAAATAATTATTGAAGTTTTAATTTCCCCGCATTATTCGAGAAAAGTATTATACAAGCCTTGAACACAACTAGGTATTGATGGACTTACGTATGTGTGACTCCGGCTTCGCCCCGGCCCACATTTACACGTTCGTAGCCCGCTTCCATCTTCGGCATCATCATCACTTACCATCAGGTGAGATGATGCCAAGGGCTTACCAATTGTGAATAAAAAATAAAAAAAAAGTTTGTCCATCAATGCCTATTTTGCTGGCCGCTGCAGTAATGTACTATTACTTATAATGAACTTGTAAAAGCAGTGCTAGGTAAACAGTAACTCTAAAGCCTTGGGTATAGCCGCAAAGTCGCCTGTATATCGGTGTACTTCCGGATTCATTTCGGAAAGTATACGCGGATTAGCACCCACTTGGCCCGGTTTCGAGTCGGCCCGAAGAATACCTAATACCAGATATTCTACGATTCAGTCAGCAGTACCCTTTGTACAGTCAGGCAGAAAATAAAAATAATGCTTGAAGCGGCAGTGAGCGGGGCACATAGCTTGTAGAACAGATAGTCGTTGGGGCATTCCCTCTCGTATATCTAGCAGATACGCTAAACTACCAGGTTTAAAGCCGGGGGAGGTGAGCGTGCCTACAGCTCCGGGACCTACCTGGAGAGTAGGTGGTGGTTCTTTTCCACGAGGCACTCGCCTTGCAGAGTACCAGGACAAGCGTCTTGGCGGCAAGAGCTATCGCAACTAGTCCTTGCCTTCGCCTTATGGTATTGTCAGGAATAATGGCCCTCACTGTTATGCTCTAAGGGTCGGTAAGTGTGGTCAGTAATATTCTCGAGTGGCCACCGTGCACTAGAAGACGTAGCGTAGGCAGGCCTCCCACTCTGTGGACTGACGACCTTCTGAAGTCGCAGGAAGCAGGAAGGCAGCGTAAGGCTGGTCGTCGTGGAAATTCTCGGGGAGGCCTTTGTCCATCTGTGAACGTCTTTCGGCTGATATGATGATGATGAATATTTTTCAATTGTTGATTTTTTTACTTGTGTATGTAGAGAGTGCACGCTTGTTGGAAGTTTGGAAATTAAACTAATACACAGAGATTATTGTTATAATGCGTTTTCTCAACTAAATCATAAAAGAACCGAAGAAAGAGTTAAACAGAACAGTCGCTAGGCGACGTTCACAGATAATATCAAAAAAATAAGAAAACTATCGATGTTCAATAAGCAGGTTTAACCCCAATACTCTCCCAGTTTTCCAAATTTTAATTTTTTCTACGAAGACCCAAATCTTGGCAGATAGCTGCAAACCCAGGCTTCGGCAGACCTTTCGTGAATACATCTGCGATCTGTGAAGTACCACTTATCTTATGTATTCTGACAAATAACCATTTATTTCTTTCTTCTTGATTTCAATAGTGTCTTCTGAGACTAGTTCGCACACAAAGAAGTACCTAATGCGTATATATTTATCCCAACGATGAAATTCCGGATTATGAGCAAGCCTGATGGCTGGCTCATTATCCATGTATAGTGATGATGTTGCCTCAAGTTTGGTCAGTCCTTTAAAGATTCTCTTCAACTACACAGAGAGTAATTAGAATCTTATTCAATCCAACCGTCTTTATGTACAGTCAGCAATCAGCTTCACTTTTTTTGAATCCCATATCCAGTAGGATCTCGCTGAAACAGTAATTCCAATATCGTGGTGCCTGCCGGAGCCCGTAAAGGCTTCTAGTGAAGCGACAGACAAGCGAGGAACCGACTTCGTATCCTTCTGGCTGACGCATGTATGTCTCCTCCTTTAACTTTCCGTTCAGAAAGGCTGTAGTTACATCTGCGTTAGAAAGAGATTTTCACTGGCAGCAACACTTAATAGGGAGCGGATGTTGCCATCCTTGCAACTGGGCTAAAAGTCTTATCGAAGTTTTCCTTTTGTTGCATAAAGCCTTTTACAACCGATCTGGCTTTATACTCGTCCACGGAACCATCCCGATGTCGCTTAATCCTGAACACTCACTTACAGGGTAGAACCTTGCCCTTTGGATGTTCCTGTAGTTCTCAGACATTTGATTCTGATAAAGAATTTATTTCTTTGTCCATGGCTTTCTGCCACTTATCTCTGTCGATGCTTTTCATCGCTTCCTTGTGTGTTTAAGGATCTGGCTGACAAACCAAGCAGCACAGTCGTTGAATTTTCCAGAATGTCAAACAGGTCTAGGTCTTAAATTAAGTATACTCCCGAGGGGGTCCCATTGTCACCGAGTCAGGATCTGATGATGGGATCCCAGGGATACAGAGGGCAACCCTTCAAAAATAATGAAAAATTTGAATTTTAAAGGCACTAATTACGTGATTCATATGTTTTCTAAAGCTATTAATGTACTTGCGTCTGTTAGTCATATTCTCATGTTGATAAGCTGATGTAGGAAGGTACAACTCCTTAACGGTTAGGAGTTGCAGGAAAATTATTTTTAATGTTATACATAGATATATACGTAGGTATGCATAGACTGATAGTTGTATTCCTTCAGGTTATTCAGATGAGCTGATGATGGACGATTTAACTCCTTAACTTTCATGCTGCTGAAATGATGATGGAAGCCACAGGACTCTGTATCTGTTAATGAAACACATGTATTATGATTTGATAATTCCTATTGGTGAGTATAGGTGATTGGATTTAACGTTGGTAGATAGATAGCATTACCACTAAAAATAAAGAAAATAAAAAAAAGTTAAAACCGACTTCAAAATGAAATTCACTCAAAAGCGTGAAATAATATTATTATACTTAAATAAACAACATTAACCAACAATAACGAAATCAAAGGCGGCTACGAATTAAATTAGGGGCTTAAAAATTTTTTGAGGTCGGTACCAGCACACAGTTACTTACGTATTAAATGGTTTAGATTCGATAGTTTGCTGACACCGACCTCAAAAACATATTTAAGCCTCTAATTTAATTCGTACCCACCTTTGATTTCGTTTTTGTTGGTTAATGTTGTGTATTTAAGTATAATAATATTATTTCACACTTTTGAGTGAATTTCATTTTGAAGTCAGTTTTAAGTTTTTTTTAAACGTTTTCTTTATATTTTACCTGTTTTCTCGCAACTGTATTGAAATACGTCGTATGATACATTGTTGGTGTAAAAGGTAAATGGCAAACTCGTGATGATGGTAAACCCTCGCGTGCGGGTTGGGTTTACAAAAGTCGCTCATATAAATTTACCTTTTTACCACCCTTGTACCGTAAATGACAATAACCGTCCAGGCCGAGCTTGAATATTGACATTCCCTTCCTTCAAGCCGACCCCCCATTTTCCAAAATGACGAAAAATGACAAGAAAATTGACAAAATATGAAAAGTTTGTCTATGATTTTATATTGAACTGCGTATGGCACTACAATGTATACTTATATAACTTATCTTATAAAATTATATCTTACTTTGGAGCATAAGGTCGTTAAATGTTTCTACTTATGCAAAGTATATATAAGTACTAACCTACAGTTTGGACACTCCCTGCCGCTCTCTACATTCCGACCTCACCCCCTCGTCACTCAGATTGATACAGTTTGGTTTGAATTTGGTTCTCGAACGCATAGAATTTCGCCGAGATTTCATTAGTTTCTTCATTTGTTTTCAGGAATGTCATTTCGCGCCCGTTGTTTGAAGTGTCCGGAGTGTGACTGAAGTGAATATTAATGAAAAGATAATATTTTTCGCATGGTTACTTTGCATTGATCGTTCAATTTCATTCATTTCACTCGCCCGAACGTAACTCTGTCTAGACACTGAGTACAAAAGAGATTTTAGTGCAAATAAAACTACAGACGCCAGTACCTACCTTTGCTCTTGGTGCTTAGTTGCCAAACGTAAAACTACTTTTTAAAGCACAACCTGGAGCTAAAAGCAATCACGAACTATGTAGGAATAAAACGTACGTTAATTAACGCTTGTTATATAACGTTAACTTTGTTGTATGTGAGATTCTTTCAAAGTAAGTAGTACGTACGCTTTACGTACCTATTAACACTGAAAATGTCGTACTCAAACTCAAATAGAACTGTTATTATTATTATTATTATTATATCAGCTCATATACGTCCCCACCGAGGGGCTCGAGCCTACTCTGAATCAGGGCGATTAGGCCTTAGTCGACCACGTGGGCCCAGTGCGGGTTGGTCGACTTCACACACAACCTTCGAGTTTCTTCGCAGGCGTGTGCAGGTTTCCTCACGATGTTTTCCTTCACCGTTATTATTATATCAGCTCATATACGTCTCCACCGAGGGGCTCGAGCCTACCCTGAATCAGGGCGATTAGGCCTTAGTCGACCACGCGGGCCCAGTGTCGACTTCACACACAACCTTCGAGTTTCTTCGCAGGCGTGTGCAGGTTTCCTCACGATGTTTTCCTTCACCGTTAAAGCAATCGGTAATTATATGTACGTAAGTTTTTGAAAAACTCATTGGTACATTGGCCGTCCAGATTTGAACCCGGTACCTCTGGTTAGATGGACCGAGTCGTTACCGGTTGAGCCACCGACGTTTTTACTGGACTTTTTATGGGACTGTTAACCCACAGCGAAAATTCAACTTTTCATACAAACGGCGATAACCATTTTCACCTCTTAAATGTTAACCGATTTGGACCAATTTTTGATAGGTTGTCAGTCAGAACAAAAGCTAGGCTTATACGTTTCGCTTTTTAAATTATTGATCATAATTAAAAAAAATAGACGAAATAAGTTTTGTATAAAAACACGTGAACGACAATATAATTTAACTTATTAACTTTATCGAAAAAACAAAAACGTATAAGCCTAGCTTTTGTTCTGACTGACAACCTATCAAAAATTGGTCCAAATCGGTTAACATTTAAGAGGTGAAAATCGTTATCCCCGTTTGTATGAAAAGTTGCAGCTTCACAATCCTCTTAAATAGAGTGTACTATATTCGCAATACATGCAATATTTAGTAATTATAGAAGAAACAAATAATTAAATTAATTCGAGTAACCTGCTAACTATCAAAGTAAAATTTTCACAAAATCGGTCCACTTTTTCTTTCATAAATTCATCGCTACTGTAACCGTCTCCGTGGCGTAATGGTTAGTTCATTCGCTTCACACCAGGAAGTCGCGGGTTCGATTCCCGGTGGGGTCAACTTGTAGGACTCAGTTTGGTTGGCGGTAGGGCATTTCTAAGCCCACCTGGCTAGCTACCACCATCTTATCTCAGTCTTGTCGCCAAACATCAGTGTTAACAGCATTGATGTGTTCCGGCTTGAAGATAAGATAGCCAGATACCCATTGCGTTGGGTAATCTTGGTAAGCCCGCTTCCATCTTCGGCATCATCGTCACTCACCATCAGGTGAGATGATGCCAAGGGCTTATCAATTGTGGATAAAAAAATAATTCAATCAGTAAATTGTAAACACTTGTTTTAAACCTTGGCAAAGACACTATTTAAATATTTCCTGGTAACGCATTGTATAAGGAAGGATACACTCATATAGATTACCATTTTTGTGGAATTAAGCAGAATTAAGACCTTGGCAACACTAAATCACAAGCATATCTAGAGGAAAATTTTGTGATTGATTGTTTTGATTTGAACATACGTATATAGTATAGTATGTAACTATTTATTTTTCACAAAAGTACAAACCTCAAAAATATACAGACACGGCAATGTTAATATTTTGAAATTAAATATTATTTTTAGGTTTCAGTACCTCAAAAAGAAAAAAGGAACCCTTACAGGATCACTTTTTTGTCCTTCCGTCTGTCTGTCAAGACCCTTTATCTCGATAACGCGAGGAGATATCGAGTTGAAATTAAAACCGTATAGGTACTTCGATCTAAAGCTTCTTCAAGCTGGAAAAAAATTTAACTTCTAAATTACCGTGAAAAAAAGATACAAAAAAAATCTATTTCGACACTCTCAAGAGAATCAATATTCATAGGGTATTTTCAGTGGATCTCGAACTATGAAATTTGGCAAGTAATACCATCTTAAACTAAAATTATAGGGAAAATCTGAAAACTTCTTTTGTAATTAAATCATAAAAAAATGTCTTTATTTAAATTAAAGTAAGTAATCAATTAAGCAAGGAACGGCAGTCCAAATTTTGAATTGAGTTAACCGTGTCATGTGGGTATCGTATGAAAGGGCTTCATTGGCACAAGCATAAACAGATTTATAATTATTTTTATTATGCAAAGTTTTCGATTTATGACGAAGCATGAAAAAAAATCTTTTCCCTTTATTGTATATATAGGTAGTTACCTAATAATTTTGGTGTATGTTGTACCTAACAGTTTGCTATGTTATGATTTGTATTATGTACCTGCACATTTGTACGGAACCCTTGGTGGGCGAGTCAGACTCGCATTTGCCCTGTTTTTTTTTCATTTCTGTGTATTTGGTGTGCAATAAAGAATATTTATCTTATCTTATCTATGGACTACATTTCACTACTGTAGGTTCAATAGTGCCAGAGGAAATTGTGTGTGACATGGTCCGGGCGGACACACCGGACATGAGAAAATTATAAAGGTTATGTTTTTTGCCACTTCGGCTATGGAACCCTAATTAGCTACGCATCGTAGTAGGATATCGGCTACGGCCGCGTAGCTCTCGTAGCCCGTAGCAACGTTTCTTAGAGCAAAGTATATAATATATTTAGTACTGACGTACTTAGGATGAGTTGCACCATGTAACCGTAGTAACAGGAAATAATAGTAGGTCGTCTTCATACAAAGGTACATCGCGCGGTTTGTATGTGTGCGCGCCCCAGCAGGCACGCACCATACACACGCACACTACAATAAGTAGGGATGACATAAGACCATAGACCATTCTATTTATTGAAGTGTGCGTGCGTATTTTTTTTATAAATCAAAGAGGTGTGTATTGTGAAATTAAAGTAAGATTAGGTACAGGGTCTATTTTAATATTTGGATTCTACTGCACGAAACATATCAGCTTGCATGTATTTAAGGCACCTCTTTAAAGTCGTTATGTCCGTCCGTCCGTCACAATTACACTTTCATATATTTTTGAACTGAATGGCATAAAATTTGGTAGTTACTTTAAAATCATATTTTTTTTAAAACCGGCCAAGTGCGAGTCGGATACAGGGTCTAAGGATTCCGTATCACCAGACCTTTCACACAAATATAACAAGCTTTTACCCGCGGTTTCTCGCGTGAAAGAGAAACAAACATCCACACATACATCAATGCATACAAACTTTCACATTTATAATATTTAGTTAGTAAAGGATTCATTTCAAACAAAAACATCAACGCGAGCGACGGAAAAATGTTCTTTTTTTATATTTAGTTCGTACTTTTATAGTAAGTATAATTGCTATAACCACAAGAAAAAAATAATTCAAATACGGTCATTTATAACACGTTTTGTTCCGTATCAGATCTCTTGTATCTGTCTCTCCGTCCATATATCACAGCCAATTTGCTCCGAAACTACTGGACCGATAGAGTTGAAATTTGGTGTACGTATGTAAGTCGGTGACCGAAAGACGGACGTGTAACGAAATTTTTTGAACATTGGGATCACAATTTTGGGGGGGGGGGGGGGGGCGAGGTAAATTAGAACTATTTTGTGACATATCAAATGAAAGGGCTTGATGTGGGAATCTCAAATACATATTTTTATAATTTTAAAATACATGGTTTCGAAGTTATTTAAGAAAATAGGTGGAAACTGACCCCCTTATCTCCGAAACAACTGCGCCTAAAATCTTGAAAAAATCAAAGTATATCAGATTAAATGCATAGATTACAGGAAAATTTATAAGAAAATTACGTTTCCAAAGTCCAGTATAAGTAGACCCCTATTTACCTAGAGCAAAGTATGTACTGAGATGTCTTGTTCTGTTGGTATTACAGTTTTATTGCGGAACCCTGTTCGTGTGACCCGAAGTCGCACTTGGCCGGTCTTTTTGTATGGGGATTCTCTTAAATTTTTACTTTTAAAAATTTTTGTTATTATTATTGTTAAAGTGGCAATAAAAATACACACTGTGGCGGTTTATGAAATACAGCCCGCTGACAAACCCACAGACGGACGGACAGAGGGACGGACGGACAGCAGAGGCAGAGGTCCTGTTCGCACCCTTTGGATACGGAACCCTAAAAATGTCTTCGGCTCTTCATCATCATCATCATCATATCAGCCAACGGACGTACACTGCTGGACATATGCCTCCCCCAAGGATTCCCATGACGACCGGTTTCCAGGATGAACCTTCACTAGGTCGTCGGTCATCGGCTATTAATTTCAATAATTTATTCTCGATGTTGATTTTTCTACGGATCTCCTCGTTTCTGATTCGATCACGCAGAGAAACTCCGAGCATAGCACGCTTCATTGCACTTCTTATGAGGCCTATAGTAAGCGACCATGCCCTAGTTTCGTATGTCTGGTCGAAGACCTTGGTCTTAAGACACTGCGGTATGTGGGACGTAAAGATATTGTAAAGCTTCCCGAATGATTGATATTTCCCGATTCGACGATTGATATCTTTCTCGAAGTTGGACCTACCTAACTGGGCTGTAGCGTACGCAGGCCTCCCATTTCGTGGACCGATGACCTGGTGAAGGTTGCTGGAAGCTGCTGGATGCGGACAGCGCATAACCCGTCGTCGTGGAAATCCTTGGGGCAGGCCTATGTCCAGCATTGGACGTCCTTCGGCTGACATGATATTCTCGATGTTGTATAAAGTTTAATAGGCAAAAAAGTAAGTAGGTTTTGTGACGTTTAGAACAACAGGAACTCGAAAATACCACTCCCCCCGGCTTTCTCACGATGTGGAGGTCGCGGGTTCAGGCGCGGCGCGGCTGTCACATTAGCGTACTAAGGAGGGAGACGTGCCGGCACGCGCCGCACGTGAGCCCCTCTACACTGGGCCAACAGCCCCCCCCCCCCCCCCCCCCAACCAGCGGCCCGGACTTCACAAACAATCCCAGTTTTACAATGAAAATTTTGTACATTGAAGACGTGCGCAGTGTGAAACGTGGATAAGTTATTAAAACTTTCGCTGCTGACTTCGGCACGGTAGCTCTTATTCATTTTAGGGTTCCGTGTACCTGAAGGAAGACCAACGAGACCCTATAAGCACAAACTGGACACTTCATACAACGGGCCCGAAATGACATTTCAAAACAGGAATAACTACACAAACAAAATGGCGGCGAAATCCTGTATCAATCTGGGAATCTGGGTGACGAAGAGGTGAGGTTGCAATCTAGAGAGCGGCAGGGAGTGTCCATACTTTATGTTAGTACTAATATATATCATCATTACAGCTCATATACGTCCCCACCGAGGGGCTCGAGCCTACCCTGAGTCAGGGCGATTAGGCCTTAGTCGATTGCCGATTGCTTTAACGGTGAAGGAAAACATCGTGAGGAAACCTGCATACGCCTGCGAAGAAACTCGAAGGTTGTGTGTGAAGTCGACCAACCCGCACTGGGACCGCGTGGTCGACTAATATATATACTTTGCTACAACTAAACCAAAGCATACATATTAGTACTAACTTACAGTGTGGACACTCCCCGCCGCTCTCTAGATTGCGACCTCACCCCCTCGTCACCCAGATTGATACAGATTGGTTACAGTTTGGTTGTCGAACGTATAGTATTTCGCCGCCATCTTTATTGTTCCGTCATTCCTTTTTTCAAATGTCATTTTTGGCCCGATGTATGAAGTGTCCGGGGTGTGACTAAACATCCATTATCTGTATGTCCGTCTGTTTGTCTGTCAGCGGGCTATATTTCATAAACCGTAATAGGTAGACAGCTAAAATTTGTATCTATTTGTATTTCTATTGCCGCTATAACAACAAAAATACAAGAAATCTGATACTTTTGAAACGTGAAGAAACTAACGACATCTAGTACTATTATTATTGTTGTTGGGTGGGACGCCTGCGGGGTACAGGCGGGTGTTCAAGTCACTAGGTGGACTCATTACACCCTATTCCCATAGTGGTACAATGGTTACTGTGACCCCGGTGGCGTCCCCCCCTCAAACCTTGAGCTCCTTCTACAATACTCCGCTATGTGACTGATTTCCAGGCTGCATAGTTCCTCTTCCCTGATCCTATCGGCGCCAAAAGTCTCCCACCTTAGCCTGCTGTAGAGTACACACTCAGCTAAATAGTGTTGGCTGGTCTCCGGTTCTCCGCAATTGGGACAGGAGGGGTCCATGGTCCTATCTATTAGGGACATATGTCTGTTTAGCCTGCAGTGTCCTGTTACTATGCCCATTACCAGTGGCGTAGCGTGGGGGGGGCAGGGGGGGCCATGGCCCCGGGCGGCACATTGAAGGGGGGCGGCGGCGCGGGCGATCAGGGCGTCGCAAATTTTAAAACATTAAATTAGAAAATTATTAACTGCACTAGAAAGTCTGACGGAAACGAACGAAAGCTTGAACACACGGACGGACGCAGGAAGTTTATTAGTCGCGATGCAATCATTTTCATTTTTGTGTTACTTAGGCCTCTGGCAACCGGTACTGCGTGAAGTTAATGATGCTCAAAACTATTTGCAAACAGAGGGACTAAACGTAGATCAGTGTGCTCAAAAAATAAGCGCTCTACAGACCTTATTAGAAGAAAAGCGAGAGGAATCTGTAGACGAAGCATTGAGATATGCTAAAAGCTTATGTGAAGACCTTGGAATTTCTTTTGAACCACCAAGACGAATTAGGAGGACGCATATACATGGCGATGGAAGTAGAGATGTTGGGTTATCATATGAAGATGACTTGAGACGAACAATGTTTTCGTCAGTAGATAGAGTAATTGCTGAAATTCGAGAAAGATTTCAACAGCTACACAATCTGGCACAAAAATATTCTTTTTTAAGGCCTGTAGTCTTATTGGGCACTTACGACCTTTGTCTAGATCAAGCTCCTCAAGACATAGATAATGAGGAATTTCAACTTGAGCGAGCACGTCTACGGGCTTTTGTAGCTGCAACAGACCCAGACTGCAAAAAAGAGCTCGAAAAGTGCGGCTCGCTGGGTTTGTTAAAATACATAATTCAATCGAAACTCGAAGACGGCTTACCAAACATTGTCATAATGTTAAGAATTTTCCTAACTGCTGCCATCAGTAATGCAAGTTGCGAGAGAAGCTTCTCTAAATTAAAATTAATAAAAAATTATCTGAGATCGACTATGTCCACGTTGAGACTGTCAAATTTAGCCATATTGACAATCGAACCTAATATTCATATTGACATTGACAGTTGTATAAAAGATTTTGCTTTAAAAAAAACACGGAAAGTACATTTTTGATTAATTAAAAAGTTTAAAGATGCTTTATTTGACTTTTTACTAATTTTCTTGACAAATGTTGTAAATAGAGGGGGCGGCGATTTCCCCGTTGGCCCCGGGCGGCGAAAACCCACGCTACGCCACTGCCCATTACCATTGCCAGGCTTTTCCGGCCTAGCGATAGTAATGTTCTGCTCCTCCTGCGATTCCTTCCCTTCAGGAACATTTTCGCTTGTCTGCAACTATTACTTCCTACCCATACTTCCTGGGCTTCGCGCTTCATGAGCTCTGCGATCACTCCCTTTGTGACGCTTGCTGATATTCTAGTACTATGGTGCGGAACCCTATGTGTGCGACTCTGACTCGCACTTGGCCGGTTCATAGATAGCAGCGGTGTAGACTCAATATCGCTATGATAAGGGTCAACCAGCAAAAATATTACAAAAGTTTGAAGATTACGATAGGAGACAATAAATAAAACCCCGACCATTTGCGAGTCGGACTAGCACTCCGAGGGCACACCCTGGAAACTTCTTACAACGGGCCAGAAATAACATTTCAAAAAAGGAAAGACGGTACAAACAAAATGACGGCGAAATCCTATACGTTCGACAACCAAACTGTAACCAATCTGTATCAATATGGATGACGAGGGGGTGAGGTCGCAATCTAGAGAGCGGCAGGGGGTGTCCATACTGTATGTTAGTACTAATATATAAACTTTGCCGAGGGTTCCGTACCACCACACCTCTCCACACAACGACATAGCATAAGGACAACGATAGGTACCTATTCACATTACAAACAAAAGACATCAACGCGAGCGACAAAAATATGCTTATGTTCTTCATTTTGGACTCCATAACGCGAGTACAACTCACATTTGTCAGATTTTTATTATTAGTTTTTTTACTTGATTATGAGTACTATAATCATACGAAGTTTCACGCTTTCATATATTACCGTTTTTAAGATAGAGCTAAATCAAAAAATACTTCTAAAGACCTATAAAAAAACAGGTATTAGTATGGAGACCCCCTTTATTTTATCACTTTCAATTTTTTTTAGACAGTTTTGTTATAGCGGCAACAGAAATACAAATTCTGTGAAAATTTCAACTGTCTAGCTATTATATGGTTCATGAAATACAGCCCGCTGACAGACGGACGAAGGCTTAGTAATAGGGTCCCGTTGGGTGTAGAGAACCCTAAAAATTAACAATAACAGAACCCTAGCCTGGCTGAATCGTACAATAACTAAACAACAGAGCGTTATAATTAAAGTAACCTTCGATTTAGAGACTAGGCCTTAAGTAAAGTAAAGTCATCATTACAGCTCATATACGTCCCCACCGAGGGGCTCGAGCCTACCCTGAATCAGGGCGATTAGGCCTTAGTCGACCACGCGGGCCCAGTGCGGGTTGGTCGACTTCACACACAACCTTCGAGTTTCTTCGCAGGCGTGTGCAGGTTTCCTCACGATGTTTTCCTTCACCGTTAATAAGTTTTTGAAAAACTCATTGGTACATTGGCCGTCCAGATTTGAACCCGGTACCTCTGGTTAGATGGACCGAGTCGTTACCGGTTGAGCCACCGACGTAGAGTAAAGTAAAGTAAAGTAAAGTAAATATTCTTTATTGCAAGCCACAAAAACAATACAGGACTTATAATTTGTAAAAAAAACATAGAGTGCAAAGGCGGCCTTTTCGCTTTAAGCGATTTCTACCAGATAATTAATTAATTAATTAATTTCTTAAGATGGGGTCAAATGACAATATTCAATTCAAATTATTGGAACACCGTGTAAAGCTATCACCACGGAAAAAAAAAGTGTGTGTGTCAGCTCCGACGCACGACTGGAGTTTACTACTTAAGTACGATTGTCTAAACAGGCACAAAACAGGGCTTGACTTTAGTTTTAAGTTTACTCTGCACAGTTTTTATAACTAATCATTCCAATTTCCGGCCTCTTTTCATAGCTGATGTGTCAGGTGTTTTAGCTCCCATGGTCGCAGCTACTAATGATCCATTTGGTGTTTGGCAGCGACTAACCTCGTATGCTATAGATGCGGTTATACGAGCATATCTTAGGTCATACCATAAAGGGCTCTAACATTGACTCTTCAATTAAATCAAGAGCATTTTTGTTAAGTTTCTCTTGTAATGTTTCTAGTAATTTGTTGACATCTTTCTTTATATCATCACTCACTTGAATATTTATTTTTAAAGAACATGATTGCGTCCACTTTGGGCAAGTTTCTGCTATCTGCTTTCACAAAATTGACACCCATGATGGAGTGGAATATATAAAAATCACAAATTTTAAAATCTTATCAGATCAAAAATTGTAAGACTGCAACAATAACAGATCTGATTTGATTACTGTGTTGTGACTTCATTTTAGATTTCGTAGTGACTTATATTCTTTTTGTCAGATTCAGCCAATCCTGACTGTTTTGTATCACGTGACAGAGGTGCGCACAATAGGTTGCGCGTAAAAAACGTAACGCGCAAAGAGAATATAACAAACTACTTTTTCGATCACTAGATTTTACTCCTCATATTTTTTTCATACCTGGCGCCTTATATGCAAACCATTTCTAAAGGAGTAAACTCCAAAAAATATACTTAAAGCAGTTAAACGTCGATATATTTGAATATTTTATTTTAATATATATTTTTTTTATTATTATTATTTTACTGAATGAAACCAACACACAAAAATCGGTGACTTTAAGACCTTTCTTTTTAAGTGAACACATTTTTTTTTAACTTGAAAGTTATGAAAAGTAATAAAAACATGTGAAAATCGAGAATGAGGCGTTCGGTTTTAACGTAACAGCCGCGTTGAAGCCCGCATTGATTTGAACTTAAAATGAATAGACTTACGTTCGATATTATTGAAACACGTATCAAACTGCTCGGATTTAGTGATCTTAGCGCCCAAAACATAAGGCCTTCCAACCACTCCCAATTTCAATGCAACCAGAGACGCCTAATCAATTCGTAGAAAGAGACGAGTTTTTTATAGTTGGAATGAGCGGCACAGTGTCAACAGCTTTAATTAGGCTGCAGCTCGGTTGAGAAGACAATGGCGCCGACGACGTTGGCAAAGTGCGGCTGAATCCGTGACCTTCCTCGCCGGCGCTGCAGCGAAGTAGGTCAACGGCTTGAATGCTATAAATAGCTCGGCGAAAGTCGGGCGCCCCGCCGCACCCCATTCCAGCGGGCGGGATAGCCGCGCGTCCCCATCGATCTGCCGTGGCCGCCGCCGCCGCAGCTAGGGTTACCAGGACTTTAAATCGAAAAACCGGTTGCAAGTGTTAAAAAATCCTGATTTCTGTAAAAAATCCGGTCGTTGCCCGAAAATGAAACTCGGTAGTTTTATTTATCTTTATTATAATATCAAAATGAAAATTCTTCACATGTTAGCAAGCGGCGCGGGCGACTGTTATTTATTGGCATTAATTTGGATTTATCCGGTCAAATGGTAACCCTAGCCGCAGCGGGCTCCGAGCCCGCCGCACGCGGCCCGAGAAGGGCTAAGGCCACGGATCCTGTGAAAAACGATGAGCGATGGTAGACCGGCTTTTTTTATCAAACTTTTATTAGCTTTACCTGTATGTATGTTTGTATGTATGATTGTGTGTATGTTTGTAACCGACTCCTTTGCACTCGATTTTGACCCACTTTAAACAGATAGATTAAATTCAAACTTTGTACATTTAACAAGAATCAGTGACAATACTATCACACTAATATTATAAAGGCGAGAGTTTGTGAGTGTGTATGTTTGTAACTTCTTCACGCAAAAACTACTGAACGGATCTGGCTGAAATTTGGTAGGTAGACAGATTAGGATCTGGATTAATACATAGGATACTTTTGTTCACGCTCGTGAGCCGCTGGCGGCTCGCGCACTGCGCACCCTCGAAAAGTCCTAGAATCGTTGTCCACGCGGGTGAAGCCGCGGGAAACAGCTAGTAATTTCATAAGTTTATCTCATTATCCTGAACTTAAAATTGAAAAATAAATATAGTTAAAAAAACTAAAAAAACATGCTTTTAAAGCACATCAAACTAAAAAGTGAAAAATAATTCTTATTAAAAGCTGAAAACAATAATGAACGAAAAATACTAGTATTATTGTGAAAAAAGCGTGGGGCGCTTTGTGCCACATTTTTCATATATCTACCTACGCTTTTTTCACAATAATATACTAGTATTTAGAACTATTCATTATTGTTTTCAGCTTATATTAAGAATTATTTTTCACTTTTTAGTTTGATTTGCTTTATAAGCGTGTTTTTTTAGTTTTTTCAAACTATATTTATTTTTATTCATAATTGGTAAGCCCTTGGCATTATCTCACCTGATGGTAAGTGACGATGATGCCGAAGATGGCAGCGGCTTAACAAGATTCCCCAACGCAATGGAGAACTGGCTATCTTATCTTCATGCCGGAACACATCAATGCTGTCAACATTTTATGTTTGGCGGCAAGACTTAGATAAGATGGTGGCAGCTAGCCAGGCGGGATCGAAAACCGGCAAGCGGCACCAACTAAACCGGGGCTTACAAAGTTAGACCCCGCCGGGAATCGAATCCGCGACCTATAAGTGTGAAGCGAATGGACTAACTATTCCTCCATTTATAAATATGACAGCAAGCAAACGCAGTCGCATGCGTGTCGAAACGATTATTTAAGAAGCACTTCCACAGAGATCCCAGATGGTGTAAACTGATTTTCATAATCATATCAGCCGAAAGACGTCCACTGTTGGACAAAGAGCTCCCCACAAAGGATTTACACAGCGACTGGTCCTGCGCTGCCCGCATCCAGCGGCTTCACGCGACCTTCACCAGGTTGTCGGTCCTCCGAGTGGCCGCTACGTCTTCCAATGCGCGGTAACCACTCGAGAACTTTACTATCCCAACGAAAACTATTTTCACTTTAGTACAATTCCAAATTTTATCAAGATATTTTGTTAGTAATAGGTGCATTTATTAAATAGTAATAATTATTTTCATTCTAGTCTTACTTTGTGATACAAATGTCTATAAGCTAACATTATTACATATTAATAAACATTTTTTTTTCCTCATATGTTGTGCAGCAAAATTTTTTAAATCAATCAATTAATCATTTCATTACAAAGTCTGGATACTGTCTAGTCATCAAAGTTAGTCAAAATAACGTAGTCGAAGACTACACAGTCGCTCGTAGACCGTTTTTTATACCTCAGTATTATGAGTATGACAATGTGAATGTTTGTTTGTGACCTTTTCACGCTTCAACACCTCAACCAATCTTGACGAAATTTGGCGTGCACTTAACCTGTGGTATGGTAAAGAGTGTTAATACTAATATATATTACTTTGGTGAAGAACGTAGCTTATCTTTTATCTCGATTCCTTAGTGGTTCCCGTGGGATAGCTGTTTGTTTATTTTTTCCTTCTTTACGCCTCAATGCCTCAAGAAATCTTAACCAAATGTGGCATGCTGCACGTAGCCCGTGGCATGGAAAAGGATATAGAATATATTTTATCTCAATTCTCTAAGTGGTTTCTGAGTGATAGCTAGGCGTTAAACTATTCAACCGATTTTATTGACGCTTGGCAAAAGAGGTAGAAAAATAACACAGAACATCGATAAATAGTATTCATAATACAAATCCAACTCATTAAATAGCTAAAGCAAAGGGCAGAGATGAAGAATTTTATGCGATCTTATGATCCATTGAATTTTTTAAATACTGTAAACTTGACATTGATAATACGAAATAAATAAATCTAATCTAATCTGTCGTAGAAAAAAATAATTTCCGCGTTCGCGTCCTCGAGAACAGTTAAAAAATCAAAATCCACGCGGGCGGAGCTGCGGGTACAATCTAGTGTATAATATTTACTTAAGAGGATTGTGAAGCTACGACTTTTCATACAAACGGCGTTAACGATTTTCACCTCTACATTGTTAACCGATTTGGACCAATATTTGATAGGTTGTCAGTCAGAACAAAAGCTAGGTTTATACGTTTTTGTTTTTTCGATATAGTTAATAAGTCTAATTTTATTGTGTTTTTTTATACAAAACAAATTTCGGTCATTTTTGGTTTATCTATAATCAGTATTTTAAAAAAACGAAACGTAGTAAGCCTAGCTTTTGTTCTGACTGACAACCTATCAAAAATTAGTCTAAATCGGTTAACATTTAAGAGGTGAAAACCGTTATCGCCATTTGTATGAAAAATCGAATTTTCGCCATGGGCTCACAGTCTTCTTAACTCTCTTGGTATAGCAATATCACAAAATAGCTTGTTTTGTAATCAATATTGTTGATCAGTTGTTGTTTACTTAAGCTATAATTAGTACTCTCTTGTTTCGGTTCTCTGAACGTGATTTTACATCTATTTGAAGTTCAACGCCGTCACTAAAGAGAATGTCATCGGCGATTAGCCGTTTTAAGGCGAGTTCAAAGTATGTATATTAGTACTAACATACAGTATGGACACTCCCTGCCGCTCTCTAGATTGTGGCCTCACCCCCTCGTCACCCAGATTGATAGAGATTGGTTACAAATTGGTTGTCGAACGTATAGGATTTAGCCGCCATTTTGTTTGTTCCGACATTTCTTTTTTGAAATGTCATTTCTGGCCCGTTGTATGAAGTGTCCAGGGTGTGGCGAGGTATTGATTAGAACAGTTGTCTCTGTCTTTTTCTTTTCGTGTAAAGAGTAAAGAAAATAATCACACTTTTTCAATGGTTTTTCGTTTCAATCAAAAACTACAACGAAAGTATAAAAAATAATAACATTACTCACTTTGTATTATCATAACAAATATTGTTGTATATTTTTAAAATTTATACTTCAAAATATTTGTCATGAAAGTAACGGTGTAGACATATCTTTGGGATTTTTTTCTATCAAGCCAAAATTCCTCAATCGTGTTTCTAATAAAAAATAAATAAATAAATAAATAAATATTCTGGGACAAATCACACATGGTCATCTGGCTAATAGCTTTTGACTTTAAGGAACATCATCAACAGTAATGGTAATTTTTTTCTTTCTTGGGTTTTCTATCGATCAGGAGTAGTTGACGTCTAAAATAAAGAAAATCTGTAATAATACCGCTTTAATGTACAATGTTGTCTTTTATTACACATATTTTTCCCATATTTAAGTACCTATTTTCAGTCCATAATATATGTACACATTTTGATATTTTCAATACATATTAATTCGGGCCCTAGTCATCGCTATTATATCCAAGGCAAGACATATAGAAATTCCTTGATTATACCACCACCAAAAGCCCTAATATAAACGCTTTCTATTTTCGTCCAGTATTTTTTACAGACGAGAAAAATGAATGGCCAGTTGGGTTTTAGCACTGATGATAGCAATAAGATTTTATGTATTTTTTGTTCCCATCTCCTTGGTTGAACGGCGACCCGAATCGCTATCTTTATCAATCACTTCGCTCCGTTGGTCTAAGTTTCCCGTCGTTTTGTCTGTCGAGCTTATCGCGGCACCGCGTTGAGTGAATTAGTTCAGGGCTGTCGCGTTAAAATTATTTTTTTTTTTTTACTTTTTTACTGACTTTGAAAAAAGGAGGAGGTTTCTCAATTCGACCGTAAATATTTTTTTTTATATGTGTGTTCGCGGATAACTTCGTCGTTTATGAACCGATTTTGAAGATTTTTTTTTTTGGAAAGTAGATATCCCAAGGGTGGTATCATGATAAGGAAACCAGGATCTGATGATGGCATCCCAAAGAAATCGAGGGGAACCTTAATTTACTGTTTGAAGTCGGTTTTTTTTGTTCAAAATTATGTATTGTGACATTTTATCTTTATTTTCATTCCCAATTTTGTCATTTATATATAATTTCTTTATTTTAACGATTTTTAAAATAATGTAAACTTGACATTGATAAAATGAAATAAATATATCTAATCTAATCTAAAGATTATTTAGAGAATTAAGAAGAGGTTAAAGTTCTTTAATTTGATTGATGGTGATCATAGTTTTATCTTAGCATTGACATGAGTGGTGCATGCTCGCTTAAATGTTCGTGCGGATGGTGGCGCATCGGGAGCCGGGTCGTTCCTTTCCCTCTAATATGGTTGAGAAGAGCGATGGCTGACTCTCACGTTATACTCGTGACCGGGTGCTGTCCGTGTGAACTGGCCTACACATGCCAAAGGCGTTCATGGCTTTCAATGATTTAATGTATAACTTCTCGTGTCATATTGTTTTCATGTTCTAATGACATATTTATTTTTTTTTATATCAAGGGCTGGATTTTGACGTTATTAACTAATGATTGCTCTGCGCACTTTCGAAAAGTCATAGAAACGTTGTCCACGCGGGTGAAGCCACGGGAAACAGCTAGTCGTGTATATTTAGATTTACATAGGTACTTCTTGTATAAGGTGACTAGACACTTGTCAGTGTTCTACTTAATAAAGAATAAAAGTTAACAAAACTAAACCCGACTACGAAAAGTCTTTACTGAAAAGTATGAAAACGAGAGTTTCCCGCCAGAAATCATATCCTTTACTTTTCCCTTTATCTGTGGTAATAGCCGTGATCGCAACCCATAATGAATTATCAAATCCCTACTAATATTATAAATGCGAAAGTAACTCTGTCTGTCTGTTACGCTTTCCCGCAAAAACTACTGAACGGATTTGGCTGAAATTTGGTAGGTAGACAGATTAGGACCTGGATTAAGACATAGGCTACTTTTTACCACGCTCGCGAGCCGCTTGCGCCTCGCGCACTGCGCACCCTCGAAAAGTCATAGAAACGTGGTCCACGCGGGTGAAGCCGCGGGAAACAGCTAGTGTTAATATAGACTGATCAAGTGCGAGTTATATTCGCGCACTGAGGGTACCGTACAACCACACATCTGGATAAGAAACCTTTAAAACATCAACTAATACCTTTTTTTTGATTCTTAAGTCATCAACAAGGGTGACAGATTTTTTTTTTCATTTAGTTCGGGAGCCTTAAGCACGATAACGACTCACACTTAGCGGGTTTTTATTATTATTATTTTTTACTTGGGATATTTTCGATTTAATAATTGTACTACTATTTTTACAACATAGCAGAAACAAAAATGTTTTAAAAACACGTTTGTTGGGGGACCCCTCTTCATTTTTTTATTTTTTATTTTTTATTAGTAAGTAAATCGGCGACAATGACACATATTCTTTGAAAATTGTAATCAGAACTATTACGGTTAAAAGAAAATACATCCCTTTATAGGTCGGACAGACAGACGGACGGTGTAGGCTATATATTAGTAGTAGTACTATACAGTATGGACACTCCCTGCCACTCTCTAGATTGCGACCTCACCCCATCGTCACCCAGATTGATACAGATTGGTTACAGTTTGGTTGTCGAACGTATAGAGTTTTGCCGCCATTTTGTTTGTTCCGTCATTTCTTTTTTGAAATGTCATTTCTGGCCCGTTGTATGAAGTGTTCAGGGTGTGGTAATAGGGTCCTGTTGTCACCCTTTGGAAAAAGAGCCCAGAAAATTCTAATAGAAGCATTCCATTTAAAGGGAGCAACCCCGCCCGGCGCTCGTCGCCGACACCACCCTGTACGGTCACAGCCTCGCTATTATAGGTATCAATATAACCAATGTCAACACATCACCCCATCAATTCGATGGTATTGTCAACACCCTGTATATTCAATTCACTAAGCTAGTTCCAGCAAATTCGATTATGTACCCGATATTTGTGTGTAAATAATAAAGAAAAATTAAGGCAAAGCTGTGTTGGTGGCATGAAGTGAACTCATGCGTAAGTTCAATTTTCAAGGTTACTTTTAAGTGGATGGGATTGCATATTATTGTTATTATTATTCATTTATTTTCAGGCAACCAAGTACTAAAGTACAGGCCCATAGATATATAAGAAAAAAACGTATGGCACTCGGGGACTGCCGCGGTAAAGCTATTGCATAGCATTTTTTATCAACTTATGCAATTATATTATTTATTTATTTTTTATTTATGCAGTTTTTATCAGTACCATATAGTCCTTGGGGCGCGGGATGTTTATGTAATAAATTAACACTAAGAAAGTTACACCAGTAAAATTGCCTAAGTCCTTTTAGTACCGCAAATCGCTAATAGATGGCACTGTAAGTTTTTTAGAACTCGGCCGAGCGTGGGGTGTTAGGTTTTATTTTCGTTACGGAATTTCTTGATTCGATCGCCGCGCTCAAAGCCCGCGATAAAAGCTATGCAATAGCTTAAAATTTATAAAAATAACATGACATAGATACTATAAATAAAATGATTCAAGATTCAAGATATTTATTCAAAAGAGGTGCAAATTGCACTCTTTCTGATAGTCATAAAATAGTGATTACATAATTTCATTTGTAAAAATTCAAGAAATAAACAATTATTAGTTAATTACGTCAATATCCAATCCGTGATATAAAAAAAACAAATAATGTCATTAGAACATGAAAACAATACGACACGAGAAGTTATAGGTACATTAAAATTATTGAATGTCATGAACGCCTTTGACAAGTGTAGGCCAGTTCACACGGACAGCACCCGGTCACGAATATAACGCGAGAGTCGGCCATCGCTCCTCTCAACCATATTAGAGGGAAAGGAACGACCCGGCTCCCGATGCGCCACCATCCGCACGAACATTTAAGCGAGCGTGCACCACTCATGTCAATGTTAGATAAAAATATTAATTAAAAGAATATATACATAATTAATAAGTTACACAGTATGTGTGGTAACGTTCATGATCTGTATCTAGTACCACATACTCGTACCTACAAAACTCCTACGAGGAACGTTCTAAGATCGTTGTGTCCATCCGTCCGTCTGTCGGTCCCTTATACTTACACTATTTATCACTTACACCTCGCTATAGGCACACCCTGGATACTTCATACAACGGGCCAGGAATGACATTTCAAAAAACGAATGATGGAACAAGCAAAATGGCGGCGAAATCCTATACGTTCGACAACCAAACTGTAACCAATCTGTATCAATCTGGGTGACGAGGGGGTAATTCTATTCAATAAAGTCTTAGCAATAGGGTCCCGTTTTTACCCTTTGGGTATGGAACCCTAAAAACGATGATGTATCTGATGTTTTTGCATAATAATGAAGAAACATTGAGGCAAAGCTGTGTTAGAGGCATGAAGTGAACTTATACGTAACTATACTTTATTGAACTTGAGAAGTTTCAAGGTTACTCTTAGGTGAATGTGGTGGTATAACTAACACATTAAGATTGTTCACGTTCAAATTCCTTTTATTAGTCCCGCATTCAAACCGCCTCCGTGGCGTAATGTTAAGTCCATTCGCTTCACACCAGGAAGTCGCGGGTTCGATTTATAAGGTCAACTTGTAAGAGTCGGTTTGATTGGTGGTAGGACATTTTCTAGGCCCGCCTGGTTGGCTAACACCATCTAATCTAAATCTTGCCGCCAAACATCAGTGTTAACAGCATAGGCCTACCCCAAAAATTTCCATGACGACCGGTTCTGCGCTGCCCGCATCCAGCGGCTTCCCGCGAGCTTTACCAGGTCATCGGTCCACCGAGTGGAAGGCCTACCTACCTACGCTACGTTTTATATTCCGGTGCGCGGTCGCCGCTCGAGAACTTTTTTACCTTAGCAAACATCTGTTCTACGAACTATGTGCCCCGCCCACTGCCAGTTAAATTTAGCAATTCTGAGAGCTATGTCGGTTACTTTGGTTCTCCTACGGATCTCCTCGTTTCTGATTTGATCACGCAGAGAAACTCCGAGCATAGCATGCTCCATTGTCCTTTGGGTGACCTTGAGCCTTCTTATGAGGCCCATAGTTAGCGACCATGTCTCAGTTCCGTATGTCATCACTGGCAACACACACTGGTCGGAGACCTTGGTCTTAAGACCAATATTAGATTAGATTAGATTTTTTTTATCACACGACACAAATTCATAAAATATACATGTCAAATTATAAAATATGTCAATGGTGAGGTGATCGTCAAAAAATAAATTTACAAATTCACAAAAACAAAATGTCAAATTACAAAAATTAAAAAGTCAAAAAGTAAACTGAACAATGAGTAAAAAAATATAAATTAATACATTAAGTATGTCAGTATAGGAGCGTAACTGTTTTAAAATAAGGAAGTTGGATGAAATTTTGCACAAAAATAGGAAAATATATATTGATAGCAATGTTTTTAGGGGTATCTCCATTTAATGTACATAGGGTTTTTTTTTACAAATAGTAGAGGGTTTCATTGTTTTATTGACTAGGTGAATGAAGTCATGTTTTCTAAGGACACATATTTTTGTCCGATGTTGCGAGATTACATAGGTTGCATAGGTTCACATTAGGTTGCATAGTTACATAGGTCCCACACGTTTTTAAATTATTTGATTTTCTATACTGAATACTCGAAGTTCTCGAGTGGCGACCGCACACCGGAAAACGTAGCGTCGGCAGGCCTTCCACATGGTGGACCGATGACCTGGTGAAGGTCGCGGGAAGCCGATGGATGCGGGTAGCGCAGAACCGGTCGTCGTGGAAATCCTTGGGGGAGGCCTATGTCCAGCAGTGGACGTCCTTCTGCTGATAAGATGATGATGATGAAGTTGGATGAAATTTTGCACAAAAATAGAAAAATATTTATAGTAAATTTTTTTAGGGGTATCTTTCATTAATGTGTAGGGATTTTTTTACTCATGATATAGGGTTTCATTGTTTCATTGAATAGATGAATGAAGTCATGTTTTGTAAGAACACATTTTTATCCGGTGTTGCCAGATTACATAGGTTTTTTTTTATTATTATTTTTTATTTACAATTGGTAGCTCTTGGCATCATCTCAGTCACGTTGTCCTCCCAGTTTTGAAATTGTTTGATTTGCTATACTGTATACTCGAAATACCATAGTAAAAACTCTCAACTATAACAATTTCGAGTCATCATCGTCATCATCATATCAGCTCATGTACATCCCCACCGAGGAGCTCGAGTATCGTGTGGTAAATCAGTTTTCGAGTTATGAATTAATTACTGCAGTACCTTAATAAACTGTGATTGGTCCAGTACCAGAATAAAATAAAAGTGTCTAAGTGCGTGTCGTGACACGTGCAAAGGAGAGTTTAATATTATTTTTTTAAAATAAAAAACACGCATTTAAAGCACATCAAACTAAAAAGTGAAAAATAATTCTTAATTTTAAGCTGCAAACGCACACGCCTGCGAAGAAATTCGAAGGTTGTGTGTGAAGTCGACCAATCCGCACTGTGCCCGCGTGGTCGACTAAGGCCCTATCGCCCTAATTCAGGGTAGGCTCGAGCCCCTCGGTGGAGACGTATATGAGCTGATATGATGATAAGCTGAAAACAATAATTAACGTAGGGTAAAACTAGGTAATGCGCCCCACTTTTTTTTAAAGTACTGTAAAACAACAAATATAGAAGATATAATCATTTTTTTTATTTTGGCTTATCATTTGGTTAATTGCCTTCAAATATAGCTAACATAATACTGTAATAAGAACTACAGACATTGTAAAATAATTTTTGAAAAAACCTCGAGGTGGGGCGTTCTGCAAAGATACCATTAGGTAATACGCCTCACACCTTTTACCTTTTTTTCCAATCAGTTTCCGTTTCTCAATATTTTCAGGTGAAGTAAGGACGACGGCTTTTTGTTATTGTAAGTTAAGGCACTGGATGAATCTCAGTTAAAACCTAGGATGGTGTTTCTTTGGACTGAGATGAATCATTAATTTTTTCAGGGGTTTGTGTCGAATAGGACGCTGAAGGCTGTGAAGTCTCTGAAGGTTCCAAGTGAGGCTCGACATGTTGTAGTGATGAGCAGTCCACCTCGTAAACCACTGAGCTACAGAGGCCGTCAAATACATATTGGGGCGTTTTCAATTCGATTTTTAAAATGCCCCACCGAGGTCAAAGCCACGGATTCAAGGTTATAACTTTCGAAACACTAACAACTGATAGGTGTTTTTATCTATTTTACAACAATGAAAGTGCGTTTAATATAAAATTTATATACATCAACTTTATAAAAAAAAACCTGATACTTACCACAAATTGTTTGTATGCCAAAAAACAACTTTTTTCAATATTTTTTTAAGCGAACTCATAATAACGTGCACACTTGTCGGCAATGATGTTTCGCAACTGTGATCTACTAACGCGCTTCTTAGGCGCTGCGTATCTTTATTAGTGTGAGTGCTAGACAAGTGGGCCGTTTTGTCAACTGGGGCGTATTACCTAGTTTTACCCTAACAGTATTACCGTACCTATTCCATGGAACAATACTTGCAGCATAATATGTTACTTTGAGAAGTGGATGGATAACAAAAACGTTATTCAGCTGGGGAAAACAGAAGGAGCTACCACGTTAAGTATCCCTTAATGGTTGTGTTGGCCGCAACAATAGGTCAGAAAGATAATGGGAAACTTGGAGACCAGTATTATATGGTTGTGAATGAGTAGGGCTCACAATGTGGCATCAATCAAACAGGTTGAGTGACTGTTTTTAACCTACTTCAAAAAAAGGAGGAGGTTTCTCAATTCGACCGTATATATACTTCGACTTTTATGAACCGATTTTGATGATTCTTTTTTTGTTGGAAAGGAGATATCTCAAGGGTGGTACTATGATAAGGAAACCATGATGTGATGATGGCATCCCAGAGAAATCGAGGGGAACCGTAGTTTCCTGTTTGAAATCGGCCTTTTTTTGTTCAAAATTATTTTGTCGAAGAATGAGGGCATCTGTTGCTGTTATTTCATCTATTTCGCATGCGCTAGCACAAAACAAGCCATGTGTCACATTTTGGAAAACAAAGTGTGACACATCATTTAAAAATAAATTTTTTTTATCACAAAACGCTATCCAAATTAATTAACAATTTCTATGTAAAATATTCATCTGAAACCTAATATCTTCATCATATCAACTTCTATTAATAAGTATTTATTTCAGACATAGTCCATAATTGGTTAGTAACATTGGTACTTATAATCTACTGTTAGTAAAACAATGGGAATAAATCAAATAATTGAGATGGTCTCGATGAAGGCGTCCGCCACAGTGGCAACGCCGGTCTAGGGACGTATATTAGTTAGAACTAATATACGTCCCCACCGAGGGGCTCGAGCCTACCCTGAATTAGGGCGATCGGGCCTTAGTCGACCACGCGGGCCCAGTGCGGGTTGGTCGACTTCACACACAAACTGCGAGTTTCTTCGCAGGCGTATGCAGGTTTCCTCACGATGTGTTCCTTCATATCTTATTAACCTTTAATTACTCGCATGAAGAAAATCACGTAACTGCTCGCACGGGGTCTCTGACCCCAAATTTTATACTTTTAGGCACTTTCTGGACCATTGTCTTTACATTGTTGGCAATATACATTAGCACGGTCAATGCACACAAATTTTGTACATTTTGTGAATTTTATTGTCACTTTTCCGCTGACAGTTATTGCAACGTACACGCTTTTGCTGCGGTTGATAGATTGCGCCCTTCCGCTCCTGTGACGTGATCGCTACTAAAATGCAATATTTGACACGAATTAGGAAGCTACCGGGAGTGCGGGGATAATGGGCTATTCGACTGCTAGTCATTTGAATTACTTTTTATCATCTGTCAAAAACAAAATTCTATTCTACAAATGTTTGAAATAGACGTCTGAAATAGGCGTGACGTCACAGTAGTTTTTCAGAGTCATTGATGAAACTAATATTCCAAATTTGATTATTTAAAAATTGAAGACTTGATAAAAATCAAAACTAGAAAGGTTTTTAAAATTTTCAACAGGAGATGAATTTAGGAAATAATATTTCATCATAATTTTTGATGCTGTCAACTACCCTAATGGGCTATTCGACTGCTAGTCATTTGAATTACTTTTTATCATCTGTCAAAAACGAAATTTTGTTCCAAAAAATATGTTTGAAATAGCAAGGCGTGACGTCACAGTTCATTGATGTACTAATATTCCAAATTTGATTATTTGAAAATTGAAGACTTGATAAAAAACAAAACGAGCAAGGTTTTTCAAATTTTTAAGAGGAGATGAATTTAGGAAATAATATGTTTGCCTTAACTACCATATTGTAGCTTAGCAAAGCTGTTTTTATCGGTCGCGAAAGTGCGTTGACCCCATGCGAGCAATTAAGGGTTAAGACCCATCTCAGGTCCTATAGTTCATCTGTAAATAAATCTGTGAGCACGTATAGTTATAATATTACCCACGCCCTACCATACCTTACCTAACCTACACTATTATTATTATATTATCCTACGCTATTATTAACTATGACTATGATTTTGTATTCTGTGACTGACGACATACATTTAGTTGTAGCCCTAAGGGTCACTAACTTGGGGTACGTATATGTGGCGGCTCAAACCCTGATGAATATAAAAATGTTAATACTTTTCAACCGACTTCCAAAAAGGAGGAGGTTCTCAATTCGACTGTATGTTTTTTGCGTGATATCTTCGCATATTGTGAACCGATCTTTATTATTCTTTTTTATTCGATAGGGTTTGCTCCCAGGTTGATAGCATATAATCAAAAAATTTTATACAAATTGGTGTAGTAACTTATTAAATAGTGTAAGTGCGTGAAAAATAACTGGTACACTATCTTTGGGGGTCCGCCATAATATGTCGTCACTAAGCTAACCATGCATTGTTCTCCAAACTTATCGTGTATGCAAAGTTTCAGCTCAATCGGAAACCGGGAAGTGGTTATTATTTAGCTTCCAAGATTTGTTATACATAATTATCTAACAAGCTAAGCACGGCGAGCTAACATTATACAGCTTGTAAAATGGTACCTGTCATACGAAATATTTTTTCTCCACAATAGGGCTAGGTTAATTTATCAAACTTACACAATCGAGAAATCTTATTAAAGGCTATAAAATGCTATCAGTGTTATGTCTAGAATAAATCTAAGAGGTACTTTTCATACAAATAGGGAATATGCATGTATTTTTTCATTTTTAAACGTATCTACTAGTTATTAAAAGCGTCGGCAGCGTAATGGCTAGGGCCGCCGCCTCCTGTCCGGGAAGAAGAATGTGATTTTGAATTTAGATTTCATATGTACGTTTATCCGAAGCTCTTAGGGTGAAGGAAAACATCGTGAGGAAACCTGCACATGCCTGCGAAGAAACTCGAAAGTTATGTGTGAAGTAGACCAACTCGCACTGGGCCCGCGTGGTCGACTAAGGCCGATCGCCCTAATTCAGGGTAGGCTCGAGCCCCTCGTTGGGGACGTATATGAGCTGACACGATGATGATTGATGATTAAACTTCATTATTATATTACGATAAATTTTAAAATAATTGTACAGGTATGTTTTTGTAGCAATAAATACTACAAAAAAAATTGGCCATTTTGGATTCATGTGCATGTTCCCTATTGAATAATGTTAGACACTTTTTTTTATGCACAATTGGTAAACCCTTGACAACATCTCACCTGGTGGTAAGTGACGATGTTGCCTAAATGTTTAAACAATCTGAAATTAAATAACACTGAGGCAGTTTTTTAAGCTGTTTTATAGCTTTTATCGCGGGCTTTGAGGGGACCGAATAAAGAAATTTCGTAACGAAAATAAAACATGACACCCAAAAAAAAAATTGAGCTCTGAACACTTACAGTGCCATCTATCTATCCATCATGACGATGATGATGATGATGATAATGATGATGATGACGATGATAATGATGATGATGACGATGAAGATGGCGATGGCGATGGCGATTGATGATGGCGATTGATGATGGCAATTGATGATGGCGATTGATGATGGCGATTGATGATGGCGATTGATGATGATGATGATGATGAACTATCTTAGTGTTAATTTATTACATAAACATCCTGCGCCCCAAGGAGTATATGGTACTGGTAAATACTGCATAAATAAAAAATAAATAAATAATTATAATAGCATAAGTTGATAAAAAATGCTATGCAAATTATGCAATAGCTTTACCGCGGCAGTCCCCGAGTGCCACACGTCTTTTTTTTCAGTGTTTCAGCCTGTGAAGTCATCAGTTTTATCATCATCAACATCATTTTAACGTTAAGACGTACACTGCTGGGATAAGCCTAATTTCCACGACGACCGGTCGTGCGCTGTCATCAGTTAACGAATTTTTAAAATCAGAAAATATTAATTACCAGTGTTTTAATAAAAGTAATGTTCAAATTATTTTCTTAAAATAGAAGTCTAAATTATCATGTACATTTTTACATCTTATTTTTAGGGTTCCGTACCCAAAAGGTAAAAACGGGACCCTATTACTAAGACTTCGCTGTCCGCCCGTCTGTCCGTCAGTCTGTCAGTCAGACAGTTGAAATTTTCACAGACGATGTATTCCTGCTGCGGCTATAAAAAAAATACTAAAAGTTAGTAAAAGTAAAAAAAAAAAAAAGTTTTTTTGATACGTGAAAAAACTAGCGCCATCTAGTATGATGGTACGGAACCCTTCGTGGGTGGTTCTGGTTTGCACCTTACCGGTTTTTAATAATGCCAATCACGGCCGGAATAAAATTCACATTTAAATAAATCCTCTTACAAAGCGCTTAAAACAGTTCGTAAAAAAGAACGATTTCACATTTTCGTTTACATCATTGTATTTCGTATTTCCGGTACATTTGTGACTGGTTTCTTTGTTTTTCCTCTGTGCATGCGATATGCTCCTACCTACGTATTTTGTGTAACTGTGATGAAGTATCAAGGCCGGAAACTTCCACGAAGTATGAACAGGGGCGAACAAAAGTTTGTGAATTTACAAAAGCGCTTGTTGCGGACGAAAAGCTGAAATGTATTTCGCTGCCGGGGGTACGCCTCTGCATAAAGAAAGTGATTTCCTCCTGTTTTCACTTGTTGTTATTTACGGCTGTCGCATCGATTGGCGTTTGAATATTCTTAAGAAAATTTACTTGTTAAGGTTCCGCACCCAAAAAAAAAAAGGACCCTATTACTAAGACTTTGCTGTCCGACTGTCACCAGGCTGTGTGTGAACCGTGATAGCTAGACATTTGAAATTTTCACAGATGATGTATTTCTGTTGCCGCTATAATACAAAATACTAAAAATTAGCAAAAGTGAAAAAATAAGGAGGGTCTCCAATAAAAAAAGGTGTTTTTTTTAAAAACGTAAAGAAACTAGTGATATATACCGTGATAGCTAGACAGTTGAAATTGTCACAGATGATGTTCTGTTGCCACTATAACAACAAATACTAAAAATTAGAAAAAGTGAAAAAATAAGGAGGGTCTCCAATAAAAAAAGGTGTTTTTTTTTAAACGTGAAGAAACTAGCGCCATCTAGTATGATGGTACGGAACCCTTTGTGTGCGGGTCTGACTCGCACTTTGCTTTTTTTACTAATTCATGTTATATATTAGGTACCTATATGCAGCACATAAGAATTAATGACCAATAAATAAATGTATGACTATGTCCACAGTATTACTATATGGCGGCTTACAGTAGCGCAAAGGGTACCGGAAGGGTACTCCGCGAATTTGCCAGACTGACTACAGGAAAGTATGGGCTAGTACCAACGCTGCTTGGTGGCGCTTCGTGTGACATCAAAGGCGTTGCGCTACTGTAAGCTATATCGTAATACTGTGACTATGTCACAGGCAGGGTATGGTTTTGGTCAAACACCCCCGATTTAGGTAATACACAGAACACACATACTTTTAAAAAAAAACTATGAAGAGAGAGGCATTTAATGCACACTGCTGTATGTTTCCGTAGAATACGTTTATAAATGACTAGCTTTTGCCCGCGGTTTCGCCCGGCTTGACATCGTTTTTATGATTGTCTTTAAGGGTGAGCGGTGTAAGAGCCGCAAGCGGCTCGCGAGCGATGACATTGCTTTTCTCCAGATCCCTATCCCAGATCGGGCTATACTGATGAATCTAAAAAAGTCATTTTTTTCAGTTCCCTTAGGAACTACATCGGATTATGCTATTTTCACGGAAAAAAATTTAGCCTATGACCTTCCCCGTGACACAGGCCACCATCCAGCACACCACACTTCATCAAGATTGGTCAAGATGTATAAACGTGAAAAGGTAACAAACAAACAAACACTTTTTCACATTTACAATATTAGTAAGGATAAGCAACGTAAAGTAATTTGAAAACTGAATTTAAATTTTCATGTTCAAAATGTTTTTTTTTTAAATAAGTAAGTTGTGTGTGAATAAGTTGTTTTTGTTCATGGACCACTTTGAACTAGTAAATTAAAAACTATAGTAAATATCAATGTATGTTATGTTTTTGTAGTCTGAATTAGTTGGTTATTTATAAAAATATTTTAGTTAATTGTATTTTATTGCTCAAACACAATATTCCAGATAATAATAAGTTTTATATTATTGGCTTACACTGCAAGAAGTCACAAACACATAATTTTTTTTTTTTTTTTGTAAATCGCGTTTAAATAATTTTTTGGTTTAATCTTCATTGTAAAAGGAAATTACAAAGTTAACAGGGAAAATAAGTATTAATAGTAGATTGTTAACCAAAGGTAGAAAGTTACCTATTTCACCCGAGATATTTCGAACCAATAGATCGAAGGTGAAATGGGTAGTTTCACCCGAGTTAAACACTCTACTTGTCATTTCGACTGTGAGGAAAAAAAATTAAAACACACATACTGCCATCATTAAAAAAGTTTTAAAAAGTAGGTAACGGTTTAAATACTGTTTTTGTATATGATTCTATAAATAAATGTAGATACAGAATTGTTTTAATAATATTAATAAGATAAAAATTAATAATTGGATATAAATAAATTAAGTTTACCTATATCCAACCTGCAACCTTTTCCATTGCGAACAACTGCCACGGTCGACTAGATTGTACTCAATCGAATTAGTCACGACGTGCATCTAGATGGCCATGCCGAAACGTGAAAAAAAGTGTCATGGTATCATGGCATTATAGCGGGCAGCAGAAAAGAGGAATGATTTTAAATGTTGATCTTTTGTAATTGTAAAAAAAAAACCAACTATAGATAAACATAGATCGTAATAAACATTGAATTTAGATATAATGAAAACCTCTTAATTTAATTTAATTTAATAATCTGACGTAACTCAATTATCTTCGACTCCGTGACAAATAAAAAAAATACTTTTCAGCCTAGGGATGAAAAAAAAATACTTTTCACCCTAGGAATGGAAAACAATTTTTCCACCCAGCTATCTATCCACTCATGAAAATTAAACTTTCCGAACAGGAGAGATGATAAGTATATTTATTTATCAAACGGTTCTGGTTTCCGACCAAACGTTGTAACAGCTTTTCTTTTATTTTTTTTAGTTTCCTCTATTTTTCTCTGCATTCTCTTTGTAACAGGGTATTTTTGCAACTAGTGCAGCATAGTTTAAATCATGTCTGTAGAAGATATCCTACCAATTAAATATAAGACCTCTGTTTTTTCTTAAACATCATAACCCCCAAGGATTTCCACGACGACCGGTTCTGCGCTGCCCGCATACAGCGGCTTCTCGCGACCTTCACCAGGTCATCGGTCCACTGAGTGGGACGCCTGCCTACTCTACGTGGTTGCTACTCGAGAACTTTACTGCCCCAACGGCCATCTGTTTTATGAGCAATGTTTTTATTGAAACATGCCTGTTTTTAGTCTTTTTTGTCAGAAGTATTTTGTTTTAGATATACCTAGTGGTTCTAGTCTAATTCGTCGGTTGGAGGAACGATTTTTGGCATATTTTTTTTAATTTCACTTCTTCACCGTTTGACGGTCTGTCTGTCTGTCTGTCCTACCTTTAATAAGCTGTAAAAAGCTAGTTTCATATACACAGATATTTTCAAAGTGACTTCTCTTCATGAAACTGTATAATTTTTTATCACGCTTTTATTAGCTTCAGCTGTATGTATGTTTGTAACCGACTCCTTTTCACTTGATCTTGACCCACTTTAAACGAACCGATTCAAATCAAACTTTGTACATTTATCAAGAATCAGTGTCAATACAATTATTTCTTAAGTTCATCTCATTATCCTTATCAGGATCGCCAGGATTAAATGCACATCAAACTAAACATTGAAAAATAAATATAGTTGAGAAAAAAAAACTAAACAACACGCTTTTAAAGCACATAATTTTGGTCTGAAACTTTGCTGAAATCACAAAAAATGGACTGGGAATACATAGTTGGCAACTCAGCTGATCGATTTGTATGAAAAATCCAAGGTACCCGCAAAGTATAGACCAAAAGGGATCCGGTCACTTAGGGCCACTTTCCTCGAACGGCCACATACCTGGCATGCCCACATTCCCTGAACGTCCATGTCGCTCGAACGACCATAACACTAGAAAGTAAACTTGTCTTTTTTCTAAATTGTCACTTTCCTAACTCGTCACCTTTTTAACTCGCCTTTTTCTGCTACCGACTGTATAATCAATCAAACCTGACCGAACCTAATATCGCTCGCTTCGCTCGCTCATTTACAGTTTTATCTTAAAAAAATGTACAATAAAAGAAGTGGTCGTTCAAGGAAATGTACAAAAAAAGAAGTGGTCGTTCAAGGATGTGGGTGAACTAGGAATTTGGATAGTGGCCATTAGAGGAAGTGGCCGTAAGTGACCGAATCGAACAAAAGTTGTTCAAAGAGACTGTTTAGCTTTGGCGGTGGGCAAGGGGGGTCCAAAAGTAACAAAATATATTTCCGTCTATTTCAATAGGCTATTTTACCGTATGAAAAATAAATTAAAAAACACTATTTAATAAATAGCATTTATTCCAGAATACTAATTTTGGTATATATTTACACTAATTCCACAGAAATTGAATTTTATTATACACGTTATAATTTGTATTATACTATATAATTATGAACATGAACATGATCATGTTCGAAACCGGTCGCTGACAAATTATAACGTGTAGTTTTATTCAATTTCTGTGGAATTACTGTAAATATATACCAAAACGAGTTACATAATTTTCCATCAAGAACTTATAATCAAAAGTATCAACTATATTCTAGAATAGCAAAATCACGTGCTCATTTAAAATTTTAAATATATTTTAATTTATATTTATTAAAAACGGCGAATTAGTTCGCTATTGACTATGTCACTTATGACGTCACTGTGTCAGTAAGGCGAACAGTTCCATAACATACTTTCGTTTTTGACAGTTGATAAAAAGTTACTCAAATGACTTGTAGTAAAATAGATTGTAGTAAACAGATGGCTGTTGGGGCAGTAAAGTTTTCGAGTGGTGACCACGCACCGGAAAACGTAGTGTAGGTAGGCCTCCCACTCGGTGGACCGATGACCTGGTGAAGGTCGCGGGAAGCCGCTGGATACGGGCATCGCAGAACCAGTCGTCGTGGAGATCTTTGGGGAGGCCTATGTCCAGCAGTGGATGTCCTTCGGCTGATATGATGATGATGATGATGAAAATACCGTATTCAGACTCTTGTAGTTATTGATACAGTATGATGACAATAGTATAGTTTCTCATTTATTGAGATTTAGTGAAATTTTGCCACACCCCTCTACCACTCCTCCTCCCTATTTTGATCTCACGTAATTAGAGAACGTCCCCTAATAAGTTTGATTTCCGACTCTCTATTTCCTTTCCATTGTTTAAATTAATGATTCGCTGCCGCGCTGAGTTATTGCATAATAATATTTATCTAACATTCCCTAAATCGAACAGCACTCAAACCGCCCCGTTGATTAAACAGGCAAAAATTCCTAATTTCACATTAAATAATAATTAAGAGAGCTGTGCCTAGTGTACCCTAGGAAAATAGTGAAACATGCAAATTTTCCTAATTTCCCAAAAAAAATAATTGAGAAAGCAGTGTCTAGTGCACCTTGAGAAGGCAGTGATACAGGCAAATTTCCCTAATTTACCAAAATAATAATAATTAAAACGATGCCTAGTGTACCTCAAGAGGTCGTGAAACAAGCAAATTTTCCTAATTTCCCAGAAAAATGTATTTTGAGAGAGCGATGCTTAGTGTATCCTGGGAAGGCAGTGAAACAGGCAAATATTCCTATTTTTGCAAAAAAAATAATAATTAAGAGAGCTGTACCTAGTGTACCTTAGGAAGGCGTGTACCTTAGTATACATCGTGAGGAACCTGCACATCTGATTCCAGATGTGTATGAAGGTCGCGTTGCACACGTCCGTTGGTGTAAATCTAAATGCCCTACACGTGACCGCGGGTGATGCTAAGTGCAACACCAGGCAACCCCCTTCCATCCCTTGGATAGCACGGTTAATTGTGCCACACGATAAGAGAGAGGAAGGCAGTAAAATAATCAAATTTTCCTAATTTCCTAAAAAAATATTTGAGAAAGCAGTGCCTAGTACCTTGATAAGGCAGTGAAACAGGTAAATTTTCCTTATTTCCTAACAAGTTGTACTATGAGAGAGCGGTGCTTAGTGTACCTCGGGAAAGCAGCATACAAATTTTCTTCGATTCCCAGCAATTTTACTTATTTCTTATTTAACAAGTCATACTATGAGAGAGCGGTGCTTAGTGTACCTCGGGAAAGCAGTGAAACATACAAGTTTTCTCAATTTCCCAACAAGTTATACTATGAGAAAGAGATGCTTAGTGTACCTCGGAAAAGCAGCATACAAATTTTCTCAGATTCCCAACAATTTTTCTTATTTCCCAACAAGTCATACTATGAGAGAGCGATGCTTAGTATACCTCGGGAGAGCAGCATACAAATTTTCTTTATTTTGCAACAATTTGTACTATGAGGAAGCGATGCCTACTGCCTAGTGTACTTTGAGAAGTCAGTGAGGGTTGTTTCCACAAGGTTACAACCCACGAATTATTTTTAAAACTGTACTACTCGAAAATTAGAGGCGACCAAGTTAAATTTGAAGACAGAGCAATTTTAAATTAGTTTTATTTCTAATATCTATTTACTGTGTTTCATCTAACACCTTTGTTTTTTTTTTATTAAATTAATTATATTTTTTATGACTAGCGGCTTTTCGCGACCTTCGCAAGGTCATCGTTCCACCGAGTGGGAGGCCTACCTACGCTACGTTTTCCGGTGCGCGGTCGCCACTCGAGAACTATACTGCCCCAACGGCCATCTGTTCTATGAGCTAAGTGCCCCGCCCACTGCCACTTCAGTTTAGCAATTCTGAGAGCTATGTCGGTTACTTTAGTTCTCCTACGGATCTCCTCGTTTCTGATTCGATCACGCAGAGAAACTCCAACTTTTTATGACTATGTAAACTAAAATTAAATGAAGTTTGTTGATAAAGAGAAGAGAACATGAGAACGGCTGGACTGATTTGGCCATGTTTTTAAATGTTCGTAATGGTCCGAATAAGATTTTTAGGGAAAGTAAAGTAGAAAATAATGCCCTGAAAATTAAAAAAAAAATCGGGAAAACTAAAGGTTTCTTTGATTTTTTAACCGACTTCAAAAAAAGGAGGAGGTTTCACAATTCGACAGTATTTTTTTTTATGTGTATTCGCGGATAACTTCGTCGTTTATGAACTGATTTTGATGATTCTTTTTTTTTTGCAATGAAGATATCCCAAGGGTGGTAGATTAGGAAACCAGGATCTGATGATGGCAAAATCGAGAAATCGAGGGTAACCTTAGTTTTCTGTGTGAAATCGGTTTTTTTTGTACTAATTTATGTTTTTGTGTGTTCATGACTCATAAAAACAAAGTCCGCGCGGATAAACCCGCGGGCAAACTCTAGTATTTTATCAAAAATTACACCCCACGTAAGCCCCGTCCGGGGTTGATTAAAGTACTCTGCACACTAACATCAGCTTGTGGCCCCCACACACCACAGAGATAAATTAAACAAGGTCTTCTCAGCCAGACTTGGCAGTACGAAAGTGGCACGGATTTAGCATAACATAGTTACTATGTACATATATTATAATACCTAACCTATGTTTCAACCAGAACTGGGATATAGCAATAGTACATTGTGATACTAGGGTGGAAAGTAGGTTATTGTAAACGAGCTGGTGTTAACAAGCTAAAGGCGCGGGTTTTTACTGTCACGATTATAATATGTTTTTTTTCGAAATTTCCCCAATTGAAAATCGCTCGGGTCAATATGACCCAGCGTCATTGGCGCCGGGTTAATTTCGGAGGCCAAGATCCACTTCAGGTCGCTGAGCCATAAAAGTAAGTAAGTATATTATTGTTTTCATGTCCTAATGACATTATCTGTTTTATATCAATTATTATATTTTACAAGCTTTCATATAACTTGCAATGTATGTACTTATGTTTTTCGGGTGGAATCTTGCAAGTTAAATTTGCCCCAAAATTTTGCGTGCATATGTATATCGCGTCACAATGCAAAAAGCTCGTCCCTAAAAGTTTTTTGGTTTTTCGTAAATTATTGAAATTATTATTATTATATTATTTTTAATGATTTTCAAAAATGACATTATGAATATGTAATTACTATTTTATGACCATAAGAAAGAGTGTATGCACCTATTTTGAATAAAAAAATTGAAATCTATTTTTTTTATTCACAATTGGTAAGCCCTTGGCATTATCTCTCCTGATGGTAAGAGACGATTCTATGCAGATTCAGAATATTTCTATGTGTAAAACCTTGGTATGAATTGACCATGAGATTCAGCCATCTCTGAAACAGGTGGTTAAAAAATCAACACTGTGTCTATTCAATTCAATTCAATATATCTTTTCAAAATAGGTGTAAATTACACTCTTTCTGATAGTCATAAAATAATAATAACAATGTCATTTGTGAAGAATCAAGAAATTAACAATAATTAGTTAATAAAGTCAAAATTCAATCCTTGATATAAACCAGATTATGTAATTAGAACATGAAAACGATATGACACGAAAATCTAAATATATATATAACTCAAAGGTGACTGACTGACTGACATAGTGATCATCAACGCACAGCCCAGACCACTGGACGGATCGGGCTGAAATGTGGCATGCAGGTGGATGTTATGACGTAGGCATCTGCTAAGAAAGGATTTTGGGAAATTCCTACAGGAACCGCAAAAATCGGGATCTGCGCGGGCGAAGCTGCGGACATCCACTAGTTATACTTAAAAATCATTGAATTAAATTTACTATTTAATTCAATGATTTATAAATTAAATCTTGATGAAATTTAGCATGCAGGTAGACTGTGTCACTGGGAAGGACATAGGCTATTTTTTATCCCGTGAAAATAGCATAGTCCGATGTAGTTCCTGAGAAAAATGAAAAAAATACTCTTTTTTTGCTTAATTACTTTAGCATCGCAACAATGGATTATTGTGATTTTTTGCACAGAAATGGTTGAGGAGTACGAACATAAAATAACATAATTTACTAATTAGTATAATATCCTGGCATAAGTTCCTAAAGGAACTGGGGAAAACTCCTTTCCACGATCGCGCACGTCGGTATCGCATCGAAGCAATGAAATGATTAAAGAGATTTTTTGTATAGAAATGGTTGAGCGGTGGGAAGTGACATAAACTGTTAATCAGAATAGTCCAATATAGTTCCTGAGGGATCTGGAGGACACTCGTGTCTAAGCTCGGCTCGCGCACTACTTACCCTCAAAGGTAGCCATAAAAAACGATTTCCACGCGGGCGAAGCCGCGGGCAAAAGCTAGTAAATTTATAATTCGCGGCGTATAAGTTGAAAACAAATAGCGGTCTTTCGCGCAGGTGGGGAGCGTGCGGGTGTAGCGTGTGCTACGTCCCTTGGTGCGCACAACCCCCGCGTCTAACACTTTGGTTGAGACCTGAAAATTAGGCACACCCCATTGTTTAACATAGATGCCGCGATCTATATTGATTTTGATGCCTACACGAGTTGCTACGACTTTTTTTGGGAATAAAAGCGGAAAACCAAAACAATTATTGTAATAAACTTAATTTGTTTGGAAATGGCCAAACATGTAAACAATAATCGCGGACAAACATACATTCATACGGGTCAAACTGAAAACCTCCTTTTTAAGTCGGTTACCAAAACCTTCTTCTAAGTAAGTGTAACAAATACTTTTCTAAAAATCCACATCAAAATCGGTTCAGCCAAACGCAAGATAACCGCCTATTTTTGAAGTCGGTTAAAAAGTAGTGTTTTCTTAAAAATAAACCAGTTTCAATTGGTATTTAAGTCTTAAATCAACACATAGAGCTGATTAAGTAAATAAAATGCTTGTAGGAACACTCTCGATGTCGAAATGTAAGTAATTAAGATATTTTTTTATATTATTGATTTTGTGTATGTCGGAGGGGGTTTAGGTTATGGATGGCCTTGTGGTTCATTCCACTATTTCGGTCGTTGGCGTTGAAATAACAATGCAGCTATATCTCCGAGGTCCTCCTTCAATAGTCTTGATCATTCGGCAATTGAAATTGTGCAGGATGCCTTGGATTACAATGGATGCAAACGCGGTGATCCCAGCGACGGCGCGACACGTCCATTCAGCTCAATGCTCCGTCAAAAAAGTGTCTGTCCCGAGACTGAAATCCAGTTAATATGGCTTCTCAACTCAGTGTTGCCACCTCAATCACAAACAGCCTACCTCTAATAGGTCATCTTTGCTACCTCATACGATTGGATCACGAGTACAAGCGATCGTCACGCCACCACCGGTGTCACCCAGGTACTAATACCTGACGTTTGATCCAAATAAAGTATAACGATCTATGTAAAAGTATCTCAAGCTGATATTGGTCGTGTTTTCAATGACGCTCCGACATGTATATGTGTGTGGCCATTTCTAAACAAATAGGTTTTACGAGCGAAGTGATAGCGACATTATACAAAAAATTATAATAAATAAATTTGACTTTGACTTCTGTTTCAGACAAAAGTATCATCACGTAATTTTGTGTGTGACAAGCCCTAACTGTTTCATGTCTTTCTTTCAAAATCAACTCAAAATAATAGACAAAGCTACGGCAAAGCTTGAGAAATGCGATGTTATTACCCCAAAGCTGCACGTCTAGAACATTTACGTTGTTCTCATGTTGTTTGTTACGCTACACAATAGGAGCGTCTGAAGCTATTTCGTTGACCCCTCATAATGTTGGGTAACAGAACTCTAAAACTGGTTACATAGAGGTATACTATTGTTGTTGTGTTGTGGCTCCTATGTTACTTGAATAGCTGTAAGTATACGGAAAATGTTTTCGTACGAGAATATCACGTGAAAATTGGAAGGGGGAAGAATGGCTGTGGACAAGAATTAGGTGGTGCCGTCGTCGGTTATTAAGGCCACTCAGTCCCTAAAATTAGCAACTCAATTCACGATGTTTCAAACGTCGAGCGAAATAGCTTGGAAGTATACGAGTAGTTTGGTACAACGTCCCAAATACCGCAGGGTCTTCGACCAGTGTTTGTTGCCAGTGATGACATACGGATTTGAGTTAATGGTCGCTTACAGGTCTCATAAGAAGGTCACTCAAAGGGCAATGGAGCGTGCTATGCTCAGAGTTTCTCTGCGTGATCGAACCAGAAACGAGAAGATCCGTAGAAGAACCAAAATAACCGACTTAGCTCTCGGAATTGCTAAACTTAAGTGGCAGTGAGCGGGGCACATAGTGAACAGATGACCGTTGAGGTAGCAAAGTACTCGAGTGGCGACTGCGCACCGGAAAAAGTAGCTAAGGTAGGCCTCCTATTCAGTGGACCGATGAACTGGTGAAGGCCGCGGGAAGCCGCTGGATGCGGGCAGCGCAGAACCGGTCAGCAGTGGACGTTCTTCGGCTGTTATGATGATGATGATGATATGGTACATCATATACGACACAAACGAACATGTTTAGGTAGGCAACAGAAATAGCTTTGCCCAAAATCCCTTAACCTTAGGAAGTATGACAGAAATTGGACACTGATCTGATCAGCCAAATATCTAGCAATATTGAAAATGCGTTCAAAATATCAAGTTATATTACAAGTGGCGAGCACTGTCAGACAATTAATGACATTCATTCATTCACCAACGTAATGGGATTATTAATACCGTCACCAGTCATCTGATGATAGAATTGTGTATTAATTCAAATCAATCGACTTTTGAACAAAATAAAATACCCGTCTGCGTAAAAACTAAATCCTTCTTTTTGGTCAGTCAGGTAAAAATATAACCTGTGTCACTCACGGGATCAAGACGAATCTAACGATACCTCATACGTTAAAATCCTTCAAAGCACGCAGGCTGTAGCAGGGAACATAGAAATCTACATACATACATACACTCGAAAAACATAACCCTCCTTTTGAGGCAGTTGGGTAAAAACTGGCCCAAACTCATTAGTTAGCGGTTCAGCATTAATGAATCGAAGAGTATATTGAATCAAAGAGGATATTGAATCGAAGAGTATATTGAATCGAGGAGTATATTGATTCGAAGAGTATATTGAATCGAAGAAGATATTGAATCGAAGAGTATATTGAATCGAGGAGTATATTGAATCGAAGAGTATATTAAATCGAAGAGTATATTGAATCGAAGAGTATATTCAATCGAAGAGGATATTCAATCGAAGAGGATATTGAATCGCTGAGTATATTGAATCGAAAGTATACTGAATCGAAGAGTATATTGAATCGAGGAGTATATTGATTCGAAGAGTATATTGAATCGAAGAGGATATTGAATCGAGGAGTATATTGAACTGAAGAGTATATTGAATCGAAGAGTATATTGAATTGAAGAATCTTTTTTAAGAATTAAAGAAAAAAACATTGAGGGTATATTGAACCTCGCAATTTGAACCCTGTTAAGAAAGTCGAAATTTGCTTAGCACAACTCAGGCGTCTGTATGATATTTGCTAATCAAATGAGCCTGTTTTATCATCATCACATCAGCCAAGAGACGTCCACTGCTGGACGTAGGTTTGCCGTTATCGCCACGCTTGCATTGTTAAAAATTTATGTAATTTTACATAAAAATTATGTAATTATATTGCATGTAAAAAAGTTGCTAAAATTGTGGAAAAGTACAAAATTTTATGATTTCTCCCACAATTTTATGTACTTTTATCGTAGAAAAGAACATGAAGTCATGTACTTTTTAACAATTTTATGCAATTTTACAAACATTACTGTATATGTAAAGTCGTGTTTGTAACTTTTGCTCTTAGATAAATCAGATAATGGTTTTATTGTTCAACAGTAATATTGTTATGATTAACAATAAACCTAAAACATTTTTACTGCAAGAATGTTTAATTTAAAAGCATTGTGGGCGTAACTCCTACCTCTTACCTTTTTTCTTTGTTTTAAATCCAAATGTCATTATAAGGTTGACTGGAAGAGATCCCGTAAGGGATAAGTCCGCCTTGATACCATACATATCTATTTTATGTTCTGTATTCAAACATGTGAATAAAGAGTTTACAAACAAACAAATTATGTATTTTTTAGCATGTAAAAAGACATGATTTATAAAAATTACGTAGAATGACATGATTTATAAAAATTACACAAAAAAGTTAAAATAGTGGAAGGGTACATAATTTCATGTTCTTTTCTACAATTTTTGTACTTTTATTGTGGAAAAAAATCATAAAATTTTGTACGTTTCCACAATTTCAGGTAACTTTTATGTAATTTTACAGGAAAAAAAAAACATAATTTATATAAAATTACATTTTTTTAACAGTGTGGTAGGTGAGTTAGCGTTGGCAGTGGCATGGAACGCGGAAAGAACTCTTTGTATCTCTTAGTCGCCTCTTAAGACGCCCTCGGAAAGAAATGGGTTAGTGCTATTCTATAGCCATACGACAGTTCACATTTGTAATCAATTAAGATTTTAACCTTACTTTGTCAACAGCATATAACTTAATAAAAACCAACGATTCATTATTTTAGATAATGCAGGGTGTAACGAAATTGGTGTAGGTCCCGCTATCTGGAGCTTCTATTCATCATACTGAACAACTTTTCCCAAGGAACTCATAAAATTGGACCCCCGATACAGAAATGCACAAATTTGTTCGAACAGCTGATCGAATTGTATGAAGAGTTAATATTTTTTTTTGCAATTTCAGCAAAGTCTTAGAACAAAAATTGTTTAGTATGATGAGTAGAAGCCGCATTTAACGAAACCTACTCTAATTTTGTTACACTCCGTGTAATAGCTACCTAGTTACTTTTTAAATATTTTTGCAAAATACCTATTACAAGCAAAAGAGTTTTTATGCTTAAATTAATATTAATACTCGGTTTAGAATTCAAAAAAGACGAGCACAGTAATTAAAAGTAAAAATCTATTCTGGGACATTGATTCTATATCCAAATTGACAGCAATAAATTATTGAGTATTGAGTATTTCATCATCGGATCAACTTCAAAATATTAATAGTTCAGCTCAATCGGACCTCTGGTAGTCGCTCTTAAATTGATCGCAAGATTTGACCTAAACAAACATATCTACATACAAACATTGAAAAAAAAAAGTAAAATAAATAAAAGTTAAATAAAAGTTTATAATATAAAGTTGGTTGGTGTCGCTCAATATACGAAAAAACTAAAGATTTGGGGTGATTTTACAATGTTTTTTTCGATTTATCCCTTGTTATTTTGAAAATCTACTATTTGTACATTTTTAGTATATTTTATTTTATTTGGTTACCGATTGACTCGGTGGCTCAGTGGTTAGTGCTCTTGACTGCTGATCCGAGAGTTGTGGTTTCGATCCCCACCCAGGGCAAACATTTGTGTGATGAGCAGATTTGTTTGCTCTGTCTTTATATATGTATATAAACGTATATAAGTATGTATATCAGTCTCTGGTTCCCAAAATAAAGGGAATCCTACTTTGGGGCCAGGTACCCATGTGTGATTTGTGCCAGAATATATAATAGTTATATATGATAAAAGGTTAATTGTGAGCCCGAACCACAGGCGAGGGTTTACCATCGTCACGGGTTTGTTATTTTCTTTTACACCCATGTATCATACATTTTTTTAATACAGTTGTGAGAAAACTGTTAAAATAAAAAACGACCGCGACAGAAAAATAAAATACACGGGTACATACCTATCAAGGTTTTGGCAACCAAAGTTAATTTAACGCAACTTTAGGCTCATTTTGAATTCTAAAGAGTAATCTCACTTTGTTTTTTCTTATACACACACAAAGTATATTTTTTATTACACGTATATTCATAATTTTGTTTGTATTCAAAACAACACAATTCAGTTTTACGAAAATTGCGCCATATTTAATTTAGCTAGGCACACGTACGTAAAAGATTACATTAAGGCTTGGAACCATATCAATGTAAGCATTAAAACCTCCTTGGAAAAGATGACCTATTCCTTCCTGTAACCTATTCGCTGCATTCATATTTATTCTCCTTTCTTCGCAAAGATATAACCCAAAGAGAATCTACTCAGCTATCGTTGTGTATTTACCTCACGGAGTTACAACCAATCTCTTTTAAAATTCTCCTTTTAAAAGTCTTAAGGAAGATTCTGTATCTTTGGTTATTACTTTTTTATTTGTTGGTTGTTCCTCCGAGCTAGAAATTTAAAAAACGTGGTAAAGTAAAAGCACGTGTGCGGTAAAATCAATTTTGCGCACATTTGACTGGCATATAAAGTACCACTTTTCGAGCAACTGTATTGAAATATATATTTATGTTCTTGTCCGACGACTGTTTTTCTTAGATATATAACGAGACCTACAAGCTTCGAAACATGAAACGAGTCGAAACCGCACTCATATGGTTCCGTACCATCATACTAGATGACGCTAGTTTTTCAGTTCCGAACTATCATATTAGATGGCGCTAGTTTCTTCACGTTTAAAAAAACACGTTTTTTGTGTGAAGACTCTCACTTTTTCTAATTTTTAGTATTTGTTGTTACAGCGGCAACAGAAATATATCATCTGTGAAAATTTCAACTGTCTAGCTATCACGGTTCATGAAATACAGCCTGGTGACAGACGGACGGACAGGGAAGTCTTAGTAAAAGGGTCCCATTTTTATCCCTTGGGTACGGAACTCTAAATATACCAGTTTCCAACCCAGAATCCCGAATTAAATGTCATCAGGATTTTGAATTAAAACATGTAAGCGACTATTGTTCTAAAAAATACCGACCTTAGCCACGACAAAAAAAACCCTTTTTACAAAATGAAGCGAACCCCATAAACCCTTTAACACCATATACATTTTTTTACAAAAAAGCAAAACATTCACACTGTCTGTGCTCACAAATGAATTCCGATAACGAGGCGGGGGAGCTCGAGATAAAACATTGTTTACAAAGCAACCTCTATGGAAACATTCTAACTTGGACACAAAAACGGGGGGTCAATGTGACCCTTAGAGGTTGCTTTACACTCTGGAGCGACTACACTCAGGAGCCGGGTCGTCCCTTTCCCTCTGATATGGTTGATGGGAGCAATGGCTGACTCTCGCGTTATACTCGTGACCGGGTGCTGTCCGTGTGCACTGGCCTACTCTTGTTAAAGGTGATTCAATGATAAACAATCACATTTTCACATTTATAATATTAAGTAAGGATTGCGTTCAGACGTAGTTACCCTAGAATCTCACTCCAAAGCTAAGAAACGTTGCTACGGACTACGAGAGCTACGCGGCCGTAGCCGATATCCTACTACCAAGCCCCGGACACTGCATACAACGGTCGTGAAATGACATTTCTAAAAACAAATGACGGAGCAAACAAAAACACGGCGAAATCCTATACGTTCGACAACCAAACTGTAACCAAACTATATCAATCTGGGTGACGAGGGGGTGAGGTCGGCACACTCCCTGCCGCTCTCTAGATTCGACCTCACCCCACGCCACGCAGAATGGTTACAGTTTGGTAATCGAACGAAAAGGATGAGCTACGTTACCGCGCCGCGACCGTTGTGATTTCGTTTGGGAATTAATAAATCCAAACTTGTTAAACTGATCATTTTATTGATGTTTTAGTTCACATAGTGATAAAGGCAGTAAAAAAAAGCTATAACGTAATCCTTTTGATAAAAAGCAACACAAAAAGCCAGTTCATTATTTCATATTTGTCACACTTAACATTTGGTAAGTATCTGGAGAAAATGATTGGTCGTTCACCCCAGTATTACACGACTAAATCTAAGAACAATCAGTTTGTATGAAACGAAAGGCAGTATCAATGGTTTTCTGTTTCGTAGCTTCGTTCGATCGTGAGATGTTGTTTAGGTACTTTATTTATAACTAGCTTTTGCCCGCGGCTTCGCCCACGTGGACATAGCTTTTATATCTCTTTTTGAGGGTGAGTGGTGCGCGAGCCACAATCAGCTCGCAAGCGTGGACATGAGTTTTCTCCAGGTACCTCAGGAACTGTATCGGGCTATTCGGATTAGTAGTCTTTGTCACTTCCCACCCCCACAACAAATTCTATACAAAAAAATCACTTTAATCCGTTGCTCCGTTGCGACGCCACCGTTGTGCGCTAGCGTAGAAAACAGTTGTCACCAGATCCCTCGGGAACTATGTCAGGATATACTTCATCATCATCACCATCATATCAGCTCATATACGTCCCCACCGAGGGGCTCGAGCCTTCCCTGAATTAGGGCGATAATTAGGATATACTTATTATAAATTATATCATTTTTCACCTCATCCAACCAATACATTTTTTCGTTGCGATTTTAAATAACTTAACGAACAAAGAGTTAAAATTATTTAGTTTTAATTTCCTCAGGAACTGCATCGGGCTATGATAATTTCCAGAGATAAAAAGTAGACTATTTCATTCCCAGTGATACACGCTAATTTCATCAAGATTGGTAGAGGTGTTGAAGTGTGAATAGGTGACAAACATACAAACACATTTTCACATTTATAATATTAAGTAAGGATTTCTAAATCTTAAATAACATATCTAAGAGCGTCGGTGGCGTAACGGTTTGGGCCACTACCTCCTGTCCGGTAGGCCATGGTTCGAATCTTGCCACTTAGCAATATCTATACGAATATCGATTTCATACTCGTATGTACGTTTATCCGACGCTGTTAGGGTGAAGGAAAACATCGTAAGGAAACCTGCACACGCCTGCGAAGAAACCCGCGTGATCGTCTAAGGCCTGATCGCCCTAACTCAAGGCAGATCGAGCCCCTTGGTGGGGACGTATATAAACTGATATGATGAAATAACACATATACTTATATTATCAAAAAACTAATTCAAATCATTATAGGTATCAATCTAGTAATAAAATTTCCTAAAAATATTAATATGGGTCAAATCCTAGAGTCGTATCAGCTCCAAAGTAGCCCATGTCGCACTTCACGTTGCCGCGCTTGATGGCAATAGACAACCTTAGCAGCAGGTAGGACCTCACGTCACATCTCCACTCTCGGAGGCGACGGCCAATCTCCTTTGTGAAGGCAAAGGCCTCTGAGGGATCAGCAGCCGGTTGTCTCACAGACCAACGGCACAAAGCAGTAATTTGCCTCCAAGACTGAGTACTTATTATTCTTCTTTCTCGTCGCAAATTGAGCAGCAGTACCGTACGTGTGAGGTGTGAGGCAGAAAAAGTGGCGTCCCAAAGCAGGCACGATCCTCTCTGCCATGGCACCTGTTTAAACCCTCCGGCCTTTTGCCATCAGATGGACTAAAGCCCGGCGGCTGCATCAAAGATAGAATATTCCATCTGATCGAGACCAGTGCCCTCCGAGTGAGGTCATTAAGGAAATGGTGACGTGAAAATCTTCACAAACAACGATCGCAACTCAGTGCGTGATGGCCAATTGCCTCCACAGTGGACCCGCAAATACTTTGATGAGGTTCACAGATATTGATATTGCAGGCGGAGAGCAACTGCCACACGCAAATAGTCGCCGTCAGAAGAGTTCCATATCTGTGCCTCCTGTTAAACTCGATTTATGTGTTTTTAATTTTTTTACACGATAGTAATCTGTAAAAAATACCTATCTGTTGATCTATGAAACACATCGCTACGTGCCATAGTTCCAGAGTTAGAGTTGTGTAAAGTAGCGTATGCTGAAAAATACATAAAAGAAAGCCACTCAAAAGTATGAAATAATATTTTAATGTTTTAATACAACTTAAGCGCGTTTTATTATCCCTGCAGTGCCATCTATTGACATTCTGCTTCTATGATTATAATGTGTGGTATGTGTAGCTAATATGGGGAAAAAGTACTCTATTGTTATTATTGTAAGTATCAATAGATCTACTTTCCCACGGGACCTCTTTAGTTTTCCGGGATAAAGAATACCCGACTATACAAAGATGGTCAAAACACCCCATCCCAATGTAAAGGTTTCATATTGTTACGTCGAGCCATTCTAAAGATATTTTTTTTGCATTCCTGCAGGAACCCTTAATTTTTTTGGGAATCACAATGTCCCAGTTTTAGTTCGCGATATAGGGTATCAACGTGTAAAATTTGATTGTAATAGGTCAAGCTGCATTTGCGTCGTGAGCCATTCCATAAATGAACACTTTTGATTTTCCCACGGGAACTCTTGAATTTTTCGGGATAAAAAGTATCCTATATGTTAACCCGGGCTATAAGGAACCACCATACAAAATTTCATCAAAATCGGCCTGGTAGTTTTTGCGTGATGCGCGAACATACAGACAGACAGACAGACAGACAGACAGACAGACAAAAATTCCAAAAGTTGTTGTTTTGGCCTCTGTATCGTTAGTAATGTCCACCACAGTTATTATTTTCCAAAAATATTTCATGTACAGACACGGCCCCGTTACAGTTTTATTATATTATAGATTATATTATAGATGATTGTTCGCAATTGAAACATTAATTTGATTAGATGGTGCGAAAATATGATATGAGTGAGTTGTATAGAAATATCTAGTGATGTGATATTATCAAATGTGATCACGGAATATTAGATTGAGATTGACTGTTATTGTAGGTTGCTAAATGAGATAGTTTCACCGACAAAAGCGACGACCAACGAGCGCTCGCTCGTGTAGCTATGTTTGAAGAACAATTTTATTCATATAATATGTTACCTACCTACTTACAGAGCGTCGGTGGCGTAACGGCTAGGGCCACCGCCTCCTGTCCGGGAGGTCGTGGTTCGAATCCTGCCACATACCAATGTGATTTCGAGTTTAGATTTCATATGTACGTTTATCCGACGCTCTTACGGTGAAGGAAAACATCGTGAGGAAACCCGCACACGCCTGCGAAGAAAGTCACAGGTTGTGTGTGAAGTCGACCAACCCGCACTGGGCCCGCGTGGTCGACTAAGGCCCGATTGCCCTAATTCAGGGTAGGCACGAGCCCCTCGGTGGGGACGTATATGAGCTGATATGATGAAGTTACCTACCTAACAAGTAGTCACTGTTGATTGATACAATTTAAGGTTTTTATTGATTCAACTATTTTTTTAAACATGTTGTGAAGAGCGTGCGTTCGTTTGCCGAACCTGTTTCTGGCAACATATGCTGAGTCAGTACCGTTTTGGTGCACATTACAGCCATTTTATTAACCCTACCGCAGTCACAGCATACTTTGCTTACGTAGAATCGGTCCTCAGATACGGTCTCATAATATGGGGGAACAGTACTAATGTCAAAAAGGTTTTTACCGTTAAAAAAAAGTGTGTCCGTGCCATATTCGGTGTTTCACAAGATGTTTCATGTAGGCCCCTATATAGAAACTTAAAAATACTGCCACTACCTTGTCTTTATATACAAGAAATGGCAAAAGTAGTTAAACAAAATCAACAAGTGTTCTACAGAAAAGTTAGAGACGTATCAGTCCGAAATAAGAGGAATCCTGACAGGTTAGTAACGGATGAGATTCCCAAAACAACGCGATTTCAGAAAAAAAAATACTGGATGGGCCACATAATTTATTAAATAAAAATAAGTCGGGTTTTCCTTCCTGACGCTATAACTCCAGAACGGCTGGACCGATTTCGCTAATTCTTTTTTTGTCGAGTTCGTTATTGTCAGGAGAAGGTTCTTATGTAGGGTAGGGTAGGGTAGGGTAGGGTAGTGTAGTGTAGGGTAGTCTAGTGTAGTGTAGGGTAGTGTAGGGTAGTGTAGTGTAGTGTATGTAGGGTAGGGTAGTGTAGGGTAGTGTAGGGTAGGGTAGTGTAGTGTAGGGTAGAGTAGTGTAGGGTAGGGTAGTGTAATGTAGGGTAGAGTAGTGTAGGGTAGGGTAGTGTAGGGTAGGGTAGTGTAGTGTAGGGTAGGGTAGTGTAGTGTAGTGTAGGGTAGGGTAGGGTAGGGCAGTGTAATGTAATGTAAGGCGGTGCGTAGTTCGCCGGGACAGCTAGTATACAATAAAATACCGCAATCGATTCGGGAATTGCCCTTTAACAAGTTTTAGGCAACATTGCATGAGTGGCTTCTTCAGAACATGTTTTATTCCGTTGACGATTTCCTAAAACATAAGCAATGTTAATCTGTAGTATTAATCTGTAGTATCATTATTTTATTTGAATTATGAATTTGGAAAATGTTGAATAATTACTTGGACCTACTTTATTTTATATTATTATATTATTTTTGTACTTAAAAAAAGATTTGCATGCTAATAACACTAAAGTAGCTAAATAAGTGATTCTGAAACTATTGTAAGACCTTTTATACTTACCTTATTTAAAAGCAAATAAAGCATTCTATTCTATTCTATTCTATTCTATTCTATTCTATTCTATTCTATTCTATTCTATTCTATTCTATTCTATTCTATTCTATTCTATTCTATTCTATTCTATTCTATTCTATTCTATTCTATTCTATTCTATTCTACCTGCATTAATGCCTATAGATACGTCACTTGTTTATATGTATTTCATTTCTCGCTCGTTTGTATGAAGTGTCCGGGGTGTGGCCAAAGTGGCAAAAAACAGAACCTTTGTAATTTTGTCATATCCGGTAGTCCGGTGTGTCCGTCCGGATCATATCATACTCAATTTCCTCTGGCACTATTGAACCTACAGTCACACCCTGGACACTTCATACAACGGGCAGAAATGACATTTCAAAAAACGATTGACGTAACAAATAAAATGGCGGCGAAATCCTATACGTTCGACAGCCAAACTGTAACCAATCTGTATCAATCAGGGTGACGAGGGGGTGTGGTCGCAATCTAGAGAGCGGCAGAGAGTGTCCATAATGTATGTTATATACTTTGCTACAGTAGTGAAATATAGTCCATAGATAAGATTAGATAAATATTATTTATTGCACACCAAATACACAGAAATAAAAAAATACATAGAAAATATAAAATAGATATAAATTTATGCCCAGAATTAAAAATAAAGTAAATAGATTAATGGTAACATTTTTTAATCGCCTCCCCTATATTATGTAAAAAACGGCCAAGTGCGAGTCAGACTCGCGAAAAGTAGGGTAACGAAGTCATTTAAAAAAATAAATGTTTATTTTAAAAAATCAAAATTATATTTACAGTTGGTAATAGAACATTTTGTATGAAAAATCTATGAAATTTCGACAAATACAACTGCACATCTTTGGTTGGTCGACTAATATTCCTAGACAAAGAAGCCTACTTAGCCATGCGTGATAGCTTATTCCTTTTATTTATTTATTTAACAGTTGATTGTGTACAAATACGATAACAAACAGGTCTAATATGTCCTACTATTTAAATTTTTTTAGATGTCCTAAAATAGCGGTTTAGCTTGTAGGGGGGATGGGGGGACACGTGACTCGAATAACGATTAGCACACAAAAGCTGAATATTTCGTAAACCGATACCCTGAATAAAAAATATTTTTAGCAAAACCTAAGTTGTTTTGAAAGACCTATACAACGATACTTCATACAATAGGTTACGTTAGAAAAAAAAAACACCCCTATTTACATGTAGGGGAGGGGAGAAAAAAGAAAAAATAACCCCCTCTTTACATGTAGGGGAGGGGGGAAAAAAGATTTTATTGTACAAATTAAATAATTTAATCCGTAAATAATTTTCTAAAGACTATTTTACTAACATAGGATAAAGAGAATATACTATAAAGATTATGGATTAGCGGTGATCTGAAATTAAATTATTATTCTATTTATTATTCTAATAATAATTTAAAAATAGTACACGTCGGGAGTTTCTTAAATGTTTAATTTATGTAATACATTTAGGCGAGAAATTCTTGTAAATATGTATATTATATATAATCTAAATCTCGAAAACGGCTCCAAAGATTTGCTTGAAAATTAGTATGTAGGGAGTTTTAGGGGCGAAAAATCGATTTAGGAAGGTCTCAACAACGAGAAAAACTCGGTTGCAGAGGTACTAGTTATACAGGGTGTTTACGCCGTAATCATATTTTTAAAAACTCGCGCGTTATGTTGTGTGTGTTCAATCTTCCATATCCTGTAATATTCCTCTCCCTTTCCCACTCACGCATCGAATATGGCGCCTCGAGTGAGAAAGCATACATCGACGCCGTGCCTGCTGGTGTCGAAACCAAGAACTAACAAGAACAAAAATGTCTTCCGAAATGACATCGCAAATGAACGCGTGTCGCTCCGCTAATAAAAATAAATTTTAATACCCAACCGCTGTAAAATACCAAATAATCTGTGTGTGTGCAATCTGAAGTGCTAAGCAAAGTGCCTACCGCAAGGAGTTGCAGCTGGAAGAGGAGAATTTGAGCCAGCGCCGGCTGATCACATGCCAGTTCCTTACTTCGTGCATGGTGAGTCCCTCTCCTTTTTTTCCTTACTTTTAATTCCTGATTGAACACACACGAATAGCCGCAATATTTCATCCGCTATATATCACCCCGCTCCGCAAAATACAGTCCACTTAATTTTCAAAAAATCCGAACCGGCTACACCACAGGGTGTAACGAAATTGGTTTAGGTCCCGTTAACTGGGGCTTCAACTCATCATACTGAACTTTTACACCCTGTATATAACGCCCCATACTAATAGATTACGATTAGGCAACTTTGTATGGGTCCATTTTTTGTTCCAAATTTATAGGTTCCTTGTGAAAAAAAGTTAATTTTCATGTTCCTTTTTTTAAAATTTTGGCAATAATTTCAATTTGAATTTTAATCCTTACTGATTATATAAATGTGAAAATGTGTTTGTTATATTTCCATGCTTAAGCACCTCGATCAATCGGGATAAAATTTGGAATGCAGGTACCCTGTTTGGGCTACTTTTTATTCCGTTTTTAGTCGTCGTGATTAATATTTGTAACCATGTCAAATTACAGCTTTCTAGTATTAATAGTCTCTGAGCTAAGCCGCGGAAAGATGGACAGACAGACATGGTGAAGCTAATAAGGGTTCCTTGTTGACTTCAGAACCCTAAAAAGGGGATAAAATATTTTTCCAGTGTCATTGAGCAGCGTTTTGTATAATAAATAAGTATCATTAAATGATTTCAACGTTTCTTTTAATTTTAATAATTTTCACAATAAAGTAGAATTTGAAAAATTTTTGGCTGGAAAGTGACGCTTTTATGTGTGTTTTTATCTAAAAAGTGACGCTTTAATGTAGTTTTTTTAGCTGGAAAGTGACGCTTTTATTTGTGTATTTAGCTGGAAAGTGACGCTTTTATGTGGTTTTTAGCTGGAAAGTGACGCTTTTATGTGTGTTTTCCCTCTGACTTTTAAACTATGACATTGTAAGTTAAAAAAAAATAGATGATAACTTTACGAAATGAACCAAAAAAACCTAACCACTTCGGGAGTGCCGGGAGGGAAGTGAAAACTGTTTAGTTTTATAAGTATTGACCCTGCGAGTGTTCCTGGTAAGGTGTCGGTTTCGGTAAAGGTAATAGTATCGCGAGTTCAATGGTTTTTTCCCATCTCAAAAATGTTTTATAAGTTTTGAACCTGCGAGTGTTCCCGGTAAGGTGTCGGTTACAGTAACAACCGCCTCCGTAGCACAGAGGCAAAGTTCACTGGCTTTACACAGGAGGTCGCGGGTTCGATTCCCGGCGGGGTCAATTGTAAGACTTGGTTTGGTTGGTGGTAGGGCATTTTCTAAGCCCGCCTGGCTAGCTACGACCATCTTATCTAAGTCTTGCCGCCAAATATCAATGTTGATATCATTGGTGTGTTCCGGCATGAAGATAAGATAGCCAGTTCCCCATTGCGTTGGAGAATCTTGGTAAGCACGCTTCCATCTTCGGCAGCATCGTCACTTACCACCAGGTGAGATGTTGTCAAGGGTTTACCAATTGTGAATAAAAAAAAAAGAAAAAAAGTGTTGGTAACGGTAAACAGTGTCGATAGAGGTAACAGTGTCGCGAGTTCAATGGCTTTTTCAAATATCAAAAATACCCAACGCGCTTCAGAAACATGTTTTGGTCATGAAAAATATTTTTTTACCGCCCTTCCCATACAAGTTATACATACATACATACATTACATACATACTTTGTTACATACTTTGACTACACCTCCGATCTACACTACAGTGATACAATTTTGTTATCTTATATCGCTACGTAAAAATGGAGTGATGTTGTAAAAAAAATACTAGTAAAGTGACAAAATATATTTAATGTCGTTAACAATGACGCGTCTCTGGTATACATATATGTCGCAGGTATATTTTCAAAGTCATGATATTATAAATTCACTAGTAAAAATAATTAGTGAAATTATAATATCATGGTGAATTTTCAATCGGCTCCATTTCTTACAATTTCACGGCCTATTCTTAGTGTCATTGTAATTTCACGGGGCCACTATGGTGACATTACAAGAACACTAAATGAGCGAGCGAAGCGAGCGATGTTAGGTTTGGTCAGGTTTCATTGATTAAACAGTCAAAGAGCCTCGCGGGTAGCAGAATGCTTCGCAGAAGAATAAATCTTCGGATTTACAGATGACACTAAGAGTAGGCCGTGAAATTGTAAGCCGAAATGAAGCCGATTGATTATTTACCGTGATATTATAATTTCACTAAATTTTGTTCAGTGAAATTCTAATATCACCACTTTGACAATCTTCTTCTTCTTATCGAGTGACACAGTTAACCGTGCTATCCAAGGGACAGACGGCGGTTCCCTAGTGTTGCACTAAGCATCACCCGCGGTCACATGTAGGGCACATAGATTAACACCTACGGACGTGTGCAACGCGACCTTCATACAAATCTGGAATCAGATGTGCAGGTTTCCTCACGATGTTGTCCTTCACAGTTAAAGCTATTGGTGAGTATATGTACGTAAGTTTAGAAAAACTCATTGGCACATTGGCCGTCCGGATTTGAACCCAGGACCTCTGGTTAGGAGGACCGAGTCGTTACCGGTTGAGCCGACGACGCTTATGACAATATACCTGCACCATATATAAACTGGTGGAATTGTTACCATAAATTCTAGAAAGCCAAACTATTCAGGGTATCCTGACACCAAACAGTATTCAAGCGCTGCCGCTGGACCAACGGGTCAGTCAAATTATACCAAACACTAGCTTTTACCCGCAGCTTCGCCCGCGTGTACATCGTTTTTATGACTGTCTTTTAGGGTGAGAATATTCTAATTAGTAAACTATGCCATTGCCCACCCACTCAGCCATCTCTGTGCGAAAAATCACAGCAATCCATTGATCCGTTGCAATGTTTAAAAAAACTAACCAAAAAAAAGAGTATATTTTCAGTTCCCCCAGGAACTGCATCGGACTATGCTATTTTCACGGGATAAGAATAGCCTATGTCCTTCCCAGTGACACATGCTTCCTGCATGCCAAATTTTATCAAGATTGGTGTAGGTGTTGAACCGTGAAAGGTAACAAACAAATTAGTAAGGATTACAATGCGATGTGTTCTGGCTTGAAGATAAGATAGCCAGGTCCCCGTTGCGTTGGGGAATCTTGGTAGGCCAGTTTTCATCTGCGGCATCATCGTCACTTAACCATCGGGTGAGATGATGCCAAGGGCTTACCAAATTATAATGTAGTTATAAAAAAAACTAACCACTCCGGGAGTGCCGACACAAGTGAAAACTTTTACAATTTTATAAGTTTTGACCCTGCGAGTGTTCCTGGTAAGGTGGCGGTATCGGTGGCAGTGACGTCACAAAGTTAGACTCTGTCGGGAATCGAACCCGCGACCTCCTAATGTGAAGCTAATGGACTGAACCATTACGCAATTTTTTTAATTATTTGGTTAAAAATTTCATCTGACAAAACCACTTTATTATTCTATATTATTATTATGTAGTTTTCTATTTATTTACTTTATATATAAAATAACATTTTATATTCATAGTCAAATATAAATAAAAAGCTTTAGTGCGAAAGAGGATTTTCCTTTGTCGGGTTTAAGCTTTTAAACTTTCAACATCCTTACTAATATTATAAATGTGAAAATGTGTTTCTTTGTTTGTTTGTAACCTTTTCACGCTTCAATGCCTTGACCATTCTAAATGAAATTTAGCATGCAGGTAGCCTGTGTCACGAGGAAGGACATAGGTTACTTTTTATTCCGTGAAAATAGCATAGCCCGATGCAGTTCCTGAGGGAACTGAAAATATATTCTTTTTTGGTTAATTTCTTTAACATTGCAACGGAACAATGGATTGTGTGATTTTTTGCACAAAGATAGTTGGGGGGGGAGGGTGGGAAATGACATGATTTATTAATAAGCACATCCTGACATAGTTCCCGAGGAATCTGGAGAAAATTCATGTCTACGATCGCGAGCGGCTCGTGCACCGCGCACCCTCTAACACAATCACAAAAACGATTTCCACGCGGGCGAAGCCGCGGGAAATAGCTAGTGTTAACATATAAACCCTAATCGTGTTTTGTTTAAGCCTGTTCTCTCTCGCTTAATAACCTCGAGGCAATTTTCGCTGTGACCACCCCTAGTTCAGAATAACTATATGATGGCTTATTAAACTCCCGCGCAATGCATTTTAAGTAAGCGTTGTACTGCTTAGCATGCTGATGAGTGTTTGTATGCTTCGTTATCGTTAGTACTTAAGTGGAACTTAGATTATCATATTGAGTTTTCCTGTACAACGGTTGTAACCAATAGTTGTTTTTATAATGTTCTTTGTTGTACACTGCAGTTGCGCTTTTCTTTTTATATTTAATTATTTACCAAGACTTACTACTCTTTACACAATTTTAAACGTCAAGTCACTCATTTTCTCTAATACACTTTGACTCGTCTCTTTATTTGATCTTGCTACTTTTTATCTACAAGTAATCTAAATCGAGACTTGGCACGTTTTTTAAGATTTTTTTTTGTTGGGATTCAACAATATTCTGCTATATAACTTCTCCCAATTGTCCACATCAAAGACACTTCGATAATTGATTAAGAATTAAGTAATGGCTCATTACTTAATTACATTTTACATTTTACTAAACTCTGTATGTATACACCGTTACTTTTTTATCATCTGCGATATTTTCAAATTCGATTCAGTACCTACCTTACAACTAATTGGTTTAATTAATAAAAAAAAATAGAAAAATAGTATGTATGTAAGAATTTATTTATTTCCTAAATGTCAACATAAACCGTTTTTTTTATGCACACCTTACATATTTTTTTTTCGTTTGAGGGAATAATTCGTCCTAATGCGATTAATTTTGGGGGTTGTTTTTGCTTGATTGAATTAACGTTGTTGCCACTTCGACAGCAAAAGCTTAGTAGTAATAATCTGTTATTTGGTTGTTAATGCGAATAAGTATGATCTGCAAATTAGTGTTTAGAATTTCGAGACAGTCTTACAAAAATGACAAAATTCAAAACAATTTATTTCAAATAGGTGTTTACACACACTTTTAAATAGTCAAAACAAAAAAAAATACAATAAAAATAAAATTACGAATAATGTCATGATTCAGACTACAGTCTCAGGTATATATAATATATCTTTGTCATTTACATAATCAATTATTTTATAATATCCTCTAGAGCACAAGCATTTTTTGACATGAGTCTTGAATTTATTCTCTGACAAACTAGTTAAATTTTCTCGAATTTTATTGTAGAATCTTATACACTGCCCCACAAATGACTTTTTAACCTTACTCAGTCTCGAAAAGGCTATATCTATTTTATTTACATTTCTTAAGTTCAAATTATGCCTGTCACTGTTTTTAGGAAATAAATGCAAATTCTTAGAACGTACATGATGTTTTCATATATAAATTGACTAGCAACAGTTAAAATATTGATTTCTTTGAACTTATTCTGTAACGAGTCACGTGATCGCATCTGATAGATTGCGCGGATAGCTCTTTTCTGCAGGATGAAAATAGTTTCTATATCAGCCGCATACCCACAGTAATATGCCATAAGACATTATACAATGGAAGTAACTAAAATACACTAGTCTCGCAGTATCTACATCCGTTAACTGTCTTATTTTCTTAACGGCATAAGCAGCTGAACTAACAAAATAAACTAAACCTATACATGACAAAAATAAACCTATGTTTTTTAAATTGATATAGATCGTATATCGTACACTGAATCACATTTGAAAGTTTCGCAGGTGATAAAAATATTACGGGGTATGAAGAAAAATAAATTTCGAAAAACCTAAAAGCTTTAGGTGCAAGCTTTTTAGGATTAAAGTACTCATCAATACGAATTAAACGAGCCCAAACTCGATGGGGCCGTGTCGTTTTATTGCAAAGTTCCTATGGCCACCTTCCAGCTCCATCATCAGATCAGAACTATGTCATCATAATATTGCATCGTCACGCGATTTACACATGTATGCAAAATTTCAGCTCAGTCAGTAACCGGGAAGTGGATCAAATTTAATTTGCAATATTTGATGACAAACATCGGGACAGCTAAAACTAAATAAAATCTCGTAATTAAATGCTGTCCATTGGTAAACGCATCACTTGAGAACTGCTGTACCAATTAGGCTACTTAAAGAAAAAGTGTTTGTAATAATTGTCCGAGTAAGATATTTAGGAGAATAAAATTTGGAAAATTCGAAAAAATCTAAAATTGTTTTTTTTATTGGATTTTTGTATGAATATGCTATATTCACGAATCGATGCCCCCTCGTTTACAGTCATAAATAAAAACGGGTCAAGTGCGAGTCAGACTCACGCAAAGAAGTGTTCCGTAGTCTTTTCAAAAAATTAATGTATATTTTAAAAAAAACTAATTTGTATTTGCAGTGTGTACTTATTAGAGAATTTTGTAAAGAAAATCTATGAAATTTTCACAATGCCAATTGCACACCTTAAGTTGCTCGACTTCTCGTATTAAGTACTCCAAAACTAAGAAAGCCTACTTAGCCACGATAGTGTTCCTTTTAAATTTATTATAATGTCCTACTATTTTTTAAAAAAAATCTAGCGTCCTAAAATAGCTTTTTACCTAGTAGGGGGGTGGGGACACTTAACTGGAACAAAAAGTACCACTTTAAAGCCTAATATTTCGCAAACGGATCAAGGAATCGAAAAATTGTCATAGCAAACCCTTATTAGTTTTAAAAGACATATTCAACGATACCCCACACGGTAGGCTACGTCAACGAAAAATAATTTACCCCTTTTTACATGTAAGGGATGTACATTCTTTTTCTTAGCGTGTCGATGGCAGACACTACACTGTAGCAGCCCAGAATTTGGCCACGTTAACAGCATTATCAGCCGCTGTCGTGAGGTCTTCCTGCGTGCAGATGTAAGGGCACGCAGGGCACGATGTCAAATGTTTCATCGTTTGAACTGCACCGCACAAACAGTTTAATTCACTTTCACCCAAAAATACCCACCTGACCATGTTTTCTTTCTAGGGATGTACCTAAAAAATATTTTCAAGATTTTATTGTACCACTTTGTATCTTCACGAAATCACGTTTGTTGTATCATCCTACTATATTTCGCTATTGTCTTCACGAAATCAAGTTTGTTGTATGGGAGCCTCCCTTAAATATTTATTTTGTTCGGTTTTTAGTATTTTTTGTTATAGCGGCAACAGAAATACATAATCTGTGAAAATTTCAACTGTATAACTATCACGGTTCATGAAATACAGCCTGGTGACAGTCGGACGGACAGCGGAGTCTTAGTAATAGGGTCCCGTTTTTACTCTTTGGGTACGGAACCCTAAAAAAACAATACGCTCATGTATACACGGAAAAAAAGGTTATCTTAGATGAAGACAATATCCTCTTGGTCAAGACAATCCCTGTTTCCTATATAAGGAAAACAACATTGTCTTAGATTAAGTAAAATATTGTTTCAGTTTCATTGTCTTCGTCTGAGAAATTTGATTTTAACTGAAGAATTACGTAGATTTGTTTGAAGAATATACTAATGTCTTCACTAAAAAATATGTGGTCTAATTACCATGTAAGAATTTTGTTGACTTAGTTGAAGAATGTCCGTTGTCTTGGTAACAAAACAATAGCTTTGAAGTAACACTATATTATCTAGGGTGAAGCATCTACTGTTCTTGGCTGATGTTCTTGGATTTGAATTAAGACTAAATTGTTTTGGCTGACAAGAATATATTTCTTAGGCAAGACGACATTCTATCGTGAAGTATCAGCTATTCTTGGATAAATACTATGTGGTTTTGAGGCAAGACAACATATCCTTAAGTGAATCACCCAATATTCTTAAAAGAGCAATTTTTTTCGAGGCAAGACTAAATTTTCTTAGGTGTAGCATTTACTATTCTTAGCCGGAGATAATTTTGTCTGGATGGAAGACTCGTATGTTTTATATTGAGAAAGGATTTCCTCAGGTGAAGCATCTACTGTTCTTGACAGAAGAGCAACTTCTTTCAAGGCAAGACAAAAGTTTCTTGGGTGTAGCACTTACTATTCTTAGCGGGAGACAATTTTGTCTTGAGGGAAGACTAGTTTGTTTTAAATTGAGAAAGGATTTTCTTAGGTGCAGCATCTACTGTTCTTGGCAGAAGAGCAATTTGTTTCAAAGCAAGACAAAAGTTTCTTGGGTGTAGCATTTACTATTCTTAGCCGGAGATAATTTTGTCTGGATGGAAGACTCGTATGTTTTATATTGAGAAAGGATTTTCTCAGGTGAAGCATCTACTGTTCTTGACAGAAGAGCAACTTCTTTCAAGGCAAGACAAAAGTTTCTTGGGTGTAGCACCACAGATTACTAATTAGTTATAGCACTTACTATTCTTAGCGGGAGACAATTTTGTCTTGAGGGAAGACTAGTTGGTTTTAAATCGAGAAAGGATTTTCTTAGGTGCAGCATCTACTGTTCTTGGCAGAAGAGCAATTTGTTTCAAAGCAAGACAAAAGTTTCTTGGGTGTAGCATTTACTATTCTTAGAAGGAGAAAATTTTGTCTTTAGGAAAGACTCTTATATTTTATTTGGAGACAGGATTATTTTAGGTGAAGGATTTACTGTTCTTGGCAAAAGAGTAATTCGTTTTAAGGCAAGGCAAAATTTTCTTGGGTGTAGCATTTACTATTCTTAGCGTGAGATAATTGTGTCTTTAGGTAAGACTCATATGTTTTATATCGAGACAGGATTTTCCTAGGCGAAGCATCTATTGTTCTTGGCAGAAGACCAATTTGTTTCGAGGCTAGACTTTTATGTTTTATACTAAGATAACATTGTCTTCGTTGGAGCATCTACTATTCTCAGCTGAAGATAATTTAGTCTTGAAGCAAAACTCGTGTGTTTCATACTGAGACAGCATTTGCTTGGGCAAAGCATTTTACTATTCTTAGTTGAAGATAAGTTGTTCTCAAGGCAATACTACTGTTTTAGCTGAAGAGAATTTGGTCTTGAGGGAAACTTCGTATGTTTTGTACTAAGACAATTATCCTATAAAGACTAATATTTTTGCTCAAGAGATTAGATGGTAAGTAACGTGTGTCATACTGCGATAACAAAAAATATTGTTAACTCAGTATGTCACACGTCTCTCACCATCTAATCTTTTGCGCAAAAATATTAGTCTTTACAAAAAAAAATGTCACTCAGTACAAAACATACGAGATTTCCCTCAAGACCAAATTATCTTCAGCTAGAACAGTAGTTTTACCTTGAGACCAAATCCATTTCAACTAAGAATAAGATAGTAAGATGCATCACCCATAAAATGTTACCTCAGTATAAAACATAAAAGTTTTGCCTTAAGACCAAATTTTCTTTATCTAAGAATAGTAGATGCACCAAAAAAACATACGAGTTCTGCCTCAAGACCAAAGTCGCCTCAGCCATAAATAGATTTTACAATAAAGTACATGTAGTCTGATAGTCTGAATATGGCAAACAAGTCTTTCTAAAACCAAACTACAGCTAAATAGCAGTCATTACATTATCCACAAAAATACTGTCTGAGCATAATATACATCACAAGAATTACCTTGCCTCAAAACTAACAACCCTTAAACTAAAATTAGTAAATTAAAGACGGTCAACAAAAATACTGATTAGATTCCAACATTTATTGAAAATAAAAATTGAATGGGGTACCGTACACTGTTAAATATTTTTTTAGGAACGGCGGCTCTTAATTATATAAGATACTTAACATAAAGCTAGCAGTTATACCAGGGAACAAAAGTACTAGTTAAGTACCTACTCATGAAATGATATAACTTTTACACCACAACAATTTTCTTTCTATAATATAATTTTATGGCTCATCTTGGCTCGGTCCCCATCACAAACCGTAAATCTGACCACGAAAATTGACAGAATCTGTTTTTATGACAAATGCCGACAAAATCTGGGTGTAATCAGATTTTTGCTAGGTGCTGGAGTTTCGGAGATCCAAGGGTATACAAAACACTCTTATATCTTTTAATCGTATTCTGGTATTTTGCAACTTTGCGACAAATTCCGATAAATTTACGACTAATTCACAACGTAGTCAGATTTACGGTTTGTGATGGAGACCGAGCACTAGTATCTCATCTTTGACCGAGCTGAGTCATACATATAACTTATATAATATTCATACTATCTAGGTTGCAATTTATTATATTAAGTGTCCGACCCGAAATGTGGTTGTATGTATTGCTGGTTGAACTGAAAAAAATAAAATACAAAATGTAGTCATGTGACCGAAGATTTTGTATGGGAGATCTATAATGCTTCAGTTTACCTGGCAAATGTGTTCCTATAACGAGACTCATATACCCTCTTTCGGTTCAGATACTTAATAAACTAAAACCTGGAAAAAACCATGCATATACCTCTACCTACTGGCATCGCTCGAAGCTACTGGGAACCATCACTGCAGGTACTATCAACCTATTGGAAACCATTGCTGAGCTTAGCCTCCTGTATAACCCGTCATAATTGTGTTTACCCCTACTTACTGACATCGCTTGAAGCTACTGGGAAACCATCACTGTGGTTAGCCTCTTGGGAACAAGTTGGGCTTAGAGTTAATGTGCTGGACGGCACAATTATGATCTGATATGTGACTTAGGCTGATGGTTCCCCGGTAGCATTGAGCGATGCCATTAAGTAGAGGTAAACATAATAATGACATGTGTTATACATGAAGATAAGCTCAGCAATGGTTCCCAATAGGCTGATACCAGTGATAGTTCTCCAGTAGCCGCCTTGAGCGATGCCATTATGTATAGGTAAAAACAATTAAAGCATGTGATGTACATTACTGAGCCCAGTAATGGTTCCCAAGATGCTTTAATATGCATTGTTTGAAGTTTAAATTAATTAGTAAAAATTATAGCATGTAATGTACATTACTGAGCCCAGTAATGGTTCCCAAGATGCTTTAATATGCTTTGTCTGACGTTTAAATTAATTAGTAAAAATTATAGCATGTAATGTACATTACTGAGCCCAGTAATGGTTCCCAAGATGCTTTAATATGCATTGTTTGACGTTTAAATTAATTAATAAAAATTATAGCATGTAATGTACATTACTGAGCCCAGTAATGGTTCCCAAGATGCTTTAATATGCATTGTTTGACGTTTAAATTAATTAGTAAAAATTATAGCATGTAATGTACATTACTGAGCCCAGTAATGGTTCCCAAGATGCTTTAATATGCATTGTTTGACGTTTAAATTAATTATTAAAAATTATAGCATGTAATGTACATTACTGAGCCCAGTAATGGTTCCCAAGATGCTTTAATATGCTTTGTCTGACGTTTAAATTAATTAGTAAAAATAATCTAAAGTAACACTGTCATTTACATTCTGTATAGGGTTACTAACATTAGGTGGGTGCGATTCAATAGGTACCTATCTATATTTCAAAAGAATTCCAATGTTGCATAGCTCAAATCAGAGGCCAACTTAAAAAATACAAGAGGGCATGGCCCTTAACAAAAAAGAGTTTTCACAGCTCAAATCAGAAGTCAACTTATATACTAAAATTATAGTAATACAATCAGGTGTTCCGCTAAAAGGGTACGAAAAAGCTTTTTTTTAGCCAGTGCCTATAATATCTATTATGTTTGCAGCTGCTTCGTTACATAATAATAATTTACATTTATAGTACATTTTTTAACATATTTTGCATTTTCTTATATGATAATAATAATTTAAGTTTTTAAATGCACAGAATAACATTGATTCACTTTTCTTATGAAAGTAGGTGCTGTACACTCACAATCTAACTAAACGAACTAATCTGGTCTGGGAAGTAGATTCCACAACAAATTCCATATAATGTGAAGAGTAACCTACTGTAACATGCCCTAATTAGCACTGTACACATAAATGATCATTTTCTTTTAAAAATACTTGGTCTATTTTATAAAATATTGGTAAGTTTATGTTGTACCTGTACAAAACAACATTTTTATTGTTGTATTTTACTCCATTGATTTCGAAGTATGTCTGGTTTTCCACAGATTGAGTCTTTTTTTTAATCCAAATATGTTCCCGAATTTTCTGTTGGGAACAGAGCTATAATTTTTGCAGTAAGTCTATTATGTTCTTCATGATTTGATATGGCTGGAAAAGAAGCATTTTTTAAATGAAATTAAGTCCTGGGAGTCGTCATATTATGTTGCATGTCATGTAACATATTGAATACCATATGTCATGGTCATGACATAACTATGTATGACTATGTTGTGTGAAGTTATTCATTCACCTACAGTAGCAAAGTAACAGACCGCCATAGGTAAGTAACTAATGTATGGAAATGTGACACCTTGTGTAAACTCCCTAGTCTAAGTAACTAAAGTATGATAACAGTACATTGTTGTAATAAGCCATATTGTCAGTAACAAATGTAAGGTAGCAGACATGACCTCCCTCCAACATGGCCTGCCTGCTGAATGTTGCTGTAATAAGCCATATTGTGAGTAACAAATGTAAGGTAGCAGACATGACCGCCCTCCAACATGGCCTGCCTGCTGAATGTTGCTGTAATAAGCCATATTGTGAGTAACAAAAGTAAGGTAGCAGACATGACATAACCTCCTTGCAACATGGCCTGCCTGCTGAATGGTGCCTAAGTAAAAGCACAATAAGTCAAGGATATAAGGTGTTCCCTCAAGACAAAACTATCTCCCGCTAAGACATGAACGAACCCACCATCCCCTACCCACCCTTTTTAAAACCCGTGTAACTTCCAAACTAACCCCGCTGTGCTGGTATGATTCGGGTAATTATACATATTGCGGGCCCCTATTACTTTTGTTTAGACAAAATACAATACTTAATAAAAGTAACACCTATGTCCTTTCTCTGTCACAAGTACAATGTACCAACTAAACCATCCATCCCTTACCTACCATTTCTGAACGTAGCCAGACCTGTATTGGTTTTTAGGGTTCCATAGTACAACAAGGAAGCCTTATAGTTTCGTCATGTCTGTCTGTTCGTCTGTCTGCGGCCTAGCTCCTAGACTATTAGTAGTTAAGAGCTGAAATTTGGCAAAGATATATATAATAATAACAAGGAGAGAACTGTAAAAAAAATATGGAAAAAAAAACTTTTTAAGGCTACCTCCCCTACAAGTAGGGATGTTTTTTTAGCTTGTCTAACCCAGTGGTATGGGGTATCGCTGGATAAAGCTCTAGTCTTCTAAGACCATTTTATAATTTAGGGTTCCGTTTTCGAAAAAATAGGCTTGAAAGTGCTGAATTTTGTTGGAGTCGAGTGTCCCCACCCCCTAATAACTAAACCGCTGTATTTTTAAATTTAAAAAAATTCATGAAAGTAGTCTAATGAATTTAAAAGGAAAACTATCAAAGTTAATAAGGCTTTTCTAGTTGACGAGCAATAGTTGATCATAAAAATATCACTTTAACAAACATATTTTATTACATTCTACGGAACCCTACATCGCGCAGGGCCCGACACGCACTTAGCGGCCTGATTTTTTATCTTGAACTGCTGCAGTAAGCACTGGGTGATTTTTACAGGAAGTGGCATATTGACCAGCACTAGCACATTCACAGTCAGACTATACATACATCCATGTTAGCTTAAACTCAAACATTGAGATCCGTGATAGAAAACATCATGAGGAAACATGCAGGAGGCTGGTGGTGGTCTTACACACTATATACTTACTGGTTTATGAGGCGTGTGAAGATATGTCTAATTATTATATCTGTCAATGTAGTCCGATGCTTAAAAGGCAAACTGTTACGAGCTTTGTAGTATGCAAGAATGCTGTTTGTGATGTTGAAAGAAGATTGCGATTGCGTAGGTCAAACTCTGGAAAAGCTGATCTGTTTGTGAGCATCTGCAGCACAAAGTCATCATCTAAATCGGACTCGAATTCACCCACTGAGTTATTTTGTGCACAACTTGGTATAGAACTGACTGACAGTTGATGTTGTACTCTGAAAAAAATTAAAGCTATTGATAATCTATAAGTAGGTACAAAACAAAACAAAGATTTGACTGGCTGATGAGATGAGTTGTGGAGCTGAAACAGTTGCATTCATGATTTACTGAGAAAATTATGTATTCCAAAAACCAAAAACCGGTGTGACAGATGGCATCCTAATAAGTAAGTTTTGTACATACCTCTGCCATTAGGTGTTCATTGATTTTCTTTCTAATGTATATCCTTGTGGACATTTTTGGGCTTAGCTCCCTCAGCAAATCATCGGATAAGTCCTTAAAATGGCTTGCCTTAATGTCATTCTCTGAAATCAAGCACAGTTCAAATCAATTATACTGACTCCATATAAGCCGGGGAGCAAGAACTGCAAGCATGGCCTGTGTCCACGAGACGGTTTCTACACGGCACAGCGACGTGCTGGCGCCGGCTTCATATGTACAGACCTGCATGGAGCTCCATTATATATATGCCGGTGCCGGCGCCGGCTTCATTTACAGACCTGTATGGAGGTACATACATACCTGGCTCCGGCCCGGTGCCGTGCCGTGTTGAAACCGCCTCGTGGACGCATGCCCTAAGAGTGTACTAGTAGCCGCTATCAGAGACTCGAGAGTAAAAGACCTCGTACACACTAACTGTGGAGCTAAAGCCTTGGGACATACAATTCTATACACTTGCCTGTGAAATCAATGATCTGCATCAATCTGCCAACTTGCTTGCACTTCAGCTAGGTATTGGAACTAATGTCATTGCTAGCTGGGCTGGTGTTGCTTTTCTGGAGACCCTCGCCAAAGTCGCCAATCGCCACACAAACTAATTTGCACTTTGCACAAGTTTGCACACGATAAACACTGAGCATATTTTATTCTAATCTAATCACTCCGATGCGTCTCTGCGGCTGGACGGTTTTTATAAATTGAAACAATTGAATGTCACAGTTTCAGTTATTTAGTGTTGCCAGGTTCAGTTTTCACTTTACCCTAGAGCTAGCGAACCGTGCTCCCTCACAGACAGTCCTAAAAACGACAACCACGCGGGGGCGGAGGAGCCGAAAGCCAGTATTTAAATAAAGAGGTAGTTGATCAAAAAGCACTGGGAAAACTAGCATCTTAAGACCCGAGCACAAAGCCATAAACACTTACTTACACAATCGTACTTATTCTAAGAACGCAGCTTTTTAATTCGTTACAGACTTATTGTTTCAAATACAGTGTTTCAGTAAGTGTATATTGGATCTACTTAATCCCACTTGTTCTCGTTTAATAAATTACTATGGCGTTGCATCAAGTGATAACAACGGAAATTATAAATAGATAAATAAAAGTGATCGAGTTTGTATTTTAGATACAAATTAATTTGTTTGACCATATTAAAAATGTTATAGTTTGTTATATTTTTTTTTTAATTAAAAATTTGAGTGCGTTTGACAGCAACTCACCTGATGGTGAGTGATGATTGATGATGCAGTCGAGGATGGTACACGCAAACTCAAATAATGTAATTTACTCACAAAGACCTTTCATTTGATAACCTACATGATATTATATTATTTTTTTATTCACAATTGGTAAGCCCTTGGCATCATCTCACCTGATGGTAAGTGAAGATGATGCCGAAGATGGAAGTGGGCTTACCTAGATTCCCCAACTTAATATGTTTCATTATTATTTTTTTTATACTTACCACCATCTTTATAGCTGATCAGTCAACTTAGTATGGGAAGTTCAATTTTTTATTTGCGATTTGACTATGGGTTTCATGGGGAAAGTTGTTCAGTTTCATGGGTAGAAGCACCAGTTAAAATAGTTTCAGCTAATTTTGTTACACCTTATATTTGCGTTCAGGAGATCATACTAAACGGATTGATACCTTATAAACCTATATCCGAAAAGACTTGTACCAAAGTCGTAGTTATTTCAGCGTCTTTTTGTAGTCTTGCAGACCTGCTAGTCTGCAAAGTGAACTTCTGTATTAATATGATCGTGCGACAGCAGCAGCACGCATACGAACGTGCACGAACTTGTTCGAAAGCCAAGTCAAGTAGTTGACCATTTTAAAACATGGCATACCTACGTGCGCTTTTTTGTTATCCAATAACAAGTGACAAACACAAAATATCCATGGATCATCATCATCATCATATCAGCCGAAGGACGCCCACTGCTAGACATAGGCCTCCCCAAAGGATCTCCACGACGACCGGTTCTGCGCTGCCCGCTACATTGCTCGTAGAACAGATGGCCGTTGGGGCAGTAAAGTTCTCGAGTGGCGACCACGCACAGGAAAGCGTAGTGTAGGCAGGCCTCCCACTCGGTGGACCGATGACCTGGTGAAGGTCGCGGGAAGCCGCTGGATCCATGGATATTCCATGTTTTAATTTGTGAATGTGATTTTCAGTGTTTTGTACTGGCTTTATCGAAACAGTGGCGTATTCTGCGTTTTGACACATAAGTGTCTTTGATATTAGAAAACATTAATTAAAAAAGGGTCTTCACTTCTGTTACATTTGAATACGGTAAATCCATTTGTCAAAAAAACGAAATTTCTCAAAATGGCCTATTAATTAGTGTTTTATTTTGGAGCAGCCGAATAGTTACCGATTACCTCATTTAACGTCGTTCTACATTACAACTGGTAACATTATAATGTATCTGGGAGTCAAGGACGTGATTGGCCGGTAGCTCAAAAGATGTATTCTTTGTTTAAGATTTGAATTCTTGAATTGAAGAATATAATCTTAATTATCAAGAATCAAATTCTTATGCCTCACCTTGGCACCCTATAAATGGACTGCGACACGCTCCGTGTTTTCTTTGCCCTCCACAACCTAAGATGCAATATTTGTGAACCCTACGAAAATGCAGAAGCTTTCAGCCCGACGCTCTATTGGCACATTTAGTTAGACTCAGCCATGGTGGGCAGGACACTGAGCAGGGAAGTGGGCAGCGTGAGAAGTAGGTCACTCGCGCTGCCACTGCCACTTCTCCTGCGGCTGCGGCTGCCATTGCCGCGATTGTCAGCTTTCATGCGAAAGTCAAAGGAATCGGCTGGGTGTGAACACTCACTGGCGTCGATGCTGCCGCAGAAGTATTTATTTAGGGCTATATTTCCGACAGCGGCAGGAGCTGAGTGTAAACCCGGGTTTAGCGTGAATCTAAAAATGCATAATAATTGAAAACGCTAAACACTTTAAAAAACCGACTTCCATCGCAACAAATTAGTACATTTTTGCATTATTATTTTTGGTTTTTGTTAATTTTCTACTAAAGTACTACACCGATTTTGATAAAATTTATATGGGACCACACGGGAAGCACTAGCTTTCAAATAAAAAAAGAATCATAAAAATCGGTTCACCCAGTCAAAAGTTCTGAGGTAACAAACATTAAAAAAAACATACAGACGAATTGAGAACCTCCTCCTTTTTGGAAGTCGCTTGAAAATAAGATGTTCTCCTGTTGGAGACCATATATTTACTGGTTTGTTTTTTTAAAAAAACTGGACAAATGCGAGTCGGACTCGCCCACCGAGGGTTCTGTACGTAGATACATATGATAAATCATAACAATGCAAACTTTTATTACTTATCTACATATAAAAAAGGGTTTTTTTTATTCTTCGTCATAAATCAAATAAATTTTCTCCTGTTGAAGAGCATTTGTACTGCATTCTTTTTCAATGTAATTCTTTGGATAAGTTTAAAAACGGACTTAAATGTGGCCGGGCCAGCCAGGCGCTTTCAGCCCGGCCACTCTATAACTCGATCATCATGACACTTAGAGCACAGTATATATATTAGCTTAGAGTGAATCTGAAAATGCAGATTATCTAAAAGAAATTTTCTCTTGTTTGAGAGCATATGTATGGTTTTCAATGTACTTCTATGGTTAAGTCAAAAAACGGACTTAAATGTGGCCGGGCCAGCCAGACGCTTTCAGCCCGGCCACTCTATAACTCGATCATCATGACACTTAGAGTGAATCTGAAAATGCAGATTATCTAAAAGAAATTTGCTCTTGTTGGAGAGTATATGTATGGTTTTCAACGTACTTCTATGGTTAAGTCAAAAAACGGACTTAAATGTGGCCGGGCCAGCCAGATTCTTTCATACCGGGCACTCTATAACTCGATCACCATGATACTTGGCGTGAATCTGAAAATGCAGATTATGCACAAGAAGTTTTTTCCTGTTGAAGAGCATTATGTACTGATTTCTTTTTCGAAAGTAGATCATCATCATATCAGCCACAAATCGTCCACTGCTGGACAAAGGCCTCCCCCAAGGATTTCCACGACGACCGGTCCTGCGCTGCCCGCATCCATCGGCTTCCCGCGACCTTCACCAGGTCATCGGTCCACCGCGTGAGAAGCCTGCCTACACTACGTTTTCCGGTGCGCGGTCGCCACTCGAGAACTTTACTGCCCCATCGGCCATCTGTTCTACGAGCTATGTGCCCTGCCCACTGCCACTTCAGTTTAGCGATTCTGTGAGTTATGTCGTTTACTTTAGTTCTCCTGCGGATCTCCTCGTTTCTGATTCGATCACGCAGAGAAACTCCGAGCATAGCACGCTCCATTGCCCTTTGGGTGACCTTGAGCCTTCTTATGAGGCCCATAGTAAGCGACCATGTCTCAGTTCCGTAAGTCATCACTGGCAACACACACTGGTCAAAGACCTTAGTCTTGAGACACTGCGGTATTTGGGACGTGAAGATATTGCGAAGCTTCCCGAACGCTGCCCAGCCGAGTTGGATTCGTCGATTGATCTCTTTCTTGAAGTTGGAACTACCTAGCTGGACTGTTTGTCCCAGGTATACATATTCGTCAACAACTTCCAGTGTAGAGTCTCCAACCTTTAGAGGAGTGAGTGCGACACGGACATTTAACATTATTTTCGTCTTGTCCATGTTCATTTTAAGACCCACTTGTTGAGAGACCTTACTGAGGCCATCGAGCATTGTGCCTAAGTCGTCCATAGTCTCAGCCATGACCACGATATCGTCAGCGAATCGGAGGTGGGATATGTACTCGCCGTTGATATTGATGCCGAGTCCACCCCAGTCCAGAAGCTTAAAAACAGGGCGGCGGTGAACAGTTTCGGAGATATAACGTCTCCCTGTCTCACTCCTCGCTGCAACTGGATCGGTTTCAATTTCTGATCCTGGAGGCGGACCGACATGGTGGCGTTTTCATACAGACACTTCAACACCTCGACGTATCGATGGTCAATTTGGCACCGCTGGAGAGACTGTAGCACAGCCCAGTTTTCGACTGAATCAAAGGCCTTCTCATAGTCCACAAACGTCAAGCATATAGTGGCTGATTATATACTTCGGTCTTCTGTATAATCTGCCGCAGCGTATGTATGTGGTCTATGGTACTAAAGCCTTTTCGGAAACCGGATTGTTCGGGAGGCTGGAAATCGTCAAACCTGCGTGCGAGACGATTCGACTCTCGAAAACAGCTTGTAGACATGGCTCAGAAGTGAGATGGGTCTGTAGTTCTTCAGCAGGGTATTGTCACCCTTTTTGAAGAAAAGCACGACCACACTTCTGTGCCATGCCTTAGGCGTTTGTCCCTCGAGTATAACGGAATTAAATAACTTCTGAAGAGCTTTTAGTACCGGTGATCCACCTGCTTTCAGAAGTTCAGGCGTAATGCCATCATCACCCGGTGCCTTGTTGTTCTTGAGCTGTTTGAGAGCCATTCTTATCTCGTACAGGCTGACGTCCGAGATATCTTCGGTATAGTGTCGGGTTAGTCTGGCTCTTGGGTCTTCAGCCAGATCGCTGACAGGCAAACGTGTGGTCTTGTACAAAAGTATATATGTTATAGTATATATATTTTATGTTAGAAGCACATGTATTCTTAGTGTTGTTTGATGTAGGTGCTTTGTTGAAGAGCGTGGGTGATCTCGAATTTAAATTTCATATGTACGAGTACGTTTATCCGACGCTCTTACGGTGAAGAAAAACATCGTGAGGAAACCTGCACAGCACACGCCTGCGGAGAAACTCGCAGGTTGTGTGTGAAGTCGACCAACCCGCACTGGGCCCGCGTCGACTAAGGCCCGATTGCCCTAATTCAGGTTAGGCTCAAGCCCCTCGGTGGGGACGTATATAAGCTAATATGATGAGGTGCATTGTTGAACGAGTTTTAGAGGAGAAGGTCGAGCTACATTAAAGCACAGATTACTAAATAGTTAATTAAAGTAACTTTTTCACGTTACTATAGGAGGAGATTCGAAAGAAGCAGGTACATATGTTATTTGAAAGGAGAACATTTCTCCTGCATCTTCAAAATCATGCTTAGTATACCTAGTTATCGAGTTATAGAGTGGCCGGACTAAAAACGTCAGGCTGGCCCGGCCACATCTACATTCATTTTCTGACTTAACGAGACAAGTACTTTATTGAAATAGAAAGCAGCACATACTCTTTCTAACAGGAGAACATTTATTCTGCATAATCTGCATTTTCAGATTCACGCTAAGTATCATGGTATGGAGTGGTCGGGCTGAAAGCGTCTGGCTGGCTCAGTCACATTGTAGTCTGTTTTTTGACCTAACCAAAATAATTGAAAAAGATAGCAAAACATATGCTTTTCAAAAGGAGTACAACCCACAAATATACTTCAATGGCTCTAGGCTACGTGGCCGGGCCATGCAAACGTTCTTTCTGTTAGAGTGAGTAGGTGACCAAAGAGTAAAGTAACCGTTGACATGGGAGAGAAACAGACAGTTTTGTTTTAACGATTTAACATTTAATCAATCCTGTTTATAATATGTTATACAGGATTGTGTATGTTGGCGTAAAAAAAAACCAAAAATGACATCTTGATAACCCCTCATTGTGGGTGCACCAAAGGCCAAATCAAAACTTTGGCGCCATCTGGTGACTGCGACACATACCATCCAAGGTCGACTGAGGTGTCAAACGACGCAGAATATCATAAGGATTTATGTCGAAGAACATGTAAGAGAGAAATAAACCATAGGCTTAGAGATATAAGGTATAAAGTCAAGTACATATGGTACGCAGATCAATACTGCATTGGATAAAGATAATTGGTATTCTTGATTTAAAACATTTATTATTTTATTCTTGGAAAAATAATACCTACCAAAAAGTCTTGAGCCAAGAAAAAAAAGTCTTGGTTTGAAATATTTAAAAATTTCCAGATAAGATAACTTGTATTCTTGCAATAAAATAACCAATATTCTTAAAAGAACACTAATAGTCTTGGTAAGCAAAATAATACACTGTTGGATAAAGACAATTGGTATTCTTGATTTAAGACTCCTAAAGTATTTACGGAAGATGAAGAAATTCTTGGAAAAAGAATAATATATTCTTTGAAAAAGAACAACAAAAAGTTTCGAGCCAAGACAATAAACGTCTTGGTTCGAAATCAATAAAATTTCCTGGTAAGACAACTTGTTTTCTTGTAATAATTTAACCAATATTCTTAAAAGAACACTAATAGTCTTGGTAAGCAAAATAATACACTGTTGGATAAAGACAATTGGTATTCTTGATTTAAGACTCCTAAAGTATTTACAGAAGATGAAGAAATTCTTGGAAAAAGAATAATATATTCTTTGAAAAAGAACAACAAAAAGTTTCGAGCCAAGAAAATAAACGTCTTGGTTCGAAATCAATAAAATTTCCTGGTAAGACAACTTGTTTTCTTGTAATAATTTAACCAATATTCTTCGTAGAAGAATATTTATTTTTGATTTTTAAAACAATATTGAGTTTACTTGAGAGAATTTTATATTCTTGGTATCACATGGTTTGAAACAATTAAGTATTGGAGCAAGATAAAGATATTGTTCAACAAAGAAAATTTTATTCTTCGTTCGAAAACAAGTAAAATTTATGTTAAATGAAGACAATAGAGAGTCCTGACCTATATTATTTTTCTACTCCTGTCAAGAATATAAAAGTCAAGAATATATTCTTCAATTTAAATTATTATTTTCTTGTATTCAGAAAACAAGAATAATATTATTTAGACTGAAGAATAAATCAGATGTTTTAAACTAAGAATAATATTGTCATGACTGAAGACAATATTATCTTAACTCAATTCCCGAAATAGTTTTCAGTCGAGAATGAGTAATATTCTTGAATTGAGAACTCAATATTCTTGAACTGATAATATTTAATTTCAGTCAAGAATAAAAAATGAGAATAAATTATTCTTAAATTAAGTAAACAGTGTTTCTTGGGTCAATAATATATACTTAAGTTAAAATAATATTTACTTGGGTCAAAACAATATGGCTAAGACAACTCATGTTCTTGACTGAAGTATTCCTTTTTTTCCGTGTAGCCAGGAAACTTTCAACGCTCAATAAAAAAACGCCTAGACTGTATTACATACAAAAAAATACCAGTTATTTACGCGAAATAATTACTCTGCGTCGTATAGGTAGCGTTGAAAAATGATTTTTTTCCCATTCACCAGCATTGTAGATAACTGGGAATCTTGACGCACTGAGTCGGCAAATTGTTTAAACATATAGTAGCTCTTCGGTTTTCAATTAACTATAAACTCTGTCTGCAAAGTTTTCTATAGACTAGCGGAGTCTGTGGTACAGAAGGGTCGAGTCGGTGAGTTAGTTTCGACCCCGAGCGGGCGGCGACATGAAAGGCTCGTTAAACTGTTTTGGCAAACTTGAGATTGCAATTATTTCTTGGTAACGTTCAGTCGGGTAGTGTCACACGAGCGCGCCACTTAATCGACGCAACTTTTGTCGTGCCAGGTGAGATTAAGTGCGATTTGCGAAGGGACAGTGACTGTTAGGGTCTTTTTAAGTGTTGTTTTATTCATACGCTACTTAATATGATAACTACTATCTACATATTATAGCGTAGTAATGTAGCGCGGCCTTTATCCACTAAGGTTAGTGATCTTAGAATTGTATTGCAACTTAGATTTTGTCACTAGCTTTTCCCGCGGATTCGCTCGCGTGGATATCGTTTTTATGACTGGCTTTGAGGGTAAGTGGTGCGCGAGCCACAAGCAGCTTGCGAGCGTGGACATGATTTTCCTCTAGATCCTGGGAAATCTTTAGATTTGCCCAGCGGGTCATCTTGTGAACAAAACAAACGGAACATTTTTACAACTAATCATCATAAATTTATTTTCATCATTTATTAATGGCAATCATATCAAAAATCTGATTGCACATTAAATTAAATTATTTATCCTTCTCAACTGGACTAAAATTGAGCGAGCGAAGCGAGCGATAATAGGTTCCGTTAGGTTTGGTTGATTATACCGTCGAAAGTTCCCCCCTCCTGGGTGGCGGATCTGACTTACAAAATAATAAAACAGTTTTGCTTAAACCAGATAAACGCTTGTAGGTGAATAGTGGAGTGCCATGAACCTAAATTGTTGCTTAGTTAATTATATTCTGAGGTGAGTATTTTGCTGTGCAATCAGTAACTTTGATGGGAATTGGGATTATTTTATTATACAAAAAGTAGTATTTTTAAATTGAGTTTAAATACTAACTACCCCAAAGAAAACGCAAGCGGATCTAGTTAGTTTTCAATAAAGTAATTTAACTAATGGCGGCGCTGGTAGCTGGGGGTAGCCCCATATGGAAAAAAAAAAAGATTCCAAATATAGAATACTTTTAAAATGGATTTCAACCGCCTCCATAGCGTAATGGTTGGTATTTATGTGTTCCGGCATGAAGATAAGATAGCCAGTTACCCATAGCGTGATGGAAGCGGGCTATCAATATATATTGTAATATTGGTAAGCCCGCGTCGATCTTCGGCATCAACGTCACTTACTTATAAATTATAAATTATAATAATAAATAAAAGGGCTTATAAATTATAGATAGAAGAAATAAAAAAGGACACTTAAGACAGGAGTAACACAGGGATGTACATACATCATCCTTCTTCTTCTTATAGTGTGGCACAATTAACCGTACTATCCAAGGGATAGACGGCGATTGCCTGGTGTTGCACTTAGCATCACTCGCGGTCACGTGTAGGGCATTAACCTTCAACTGGTGACGTGAATGTGAGTCACAGTATTGGAGAGGTGACGTCATTATGACGTATCAATAAAAAGCCATAAATACTGTAGATTAAGTGTAAGGGAAATAAAATAGATGATGTTATGTAAATGTAGGTTAGTTTGTTTCTAAAATAAAACACACTTTTGACATATTAAACGTAAACTTAACTTTATTCATACACTTGAACTTAATACTGAATTTTGGTCTGTGTTTTGGTAGACATGAGATCTATTGACATAAAATTAATGAAACTGAAAAGAAAAATAACAACCAGCCTTATTTTCTCATTTAGACTTAGGTAATTAATAAAAAAAAACAATTTTTGCATATTGGTTACACACAAAAAATAATTTGATTCATTTTGAATGAAATTTTACAAGAACAGCTCACAAATAAAACATAACACTAAAGGTGACGTAACGTCAAAATGACGTCGGGTACCATCTAATACCTAAACTGTGCGCGTGCGACGTCCGTTCTGTGTATCGGCCGACGCCAAACTTCACACGAGGCAGCTACTAGGGGGCGCGGTCGCGGGGAGCAAGCCGTTTCTGAGAAATACAGTGTTTTTGTCGTTGCGACGTCAAATTGACGGTACGTCACCAGTTGAAGGTTAAGATTTACACCTACGGACGTGTGCAACGCGACCTTCATGCACATCTGAAATCAGATGTGCAGGTTTCCCCACGATGTTTTCCTTCACCGTTAAAGCAATCGGTAAGTATTATATGTACGTAAGTTTGAAAAACTCATTGATACATTGGCCGTCCTGATTAGAACTCGTCACCTCTGGTGCAACATCCTTATCAGACCTATCTTGGTTTGTGCGAAAGTCGTAAAGTGAATTTATCGCACTATGGTGTTCTGACTTTTGCCTATCAGTGTATTATAAGTTTGTTGCAATTTAAAAAAAAAACTACTTTCCAGTAATGAAATTACACAGCCACTTTGCGTAGCTTTTTCTTAAATTTATTGACGACCCTGAAATCACGTATTTTGAGTCTTCTTTTTAGAAGGTAAGGAGAATTTTATCGTGTTTGAGTAATAATATGTATTTTATCCGAGGAGTTTACTGATGTATGAGTACGTTTACCTATACTTAGTTAAATTAAATTGTTTTTTTTTCTAAGAAATCATGGTAACACACAAATTTTTCGCTTCTTTCCTCGGCAATAAGTGGTGTTCGCAACGTGTTCCATTTTAGGTAGCCTGGTCAGACAAATCTGGCCAAGTGCGAGTCAGAACCGTACACTTAGGGTTCCTTACCATCATACTAGATGGCGCTAGTTTCTTCATGTTTAAATAAAAAAACTAGTTTTTTTGTATGGATACCCCCCTTATTTTTTAACTTTTTCTAACTATATGTTTAAAAGTAGACCATTTTTCTCAATTTTTGCATTGGGCGCACTCTTAACTTGTTGCGCACAGATAATGTTTGCAATAAGTTACACAGACGAGAAACGTGGTAAGTGATTAAAGCAATTTAGTAATGACCAATTCTCTTTCACAGCGAAACTGGACGGCGTAAAAACGTACATGCGCATGCGACGGGTGCCGACCCACCTCCAGGTGAAGGTGATAAAGTGGTTCGACTATCTGTGGCTGACGCAGAAGTGCTCCGACGAGGAAAAGGCTGTCTCCTGCCTGCCTGACAAACTGAAGGCCGAGATCGCCATCAATGTTCATCTGGATACGTTGAAGAGGTAAGCTCAGATGGTAGACTACTATCTCGGTATTTTTTTTTATTTATTTTTTTTATTTAAAATTTGAGTGCGTTTGTCTGCACCTCACCTGATGGTAAGTGCTGATGCAGCCGAGAATGTAACACGCAAGCTCAAATAGTGCCTATTCACTCTTATTATCTCATTTCAAACGGAGAGAGGTCTACTGTTGACTAAGGGTTTGCTTAATAATGTAGAGTAAACACCTATACACACTATACAGCTTAGGACTCTAGCTTGGGGTACGTAGCTAAAAAAACCATTTTTTTTTCACTTTTCTTTTAATTTTCTTAGATTTGTATATCACTTTATGGCTCTGATGGCTAGCTGAAGCTGATTATTGTTTTCTGCTAAGTCTAATGTATGCAGGCGTTCTGCTTAAAGATAGTGATCTTTGCAGCCCAAATGATAATTAAAAAAGTAAAAGTTTAAAAAAACTAAAACTCACTTCAAAATGAAATTCACTCAAAAGTATGATATAATATTATTATACTTAAATACACAACATTAACCAACAATAACGAAATCAAAGGTGGGTACGAATTAATTTGGGGGCTTTAAATTTTTTTGAGGTCGGTACCAGCACACAGTTACTTACGTATCAAATGTTTTAGATTCGATGGCATTGCTAACACCGACCTCAAAAAAATGAATTATCAAGCCCCGAATTTAATTCGTACCCACCATTGATTTCGTTATTGTTGGTTAATGTTGTGTATTTAAGTATAAAAATATTATTTCATACTTTTAAGTGAATTTAATTTTGAAGACGGTTTTTAGTTTTTTTAAACTTTTATTTTTATTTTCTTTATTTTTAGTGATAATGCTATCTATCTAACAACGTTAAACCCAATCACCTACTCACCAATAGGAATTATCAAATCATAATACATGTGTTTCATTAACAGATACAAAGTCCTGTGGCTTCCATCATCATCTCATCAGATGATGATGGACGATTTAACTCCATAACATGTAAGTTATGGAGTTAATCGTCCATCATAAGCTCATCTGAATAACCTAAAAGAATACAACCTATCGGTCTATGCATACCTACATATATATCTATGTATAATATTGAAAGAATTTTCCTACAACTCCTAACCGTTGAGGAGTTGTACCTTCCTTCATCAGCTTATCAACATGAGATGATGACTAACAGACGCAAGTATTTTAATAGTTTTAGAAAACATATGAATCACGTAATAAGTGCTTACGTTATAAGTAATTTGAGGGTTGGTCTCGGTTTCCCTGGGATACTATCATCAGATCCTGACTTGGTGACAATGGTGACTTTCGAATGAAAAAATAATTTTGAAAATCGGTCCACAATTGACGAAAAAATCGGAGAACATACATTAAAAAAAATATATACAGTCGACTTAATACCTCCTCCTTTTTGAAGTCGGTAAAAAATGAATATAGGAAAATCGTAATGGAGTTCCAAACGCGAGCCACGAAAATTTATATTTTATACTTTGAATAACGGCCAGTACGCCTACACAAGGAGATGCGATGGATGGATGTAATTAATGACCAGTGAGATAATTACAATACCTAGACTTCTTGCACATGCATCCAGCTTCTCCCTTGTCCCTTAAAGCTTCACTAGATCATCACTCCAACCTGGCATATAGCATGAAGAAACATTTCTCGAGTAGAGACCGCGTGCTGGAAGACGGAGTTTTCACGGCCCTTCTCCAGGTCCAATGGACTGATATCTCAGACAGTTACGAAAATATAGCTTAATTTACCCCGATGTAGATCGTATAACTTCACAGCAAAGATTGGCCACCCGCCTATCATCTAACACAACAACACAACACCCCACAGTCATCGCGTCACCAAATCTATGGAAATAGATGGTCAGTTGCGCAGTTTTTTCACTATCTTACTAATTTGTCCCACTGATGGGACCACGAGAGAGACTTGTTTGTCGTAGTCCCACTGCTTGTAACAGAGAACTACATTGAAATTCATAGGACAAAGCATAATGTTGATTAAATTGTAATCATGGACGTTTAGATCGTCGTCACTAAATACTGTTGAAAAAGATGGTCACTGTTTTTTCATAGTCCCACTAATTTGTCCCACTGGTGAGACCACCAGGGAGACTTGTTTGTCGTAGTCCCACTGCATGAAACAGAGAACTACATTGAAATTCATAGGATAAAGCCTAATGTTGAATAAATTGTAATCATGGAGGTTTAGAAAAAGGTGATATCTAACTTGTTTGGTTGTACATATTATTGTTTATAAATAGATATTTTTTTAATTTTAGAGAGCTCTATAGTTTATTAAATCGTAAAGAGATCATAGGTATAGTCATAAAGCTCGATGTTTATTGAGACAAAGTGTTATTATTCTTTCCAATCTGTTACAAATCAATTGAAATAACTGAAGATCTAATATTTGGATAAAGAAAGGAGAGATAGTTTAATGTATGAAGAGCAACAAATTTATAAGCACCAAGGCAATAAAAGTGGGTTAGTATGGACAAATAACTGTAGTTAAGTAAGTTGTAGATAAAAAAGTTTATGTATTAGAAGCATCACAACGCCGCCGAGAACACATCGAGCGAGAGACTGTATAAGGATGTAGTGGAACACATTAGTAGGACAACAAAAAAACGGTGATCTGATGAAACACTATTCTGCGTAGACTTTTAAGCTGCTTTGTTCATTTAAAGACCCTACTTACATATTATCGTGTTTCTACAAAAATACTCCTTTAAGTATTACGTTTTTACACTGAAGCCATATCACACCCCAGACACTTCATAGAAACGAGTGAGATGTGATATACATAATATCAACAACCGACGTAACTATAGGCATGAATGTAGGTAGGTCTGAAACACCGGCGGCATTGGTTTGTTTGATATTTACTGAATGTAACAATCAACAGTGGCCACTTGGTAGGTAGGTAACTTATATGAATAAAATTGTTCTTCAAACATAGCTACACGAGCGCTGGTCGTTGCTTTTGTCGGTGAAACAATCTCGTATTTAACAACCTACAATAATAGTCAATCACATTCCGTGACCACATTCTATAATATCACATCACTAGATATTTCTATACAACTCATATCAGATTTTCACACTATCTTAACAAATTAGTGTTTCAATTACGAAAAACCATATAAAATAAATGAAGTTTACAACATACCACGAACGAAATACTGCATTTCTAAAAGAATGTACAACTAGCTAGAATAAAGATTCGTACAAACTGATTGTTCTTAGATTTATTCGTGTAATACTAGAGTGAACGACCAAATACGAAATAATGAACTGGCTTTTTGTGTTGCGTTTGGATATCTGTTAAAGCTTTTTTACTGCCTTTATCACTATGTGATCTAAAACATCAGTAAAATGAACAGTTTACTGAATTTGAATTTAATAATTCCCAAACGAAATCACAGGCGGTCTGGCGCGGTCGTAGCTCATCCTTTTCGTTCGATAACCAAACTGTAACCAATCTGCGTGACGGTAGAGTGAGGTCGAATCTGAAGTACTAATATATATACTTTGGTCATAAATGGTGTCTCAAAGCACTGAAACCACATGCCATTCGTAATTAGTGAGACACTTACTACAATATATTTGGAAATTATTCTATATCAGGCAAAATTTTTGATATAGGTCTTTGTATGTGATATCTTCTTAAATTTTGTATTGGAAGGTGCCATTTTTAAATTTTTAATACAGCAAAAGTGCTATAAATTTTTCACGTGTCAAAAAAAACTCTGCAACGCCAGCTGCATGTTACCCCGTCCAAAATCCCAGAAGATGTGTAACAGAAAACATACATAAACCAATTTTATTACATTTTTGGGTTCCACAGTCAACAAGAGACTATATTCGTTTCGCCATGTCCGTCTGTCTGTCCGCGGTTTAGCTTAGAGAATCTTAGTAGGTACTAGAAAGCTGTAATTTTGCATGTTTATTCACCTACCCCATTGTGTGTGGGGGGGGGGGGGGGGCGGTAACATATAGTAGGTTTTTGAAATCTTTTGCGCTTCATTTTTTCATACAAACTGAAGAAATTGAATATTTTTTATTAATTTACAATTGGTAAGCCCTTGGCAAAATCTCACCTGATGGCAGGTGACGATGATGCCGAAGATGGAAGCGGGCTTACTAAGATTCCCCAACGCAATGGAGAACTGGCTAACTTATCTTCAAGCCGGAAAACATCAATGTTGTTAACACTGATGTATGGCGGCAAGACTTAGATAAGATGGTGGTAGCTAGCCAGGCGGGCTTAGAAAATGCCCCACCACCAACCAAACCCAGTCTTACAAGTTGACCCCACCGAGAATCGAACCCGCGACCTCCTTGTGTGAAGCGAATGGAATCACCATTACGCCACGGAGGCGGTTAAAAATGCGCATAAAAGTCATTTAAAGACAAAACAATATTAATCAATTTACATGAAGAAGACGAAAAGGAAAATCTCGACCGGGACCTTGTTTTCTTTTGTAAAAGAACAAAGATATAAAGATCCGACCTCTCTTACCAACCGCTCAAGCTTAATATCCCGTGTCGTATAATTAAAACGAGAAACATTCGCTTTTACGTCCATGAATTATGCAAAAGTGTTCGTTTACGATCCGTAAATTTTTGTCACCGAATGGCACGAATGGCGTTTTCCTTTTTTTGTGCGTGAAGCGTGCAGTTTAGAGCCTAGGGTATCATTTTTTATTTTCTGTAGGTATACGTACGTTACGTAGGTAAAGTACTCTACATTCTGAAATAGCAAAAAGGTTAGTCGACATCACAGGAGACCGAAGAGCTGGCAGTTACCTTGGACAAAGAATTAGTCTAGCTATTCAAAGGGGGAACTCTGCCAGTATCTTCGGAACCTTGCCTAAAGGGACTCCTTCTCATAATAATAGGTCGGGGAAAAAGTTTCTTCTAAAACTTTGTAATCAAATCTCTTTGCTTTTATTATTTTTACTTGGCTGGTTATAATAAAATGAAATAAGTGAACTTTTAATAATAAATAAAAAATTAAAATTCCCGCCATTTTAAAAAAGTTTTTTCTGGCTATGAAAATGAGTGAAAGTAACGAGAAAAGTAGCGACATTTGAAATTTCATGTAAAAAAGGTAAAAATGCTACACTGGCCTCAAATAAAATTTGTGCTAATTATGGATCTAATGCAGTATCAATCAGTAGCACAAATTTAGTTCAAGCGTTTCCAGTATGGAAATCTGAACGTTCAAGATGCAGCTCGTTTTGTTCGCCCTGTTTGAGTTTGCATACAAAATACGAAAAAACTTTTTCCCCGACCTAATATTATATTTTTTAAGGTTTTTAGTTTTTGGTTCATTGTTCTAGTATATATATTTTTTATTTCTGTATAAATAAACTTGTAAAACTCTACATTTTACAAATATTGCTTAATTTGGGTACAAATTTAGTCACCGAATATGACGTGTACCTGGGACAAACAGTTCACTTAGGAAGGTCCAATTTGGAGAAAGATTAATCGTCGAATCCAACTGGGCTGGGCAGCGTTCGGAAAGCTTCGCAATATCTTTACGTTCCATTTTTTTTTCCTTATTTGGAAGGAGGGGGAGAGATGCATCGTGCATACCAAAACAGCCCGGCTGTACTGGTTATGTGAGACTCACAGCGGAAGGCTGAACCTACCCACTAAAACTCCCTCCATGGATTTAGGTCAATCAAGACCGTAAAATCCTTCATCGGAGCGACCCTTAGGGTAGGGTGTGAGTGCGTTAAAAAAAGAGGGGTTGATCCAAACGCGCCGAGGAGATAGCCAGCGCGCCCGATGCAGGGGGCCCTCCCAGGGACTGTGCCATGGGGGGATGGCACAAGAACTGAGTGGTGGGTGGAGACGATAGTGACCGTAAAAGGCTGCCTTGAAAAAGGCGGCCCGAAATTAGTAAGTGCCCCAGACTGACGATGGCTCCCCGACGATGAATGGCGTACACTAGTCGAGTTACGTTCGCCTCCTCAATGTGGCCACGATTCCACGTCCGGTAGCTTTTGCTCACGAGGATCCATCGCCGGACACCACTGAAGTACACAACACGCCGGCCTCGAACGTCCAAAGCAGGCCGCGCTGCGACTTGTGTGGCCACGTTGGATTCCCGACGATGGAAGTTACGCTCGCTTCAGGTCGACTAACGCCCCGGGATTGTCAGTAGCGGTGGTTCGATTTCCACAGCTGCGATCCTGCGTGCTCCTCCATCCGGCGATGATATACCTCCGAAGCACACGACGACCCGAGCGATGTCCTCCGTTTCCTCCTTTCTCCTTCTCACGTCCCAAATACCGCAGTGTTTTAAGAGCAAGGTCTTCGACCTGAGTGTGTTACCAGTGATGACAAACGGAACTGACACATGGTCGCTTACTATGGGCCTCATAAGAAGTTACAAGGTCACTCAAAGGGCAATGGAGCGTGGTATGCTCGGAGTTTCTCTGCGTAATCGAATCAGAAACAAAGAGCTCCGTAAGACAACCAAAGTAACCGACATAGCTCTCAGAATTGCTAAATTTAAGTGGCAGTGGGCGGGGCACATAGTAGAACAGATGGCCGTTCGGGTAGTAAAGTTCTCGAGTGGCAACCGCGCAGCGGAAAACGTAGCGTAGGATATCCTCCTACTCAGTGGACTGGTGTCCTGGTGGAAGTCGCGGGAAGCCGCTGGATGCGGGCAGCGCGGAACTGGTTGTCGTGGAAATCTTTGGGGGAGGCTTGTGTCCAGAAATGGACGTCTTTCGGCTGATATGATTTAGTCAAATTTCTAGTATTATAAAACTTGTATGGTTTACTTGTGATTTGGTCAGGTGATGTGTATTATTTTAGGGTGGAGATATTTCAAAACACGGAAGCTGGATTCCTGTGCGAGTTGGTACTCCGGCTACGACCTGTGCTTTTTTCACCGGGAGACTACATCTGCAGAAAAGGTGAATTATTCCGAAAACATATTCCTTTTTTCTCTTTTATAATTAAAACTGTATAGTTTACTAATTTACTAAATAATTAATTAATGTACATCGCATTCGGGAAGTCTAGTTCTATCTTCATGTCTTAAACACCATAATGCCTGAAGACAAAATTGCAGATCCGAAACGTGCAGAAAGAACAATAAGACTTATTTTAGTCTCACGCTCACCGTCAGCGCTCATAGCTCAGCGCGTAGTTCGTCAGCGCTGAGGCTCAGTCAGCGTGGCTCCTTTCAGTATCGTCACACCCCGGACACTCCATACAAACGAGCGAGAAATGATATACATAATTATAACTGACGTATCTATAGGCAAGAATGCAGGTAGGGTTGAATCACACCGGCGGTATTGGTCACGAAATGTTTGTTAGTTATTTACTGCATGCACACTGCAAGATACACTGTGCTGCAAGCAACAATCAACAGTTATCTTACATGATTAATTAACTTACATGGATAAAATTGTTCATTTGTTCTTCAAACACAGGAGCTTTTGTCCGTGAAACAATCTCATTTAGCAACCTACAATAATAGTCAATCTCAATCTATAATTCCGAGATCACATTATATAATATCACACCACTAGATATTTCTATACAACTCATACTTTCACACCATCTCATCAAATTATTACAAACAATCATCACAAACAAAATATCTCATAAGCCACAATAACAAACTGACATCTGACATATGAAAAACATAAAGGAACTACATTTCTAAAAAAAAAGATACAGCTAGTATGAAGATTCATAGGAACTGATTGTTCTTAGATTTGGTCGTATAATATTGGTGGTCAGCCAATCATGATACGAGGCATGCTGAGACGCCGCGGCCGCCTATTGGCGTCGAGCGGTGAGCGGCGCGCAAAGTAAATATAAGTGACGTTAATCGCGCATGCGTAGTTCGTCCTTTACGTTCGGTAACTAGTTGCTTTTTATTCCGGTGTACGAAATCACAGCGGCGCGCAAAGTGAATATAAGTGACGTTTATCGCGCTTGCGTAGCTCGTCCTTTACGTTTGGTACCCAATCTACATCCAATCTGAGTGACGGGGGGGTGAGGTCGAATTTAGAGAGCGGCAGGGAGTGTCCATACTGTACGTTAGTACTAATATATATACTGTGGTATCGTACTGACTGGACGCCTTACTGTAAAGACGACGATCAAAATGCGGGGTGTATTAATTATTGCTGCTTTGTACAATTCCAAAGAAATAAAAACCGGCGACGACGAAGACTCCATGTTGATTGAGCAGAGAGCCGTTGCAGGAGACTTTGTCTTGTTATATGGCACTTTGAGGGTTGACGAAAGGAAATTCTTTAATCACTTTCGAATGTCAACTAGAACGAATTACTGGCAAAGATAGAGGATAAACTGGTCCATTGCAGCTATCGCTTTCGCGATTCGCCATGACTGTACACGCTGTACACGCTGACGACGTCCGCTCCGCTCGACACTAGAACGCTCACTGAAAGCAGAGGCGCTCGTGCGATGTTCAGTGTAGCTATCAAGCTACGCGTCATTCAAAAACGCTTCCCAAAAGTTCATATATCTCGGCCATCAGCGCCGAAGGTGCGCGTGCGGTCGGCGTGAGATTAAAATTAGCCTTAGTCCACAAGCTCAAAGTCACACAGCGTAACAAAAAATACCTGTGGACACACCAGTGGTTCATTGCGGTGGGACTACGGGTGAATGTCCCACTATGCCATGCACAAAAGAGCTATGCCTGGAGTTTCTCTGCGCGATAAAATCTGAAACGAAGCCACTCGCCAGAAAACCAAAGTGACCGATATAGCTCAGCGAATCAGCCGACTGCATTAGCAATGGACCGGACACATCGCAGAACCAAAACCTCCTGGAAAAAGTGAGTTCTGGAATGAAGACCGCGTTTAGGTAAACGTAGTGTGCGACGTCTCCTGCCAGGTGGAGCTATTATTGTCGCAATAATTCTAGTGACAGCTGATATAAGTGGCGAGCCTTTCGGGAGGCTTATGATAATGCTATATAGTTACTACATCTTACACGGTTCACCACTGTAAATTAAATGAAACACGAGATTTGATTAGACCACCGCACCCAGTGTCAGCACGATGGCAAGTGTCAAAACGTATTCGATCAATAATATCATGTATTTAATAAACTGTTAAAGCGTCGGTGGCGTAATGGCAAGGGCCGCTACCTCCTGTCCGGGAGGTCGTGGTTCGATCCTGCCACGTACCAATGTGTTTTCGAATTTCGATTACATATGTATGTTTATTCGACGCTCTTATACGGTGAAGGAAAACATCGTGAGGAAACCTGCATACGCCTGCGAAGAAACTCGAAGGTTGTGTGTGAAGTCGACCAACCTGCACTGGGCCCGCATGGTCGACTAAGGCCCGATCGCATTAATTCAAGGTAGGCTCGAGCCCCTCGGTGGGGACGTTTATGAGCTGATATGATAAATAAACTGCTGGACATAGGCTTCCCCCAAGGTTTTCCACGACGACCGGTTCTGCGCTACCTGCATCCAGCGGCTTTCCTTGGGGGAGGCCTATGTCCAGAAGTGGACGTCCTTCGGCTGATATAAAGATGATGATTTAATAAAGTACACTCTTAACTCTTTCTCCAGGTGAAGTCGGGAAGGAGATGTACATAGTGAACAGAGGGAAACTCCAGGTGGTAGGCGACAACGGGAAGACGGTACTAGCTACACTCAAAGCGGGTTCTTATTTTGGAGAAATTTCCATTCTGAACATGGGCACAGCAGGTAAACAACTTGGTAAATATCGCCAGGCCCGAGACGCCACGCCACTATTGTTTTTTTTATTGATTTTGAAAAGTTTCGAAAAGCAAACGTTGAGAGGAGACGCTGCAATCAGGCCGAGGGAGCGGCCGCGACGCTACCAACAGGTTCTGGGACATCATCGCGAGCTGGACTGCTACCGTTCACTCTTGCGCATCCTTGCTTATTTGATTTTTAGAACCTGACGCATGGATAAAGCAACAGTCAGCGGTAGCTACGTCTTGCCTCAGATTCATAGGGAATGCTTTCACATTTTTTACACTTTATTTTCATCATAAATTTTGACATTTTGGCTGCAATTTTACTTTTAATAGGGATGACGAATGCTAGTCATCTGATTTACTTTTTATCATCTATCGAAAACGACGTTTTCTTCTAAAAATATTTGAAATACCTAGGCGTGACGTCATTGTTTAGCAGCGTCATTTATGTACTCATTTTGTGATTTTGGTGAATTAAAAATCGAAGACTTGATAGAAAACAAAACGAGTAAGGTTTTCCGAAGTTTAAGTAGGATGGCAATTTAGTGATCAAGAGTTCATAATTTATTTCTGATGCTGTCGTCATCCCTATTGTAGTTATATCCTTTGTTTTTATTTACTTACATTTTGTATTTTTATTGCACGATCATTTGACAATAAATTTAAAATTGTGGCTTATTATAAGTTTAATCTTTCAATACTTGCATCATAAGCATCGAATTTTTTGTTTGCGACTAGTTCGTATCTCCTTTGTTGAATTGAAGGCAGTGTCCCCGATCGCTTTGCATCTCACCCTGAATACCTAGGTTTTTATATTTGGCGTGACCTCTTGGTGCATGTTTTTCCTTAAGTTAAGTATTCTATAATTACTATTTTTTCATACTTTTTTAGGATCTTTCGTCCTACTGTCGGTTGAGTTTCAACATTTCATTTAAGAACCTTGGCATTGTAATTTTAGTAAACTGCTTGGTTCTTTGAATTTTCAGTAATTAACTAACCAATTTTAAATTTTTCATAAGCTTTATCTTTGTCATGAAGCACCAGTTGAAATCCGATAGTTGGCTTTTTAAAGTTATTTTTATCTAAATCTTGCCCTATCCGTTTGTGATGTCCACTTAAGAACTACCCGACGTCATTTCGACCAAACAAATAATTTAATTTGCTTAATGTGTCCTTGCATTGAATGTGCCCCACCCGGTGTTTGGCCTAGCTGGCCTATGAGCTGTAACTTGCAAGGGTTCAGCTCATAAGCGGCTTTGATCGAACACCGGTTGGCACGGAGTGTGTGGATGACACGTCGACAGGGAACCGGCGGACAGCATCGGTGCGCTCCGTGGGCTACTCAGACCTGTTCGTGCTCAGCAAGAAGGACATGTGGGACGTGCTAAAAGAATACCCTGCTGCGAGAGTGCGGTTAGAGGCGATAGCTGTCAAAAGACTCGAGAAATACAAGAAAGCGCCTCTTGAAAAAGGTGTGTGGCTTTTTCAAATCCCTTTATAGTGTGCCTTTCCATTCGAAGAAACCATTCATCATTACAGCTATTGCTCGGAGATTATATCAGTCTTTTAAGGTAGGTACATAAAGCTCTAATTGATATTGCGTCTTTACTAGAATCACCTATTCAGTCTACATAACTTTTAAAAAACTTTGGAAATTTCGATTTTTGCTTACACCAACGGAGTGGTCTGTTCCAGTGGCGATGGGGCGGTGCCAATCGACGCCTGGGCTGGTTGAGACCGCCGGCCGCGTGCCCATCGAGGAGATGCAGCTGCCTCCCTCAGCAGCCCCGATACCGATGCACCCCGTGCACCTGCCTTCTTACCGGGACCACCATTATAGGTGACATTAGAAGACATAGTTAAAACCTTTTTTCCTACAGATATGAAACTGGATCTTGTGAGGTTAGATGATTAGGCTAGGGTTTAATGGTAAAAATGGGAGAGGGTACCTGATGCAAACATTGTATGTTGACAGTTCTTCAATAAGCCCCCTTCGTGTGGCGTCACCAGTCGCTTCCTTAGCGTCAAGCGCTCGCAGCAGCGCAGCGGGCGGCGGCAGTGTGGCGGCCGGCAGCATAGCGCCCCGGGTGATGCTCGACTCACACGACGTGCTGGAGTGCGAGATTAAACGGCTCAGGGAGCGATTGTACACGGTGGAGACGGAGAACGCTGCGATGAGCGCCAAGCTCAGTCAGCAACAGTGGGAGGTAGATCAAAGGTAAGATCCGCTTTTTCTCGTCAGTGATCAACATTGCTAAAAAAATCATAGTAGTAACAGGTTTCAGACAACAGAAAACAACAATACCGGAGCACTCAAAGATAAAAAAAAAAAAACATTGATGCAGTAAAAAAAATCGGAAAAGTGCGAGTCGGACTCGCCCACCGAGGATTCCGTACAAATTTGTAGGCAAATATTATAAACATAACAATGCAAACTATTAGGTACTAAATATACCAAAATTATTAGGTACCTACCACCTATATTTAAAAAAAGAAAAAAAGATTTTTTTTAATTATCGTCATTAATCGAAAACTATACATCATAAAAATAATTAAAAATCTGTTTAAGCTTGTGCCAATGAAGCCCTTTCATACCCCACATGACGCGGTTAGCTCAATTCAAAATTTGGACCGCCGCCGTACTTGCTTATTTGATTACGTATTTTAAATTAAGACTATATTTTTATGAATTAATTACAAATTTAAAATTTCAGATTTTTCCTTATATTTGTAGTATAAGACGGTATTACTTGCCAAATTTCATAGTTCTAGGTCAACGAAAATACCCTACGAATTTTGATTCCCTTGAAAGCGTTGAAATGTCCTTTTTTGCGGCATAAACGGACGTATCTTTTTTACGTTAACTTAGAAGTTTGTTTTTTTTACAGCTTTAAGGGACTGTAGACCGGAGTATATGGTTTTAATTTCAACTCGATAACTCCACGCGTTCCCGAGATAAAGGGTATTGACAGACAGACGGACGAACGGGCAACAAGGTGATCCTATAAGGGTTCCGTTTTTTTCCTTTATAGGTACGGAACCTTAAAAACATCATATCTCATTCTTGATGTGTATAAAACCCGCGCAGATAAAGAATAGATCTGAAAATGGCGTCCGCTCGCCTGCTATCTCGCTCACACTCTATCGCACGCTAGTACTCTATATTGTACTGTGCTATCGCTATCTATTAGGCATAGCATGAAAGCATGCGAGCGTACGCCATTTTCAGATTGATACTTTATCTGCGCGGATTCTACCTAGTATCATTAAGAATTCTATATAAAATGTTTATGTTGTAGGTTGCAAGAGATAGAGATGCAAATCTGCGGCGGCAGCTCGTTGAGCTCGCAGGAGGACAACGAGCGGAATCGCGAGAGCATCATTTAACGGCGCGCCTCGCCCGAGCCCTCGCGGCCGCTGCCGGCGCCCCTGCCCCTGTCCCAGATGTCAGCCGTCTACTGACCACTCTTGTCAGCCAAACTGTGCATCGTTTGCGGTCGAGCCGCAAGCGAGACGCCCCCATCTTCCCCGCCCTCGCAGCGGCCCTGTGCCTCCAAAGTGCACTAACCTTGGACTACAAAAACTCATTGCAGTGTTTTTATGACAAATTAATTATTAAGAGTCCATATTTAAATACGAATTAACTTTATCAAATTTATTTATACCATTGTAAACGACTCGCTAATATTTTGACGAGTGTTCGTGGAGTGAGATTTTGCCAAGACAATATTATCTTAAATGTATAATGTTTAGTAAGTACATCGAGTGACGAGTGTCAGTGTGTGCAGTTTTAAAGCATCGTTGGACTAGCTCCGTTTCTAACAGTTTCGTCTGCCCCATAAGGCCACGTGTAATGGGTTTTTAGTATCTATTTTGAACAAGAATTTAAAACATCGTTATTTGATTCGCAGACATCCATAGTAGGGTAACCAAGCACTAAGTACACGTTCAAAATATACCGGCAGTATGGTGTGTGCATAATATTATGTCTATGTTATTATAATTCAGTTTTATTTTTTTTAAAACCGTAAAACTATAGTATTTCCTATGTGAGAAAAAGAGAATCATATTTTTAACTATACTTACCTAAGTTGTTTTCAAAAGACTTAAAAAAGAGGGAGTTTCTCAGTTCTACTGTACGTTTTTTAGGTTTGTTATACAATATCTTCGTAAATTGTGAACCGATTCGTATGATTCTTTTTTTATTTGATAAGGTATGCTGCCAAATTGGTTCCATATAAATTTTATCAAAATCGGTTCAGTGCTTTTTTATGATTTTAACAAAAACCATAAAATGTAGCAAAATCGTACTTGGTTATTGCGATTCGATTTTTTAAACGTTTAAGCGTTTCTAATTACAAGCTTTTATTTAGTTTCACTAGCCCCGGTGTCTGTAATAAAATCTTGCACGTAAAATTTGACCCACTTCCCGGTTTCCGATTGAGCTGAAATTTAGCATACATATGTATATCGCGTGACAATGCAATATAAAAAGCTTGTACCTAAAAGATTTAAATTAGATTATTAAATCAATGTTCAGTGTGTCAATCTGGAGGGTAAATCAACGTAACCGACCTACCCAATTATTTAACCCTTAATTACTCGCATGAAGAAAATCACGTAACTGCTCGCACGGGGTCTCAGGTGACCCCAAATTTTATATTTTTAGTTCTGGACCACTACATTAGCACGGTCAGTGCACACAAATTTTGTACATTTTGTGCATTTTGTTGCCACTTTTCCGCTGACAGTTATTTCAACGTCCACGTCCAGTTAGGCTCAGTAATTTCAAATAAAAGATCAGGGGGAGAAAGGTCCATTTTCGTCTTCTTTCATGAATGAAATCAAAACTGTTTATTTTACAATATAAACAAAAATATATTTATGATCCTGATAATGATCCCTTTCTTTTGATATATGACACAGGATGGTTTGCAAAACTTTTTTTTTAATTTCCTAATTTGTCCCCCAAAATGTCCCCTTATTTTTAAAAAATATTTATTTTCTTTGCACTTCTGTGTCTGGGTCATAGGATTACACCATCCTATCAAATTTCACCTGATTTGGTCCAGTAGATTCGAGACAAATTGGCTGGGACAGACAGACGCACGAGTGATCCTATAAGGGTTCCTTTTTGGTTTTTTTTGTACGGATAGATTGCGTCCTTCCCCTCCCGTGACGTGATCGCTACTAAAATGCACTATTAAACACGAATTAGGAAGCTACCGGGAGTATGGGGATAATTGGAGCTTGGCAAGGTTATTTTTATAGGTCGCGAAAGTACGTTGACCCCATGCGAGCAATTAAGGGTTAAGTGCATAAAGTTAAGATTTTCTGTTAACTCATAAAGGGATGATGGATTTAACTTTGTATCCATTGACTTTGAGCTTTAATTATAATAGAAATCGTTGTATTACGTGACCATGTCTGTAATGTTTGTGAGATATTTTAGTTTTAATGTTTGTTCGTTCCTCTTCTCTTGTTTACAAGTTTAGTATGACTACCCATTTTTATACTAGAATCTCAACTCAGGTATATGTAATCGTATCGTGACGTAATCTTACGTGAAAACGACCATAGTATCTACTTTGTTACATAAAATGGATTTAATAATGATTAAGTAACATATATTAACTAACTGATAAAATAAATCGTTTTGGTAACCTTTAAAACCAATACTGCCAAGTAATAATTAAGTATAGTTAAACGAAAATGTTTAAATATTGTATAGTTATTTAATACCCATTGACTAAATATTCAATGTTTTTTAACTACTTACCTTATTTCTATTTGAGTTTTTTTTAAAATTGATATACAGGGTGACTTTAAATTAGTTCTTCATAACAAAACATATGCATGTACTCATGATTACAAAGAAAAAAAACAAAGAAACTATAGGTCAATTTAAAAAAAATATGGTCCTCGATACATATTAAGTTATCGAATCGGTAAAAATGTATCGAGGACCAAAAGTTTTTTTCATAATCGACATATAGTTTCTGGAAAGTTGTTTGTAATCACGAGTACATTCATATCTTTTGCTATCAATAACTAATTAAAAGTCACCCCATATACCTGTATGTAAGTAGCTTAATGTAACTTTAACGGTGAAGGAAAACATCGTGAGAAAACTGCCCATCTGTTACCAGATGTGTATGAATGTCGCATTGCAGACGTCCGTAGGTGTAAATCTAAATGCCCTACACGTGACTCGGGTGATGCTAAGTGCAACACCAGGCAACCGCCGTCTATCCCTTAGATAGCACGGTTAATTGTGCCACACGATAAGAAAGAAAAGTAGCTTAATGAATAATTAACAATTTTTAAAGCTTGTGCATTCGTTTTCTTGATTTGAAAAGACTTCTAATTTTAACCTTATTAATATCATAAATAAAGCATAGTTTTAAAAAAACGGTACCAATGTGTGAAAGTGAGTAATCGTGTATTTCATGAGGCGAACTGTAAATATTAACTTAACGATACGTGTTTTTAAGCAGTTTTTTCATTGGAAGTAATTGGAAGTTGTAACGTGTTCGTTATTGAAAAAAATGTTTTCTTTGGCAGAAAGGCGATAAAACAGACGTTGATAATTAATTATTTTACTTCATTAGCTAATGACATGAGCTACAATGTAATAGAGTCAATATGTCAGTATAGTTTCGCACCCAGTATAAATCCCGGTTACACTATGCATTGGGGGATAAACCACGATTAATTGTAGTTACATGTAAAAAGCATCGATAAAATATGAACGCATTCCTAGACAAGAAATTGGTTATCAACAACTCCTAAAGAATATTGAATTTAACCGTGTGTCTACACATAAAAACACAGATAAAAAATAAATACCTTTAAATTGGTATAAGTATCCTAAATGTCCATAGGGTCTGAAGTGGTATTGTTCAGTATTTTTATCCCCTCAATTAATGTTGCTTTTTAAATTATTTTTTTTGATAAACTATTTTTTTTTATTTACAATTGATAAGCCCTTGCCATCATCCCACCTGATGGTAAGTGATGGTAATTTTAAAAATTTTAATTTTCAACCCCCCACCTATTTTTATTAATTTTCTGAAAACACAAATGTGTTGTGCCGGAAGTAGGTACGTCATTAGTGGCATAACATTCAAACGACTGAATTTCCATGCTTTTGCTTGTAAAAAAATATTATCATTTAATTACACAAGGGAGAATAGGTAAGGTTATGACTGTCAATTTCCTAACTCGTCACTTTCCTTAATTCGTCAGTTTCCCAACTCGCCAGTTTCATCAAATTCGTTTGCTGGTCAATTTCTTCACTCCTCAGTTTTCTTAATTCGACAGTTTCCCCAACTCGTCAGTTAAAGCAATCATAACATTTTAATTAAGCGAGCAAAGCGAGCTATGTTTGGTCAGGTTCGATTGATTATACAGTCAAAGAGCCTCGCAAAGCAAGCCTCCCCCCTCCAGGTAGCATAATGCTTTGTGTTGAAAGTTGACTAGTTATGGAAACTGGCGAGTTCTGTAAACTGTCGAGTTGGTGAAACTGACGAATTAACGAATTACATGAAACTGACCAGATGGACAAACTGACCAGTCATAACCCGACTCGGCCGCGCCCTAGCTATAACACTGAGTTTAAAAACCTTCATTATACTTTTATAAAATCAAACATGCGTGGAATTTATTATGTAATGCCATAGTGACATCTTCGTATAGACAAATCACTTTTTTTTAGAAAAAATACCAAACCACTCAATATTTTTGAAATTTCACAAAAGCTAAATTACTGCAGAAGCTATTCTTTGTTTTTTTATTAAGAGGGGTTCATAAAACTGAACAATGCCGATTACCATAATATTGAGATCTACTGTCCACATACCTACCTACATTATAATTTATAAATTATGTAAAAATACGTTATTATTAAAAATACAACTTCAAAAATACCTAATGTATTTTGCATAGTTGAACACAGAATTTTAAAGTTTAAATTGTGTTAGTTATACAGTAAACGCTTCTTTCCCTAAACGCCCGAGAATATAAAATAGATAGGCGAAAAAATTTTTGACTGTAAATAAAATATTTATTTATTGTTATTATATTCCATAAAATTTTCTTCTTACATATTTCTCGATAGTAAAATGATAAGAGAGACGTATAATGCAATCAGATGGTTAAAAAGATAAACTCAAGTGCTTTTTATTGTAATTAAGCTGGTAAGAGTTAATCTTGGAGAAGATTCCCATTCGCGTCACTATAATTGATTGATATAGATCGCGGCATCTAAGTTGAACAGTGCATAACAGGGATGTAAGGGAGCTCCGTAACCGTAACTGAAACTATCGGATATTCGATATAAAATAATATCCATAACCGTAACCGAATCTGAAATAAAAGTTTCGGATAATATCGATGGGCGGAGCCTAATTGCGACACGTTATGACAGGTTGTTTATTTGCTATTTATATTTTACTTCTGAAATTCCTTAAAAAGCTAATATCCTTATCCAAAACTAACGGATAATCCGAAATAATTTCATATCCGTATCCGGTATAATAATCATTTCTATATCCGTATCCAATCCGTATCCGAAATTTCATATCCATAACATCCCTGGTGCACAATGTATTTTTAGGTCTCACTCGAAGTGCAGGACGCGGGGGTAGCACACATCGGCATCCCTACCTGCACAAACAACCGCTATTTGTGCTCAACTTATACGCCGCGAATTATACCTATGTTTAGTTAGCTAAACTCTTCCTTGAATTTATGGACCTAAAGGCCGCAACAGACGCACGAACTTGGTGTGGAGCAACTGAACCTGCTGTAGACTCGTAGATTAAACAAGGACCTGCCATAAAATAAAACATCATCTTACATTAAATAAGGACCTACTTACATTACAACATTACAAGTTTGGTTGTATGGATGTGTGTATGGATGTTTGTTACCCTTTCAACCACTGGACGGGTCGGGATGAAACTTGGCACACATATAGGTTAGGTCTTGGAATAGGACATAGGCTTCTTATTCCCACGGGAAAATCGAAAACAACGAGGGCGTAGCCGCGGGCGGACGGCTAGTACGATAATAAATGTAAAAATGTGTTGTTGGTTTGTACCTTTTCACGCTTCAAAACCTTGACCATCTTAGTAAAATTTAGCATGAAGGTAGCCCGTGTCATTGGGAAGGACAAGGGCTACTTTTTGTCCCGTGAAAAAAGCATAGTCCGATGCAGTTCCTGAGAAAACTGAAAATATACATTTTTTTTATTAATTTCTTTAACATCACTACGGAACAATGGATTATTGTGATTTATTGCACAGAGGGAGTTGAAGCTGGAAAAAACTCATGTCCATGCTCGCGAGTTGCTTGCGGCTCGCTCACCGCTCACCCTCAAAGCCAGTCATAAAAACGATGTCCACGCGGGCGAAGCCGCGGGCAAAAGCTAGTCTAGTACTTGCGGGGCAGCGGGCGGCGGGGCACGGCCAGGCAAACTCCGCGAGTTTGCCAGGCTGGCTACAGGCTAGTACTGCTAGTACCTACGCCGTGGCGGCATCGTGCGACATCAAAGGCGTTGCGCTACTGTAAGCCATATCTTAATACTGTGACATTGCACTGCAATCGCTAACGCGCCTGTCAAGCGTAGCGATTAAGGCAATCCCCCCCCCCAACTAGGAGAGGTCTATTACATGTCCAGCAGTGGATGTCTTCTGACTGATGTGTGCCAAAGCTGGCTGATTAGCTATCGAAAGTTTTGTCCCTATTTTCTTTTTACCCGACTGGACTCAGAAGGAGGATTATGTTTTTCCAATGTATGTATGTAGATTTCTATGTTCCCTGCTACAGTCTGAACGGCTTGATGGATTTTAACGTATGAGGTATTGTTAGATTCGTATTGTTCCTGTGAAAGACATAGGATACACTTTTTTACCCGACTGTACAAAAAGAAGGGTTAAGTTTTCACGCAGTCGAGTTTTTAATTTTTAATGAAATTCTAAAGTTATTATTAAAAATTTGAGTGCTTTGAATAGTGACGATGTAGTCGAGGATGGTATACGCAAACTTAAAATAATGTCTATTCACTCTCGCCTTGAAGATCCCAAATATAAAAGTCGGGAAACATAGAGGGTTCATGCGTCTGGTCTGTTGCGGCCTTTAGCATAATGGAAGATGTCATGCCATCCTAATAAAAATAAGAATGACAGTCACCATGCCATCTGGCCACGTATGGGAATCAGTGGGTGACTCTAAATCTCTCGCGTCCTTCATCGGTCGATCGAGTTTTAGAAACTTAGATTCTATTCAATTCATTGAGGGGGGGGACGCCACCGGGGTCACAATAACCATTATACCACCATGGGAATAGGGTGTAGTGAGTCCACTTAGTAATTTCGAATTTAGATTTCGTATGTACGTTTATCCGACGCTCTTACGGTGAAGGAAAACATCGTGAGGAAACCTGCATACGCCTGCGAAGAAACTCGCAGGTTGTGTGTGAAGTTGACCACTGGGCACTGGGCCCGCGTGGTCGACCAAGATCGGGCCTTAATTCAGGGTAGGCTCGAGCCCTTCGGTGGGGACGTATATGAGCTGATATGAATGAGTCCACTTAGAAACTTGAACACCCGCCTGTACCCCGCAGGCGTCCCACCCAACAATAATAACAGTAAATTTAATTTATTTCTGAAATCTGAGGACATAAGAGATTTGAAGTCACTGATTTTTGTGGAGTCAAGATGCGACTTAGCGCGTATTCGCGAATGTACGATATAAATCAAAAGTTTTGTGATTAATTTTATTGTGTATTTTAAATAGTAATACATTATTTGTTGATTTGGCGGTGTTGGAGGTTTGTAGTGATTTGCGCAGAGCGGCTTGGTGCATCTTTAAATTGAAAATTCAATTACGTATCGCACAGATTCTTTTTATTGTTATTAAAAAGATTATGATAATACAATATATGTTTTTTTATTTTAATTCCTTCCTTAGTTTACGCATAGGCTGCACTATGTAACGGTTACGGATGAACGTCCGAAATCAATAATCTCTTAATATGTGGTCAGCAGATCGTAAGAATCTGGCAGGTTACGATCTTCCCAGGCAGATAGAAAGATAGATAGATAACATTTATTCAAAGCTACATTACAATTATTGATACACAAATAATTTTAAACAAAAAAAAACGACTTTAAACGCACTATTCGTCACTACGATTATCTCTGGGATGCCATCATCAGATCCTGATTTCCTTATCATGGTACCACCCTTGGGATATCTACTATCCAACAAAAAAAGAATCATCAAAATCGGTTCATAAACAACGAAGTTATCCGCGAACACACATAAAATATATATAAGTCGAATTGAGGAAACTCCTCCTTTTTTTGAAGTCGGTTAATAAAAATAATAAAAATTTCTTATATCTAAGCTTAAATGTGAAAAGAGGGTAGACACATTAAATTGTGCCGTAGCTCAGAAATAGCTCCGACTCAGCATATGCTGCAGGTAAAAAGCGCTGATATTCTGAGATCGTGAAAGGCCCAGGCATGTCTTGGTGGGGCTCCGAAAAATACTTAGGTTGGGTTTCCTTCAGCTACCTGGTGCTACTGTAGAAAGGAGCTTAATATTTTTCGGAGCCCCGCAATGATATGCCTAGGCCTTTCATGATCTGCCTTTGAATATCTGGGCAGATCGCGATCTGTCGGATAATCTTAATCCCCCCCGCCCGCCGCGTCTGTTTGTCTGTCTGAACGCGATAAACTCAAAAACTACCGATCGGATTTTTATACGGTTTTCACCAATGGATGGAGTGACTTACGAGAAAGGTGTAGGCGGGTAAATCCATGCGAGCCACTTGCGGCTCGTGCACCACCACTCTCTAGTAATTTATTATACATATAATAAAATCGTAAATGAAAAAAACTGTAAATTGAAGATTTTTAATCGTGGATACAAAAAATTCTACATTGAAGATTTTCGAAAAAAAAAAACAAAATAAGATAAGATAAATACTCTTTTTTGTACATACTAGTTAAAAAAATATATAAACAAATTATAAAAACTTAACTCAAAAAATATAGAAAAAAAACAACAAATAACTATGGCGACTTAAAATGAGCAACTGTTAGAATATATTTTAAATTTTGGTTAGTTTGAATGCGCATTACGCAACAACCGCGGATTGTGACGAAACTTTGTTTACGACAGTGTATGTATACCTACATTTAGATCGAAAATAATAGTCCTTTAATAATCTAATAATTGGCACTGTTATTTTAAGATAAGGAAATAAGAAAAAATCAAAATTAATAAATAAAATAAATAATCTTTACAATAACCATGCGCGCACGCGCCGCGGGTCGGACTCGTACTGCCCATTCGCAAAAATATGAGGGGAGACATCTCTTATCCCTAGCACGTCTTGAAGATGGTTGTTCTTATAATATAATATGTTTAAAAAAAATTGACTGAAAAAAAGAGTATTTAAGAAACGTTTTCAGATAAAAACCTGGTACAGTACAAAGTTAATACATTTTAGAGGTCAATTACAACTGGATCTGTATATGACGTGCGGATAGTAAGCTACTGATGCTAAATATGGATACGGGCCAACCGAGGTTCTCCAATGTAATAGAATTGGATATCATATCCTCATGCCGGAACAGATCAAGGTGTTAATATTGATGTTTTAGCGGCAAGAGTAGATAGCATGGCGGTAGCCAGCCAGGCGGGTTTGGAAAATGCCCTAACACAATCCAAACCGAATCTTACAAAGCATGACCCGCCGGGTATTATTAGATAAGATTTTTTTTATTTTTTATTCACAACTGGTAAGCCCTTGGCATCATCTCACCTGATGGTAAGTGACGATGATGCCGAAGATGGAAGCGGGCTTACCAAGATTCCCTAACGCAATGGAGAACTGGCTATCTTATCTTCAAGCTGGAACACATCAATGCTGTTAACACTGATGTTTTGGCGGCAAGACTGGTAGGTAGCTAGCCAGGCGGGCTTAGAAAATGCCCTACCACCAACCAAACCGAGTCTTACAAGTTGACCTCGCCGGGAAGCGAATGGACTAACCATTACGCCACGGAGGCGGTTAAAAACACCGCATAGGATAAGATAAGCTTCGCAATATCTTTACGTCCCAGATACCACAGTGTCTTAAGACCAAGGTCTTCGACCAGTGTGTGTTGCCAGTGATGACATACGGAACTGACACATGGTCGCTTACCATGGGCCTCATAAAAAGGCTCCAGGTCGGAGTTTCTCTGCGTGATCGAAGCAGAAACGAGGAGATCCGTAAGAGAACCAAAGTAACCGACATAGCTCTCAGAATTGCTAAACTTAAGTGGCAGTTGGCGGGGCACATAGCTCGTAGAACAGATGGTCGTTGGGGCAATAAAGTTCTCGAGTGGCGACCGCGCACCGGAAAACGTAGCATAGTTAGTCCTCCCACTTGATGGACCGATGACTCGGTGAAGGTCGCGGGAAGCCGCTGGATGCAGGCAGCGCAGAACAGGTCGTCGTGGAAAACCTTGGGGGAGGCCTATGTCCAGCAGTGGACGTCCGTCAGCTGATATGATAATGATTAAGATAAGATAATCTTTATTGAAAAAAACCACCTAAGGTACAGTGCTATTTATGTTAATATGTTATATTAAATGAGAAACAAAAAATGTTTAGTGGTCGTCGATAACAGTAAACATAATTAGGTGTACTGATCTCCAAACTAGGGGGACACTGTATCTTGGAGATCAGATTCCTTCTGTAAACATTTAATAAAAGGTAAGTAACAAATGAATTAAAGGTTAGCTAGAGAGAATTACCTGAAAAAACCTGAATGTTTACGTCTGTTTCGTGACTATGTGTGAGTGGGTGTTAGCGACTTCAATCAAACTCGCGACCTCCTGATGTGGAGCTAGTGGACTAAACACTACGCCACAGAACCCGAACACTCCCAGAGTAGCCACGTAATAACAGTAAGTACGTTGCGGAAACCGACTGCAGTGCACCTGAAATGTCCGCGATACCTAACATTTTATTCACAATTGGTAAGCCATCATCTCATCTGATGGCGATGATGATACCTACGTTGAAAGCGGACTTGCCAAGATTGGCAATGGGAACTGGCTATTCTAAATTCAAGCCGGAACACATATATAGAGTTAACATTGACGCTTGGCTGCAAGACTTAGGTAAGATGGTGGTAGCTAGCCAGGCGGGCTAAGAAAATGCCTTTTCACCAACCAAACCGAGCCATACAAAGTTAAATTCCGCCAGAAATTGAACCCGCGACCTCCTGATGTGAAAGTAATGGACTTAACCATTTCGTCACGGAGGCAGTTATATCCAAAGGCTAACCCCCAAAGCTCAGACTTGAGAAAAGTTTTTTTTGACAATGTATTAAGAAACGTCGGTAAAAAAAAGCGTCGGTGGCTCAACCGGTAACGACTCGGTCCATCTAACCAGAGGTACCGGGTTCAAATCTGGACGGCCAATGTACCAATGAGTTTTTCAAAAACTTATTAACGGTGAAGGAAAACATCGTGAGGAAACCTGCACACGCCTGCGAAGAAACTCGAAGGTTGTGTGTGAAGTCGACCAACCCGCACTGGGCCCGCGTGGTCGACTAAGGCCTAATCGCCCTGATTCAGGGTAGGCTCCCTCGGTGGGGACGCATATGAGCTGTAATGATGATTAAGAAACGTAGAGCTGTGTAGCTCCGAGAAAGGTTTTTTCTTAAGGCACTGGATGATCAGTGGACCGATGACAAAATCTTGACGATGTTAAATCACTCGTTTGGTATTTAACTTTTTAGCACCCTTGTCATATAAAAATAAAAACAAACAACTTCAAAATGAAATTCCCTCAAAAGTATGAAAAAATAGTATTATACTTAGACACACGACTAATGGTTAATACCAACAATAACGAAATCAAAGGTGGGTAAGAATTAAATTAGGGGCCTAAATTTATTTTTGAGGTCGGTACCAGCGCACAGCTACTCACATTTTACTTATGGTATTGCTGACACCGACCTAAAAAAAAACTTTCGTACTACTTACCTTAGATTTTGTTATTGTTGGTTAATGTCGTGTGTCTATATAATAATATTATTTCATATTTTTAAGTGAATTTCATTTTGAAGTCGGTTTTAAGTTTTTTAAACTTTTATTTTCATTTTCTTTATTTTTAGTGATATTGCTATCTACATATTTAACAACGTGAAACCCAATCCCCACTCGGCAATAGTGCATCAATCATAATGTATGTGTTTCATTAACAGATACAGATTCCTGTGACTTCCATCATCATTTTAACAGCATGAAAGTTATGGAGTTAAATCTTCCATCATCAGCTCATCTGAATAATCTGAAAGAATACAGCTATCGGTCTATACGTTACTACGTAAATACTTGAAGAATTGTCCTCCAACTCCTAACCGTTAAGGAATTGTACCTTCCTTCATCAGCTTATCAACATGAGATGATAACTACCAGACGCAAATACTTTAATAATTTTAGAAAATTCATGAAACACTTAAAACATGCCTATAAAATTTGAGGGTTGCCCTCGATTTCCCAGAGATCCCATCATCATATCCTGACTTGGTGACAGTGGGATCACCTCTCTTTCGAATAATAAAAGAATTTTGAAAATCGGCTTACAATCGATTGAGATATCGCGTAACAAACATACAAAAAAACATACATTTTAATTGAGAACCTCCTCCTTATTGCAGTCGGTTGAAAACTAGTCTAGTCCTAAACGCTTTAAGTCAAATACTTCCAATACTTAAAAAAAAGAGTTTGCTTTACAGAATTTAAAATAAGATAAAATACTCCTTTGATACCTTTCGACACAATCTTTAGTACCAGCACGGCAGAGTACATAAAGAGTACTAGCGGTACTGGCCACTTGATTTATTTTCTTCTCTAATAATGTGTCAGCAATTATTTGTCTCTCGACATTGATTGTTGTTGTTTGAAGTATTGTAAATAATAAAAAGGAAAATGTGGAATGGTGAAGCTTTTTTGTTTTAGAAACATCTTTGTCCAGCAGTGGACGTCTTTCGGCTGATATAATGATATCATAATATCATCATCCTCATATCAGCCGAAAGTCGTCCACTGCTGGACAAAGGCATTCTCCAAGGATTTCACAACGACTGGTCCTGTGCCGCCCGCATCCAGCGTCTTCCAGTGACCATCACCAGTTCGTCGGTCCACCGTGTGGGAGGCCTGCCTATGCTAAAGCGCACCACTCGAGAATTTTCCTACCCCAACGGTAATCCATTCTACGAGCTATGTGCCCTACATACTGCCACTTAAGTTTAGCGATTCTGTGAGCTATGTCGGTTACCTTGTTTCTCCTACGGATCTCCTCATTTCTGATTCAGTCGCGTAGGGAAACTCCGAGCATAGCTCGCTCCATCTTCCTTTTGGTGATCATAGGCCTTCTTAAGGGGCCCATAGTAAACGGCCATGTCTCAATTTCGTATGTCATCACTGGTAAAACACACTGGTCAAAGACCTTAGTCTTGAGACACTGCGGCGTTTGGGACGTGAACACATTCCGAAGCTTCCCAAACGCTGCCCAGCCGAGTTGGATTCGTCGATTGATTTATTTCTTAAAGGTGGACCTACAAAACTCGATTGTTTGTCAATTGTGAAGTCTCCGACCGTCAGAGGGGTGGGACCAACACGGACATTTAACATTATTTTCATCTTGTACATGTTCATTTTAAAACCCCACTTGTTGAAAGACTACTGAGGCCAACGAGTACGAGTAGTCTTCCATAGTCTCGTCAGCGAATTGGAGTTGGGTGATGTGTTCTTGTGTGCGTCGGTGGCGTAATGGCAAGGGCCGCTACCTCCTGTTCGGGAGGCCGTGGTTTGAGTCCTGCCACGTACCAATGTGTTTTCGAATTTAGATTTCATATGTACGTTTATCCGACGCTCTTACGTTGAAGGAAAACATCGTAAGGAAACCTGCACACGCCTGCGGAGAAAGTCGAAGGTTGTGTGTGAAGTCGACCAACCCGTACTGGGCCCGCGTGGTCGACTAAGGCCCGATTGCACTAATTCAGGGTAGGCTCCAACCCCTCGGTGTGGACGTATATGAGCTGATACTATCCTTCCAAGGCGGCGGTGAACAGTTTCGGAGACGCAATTTTTTGCGACCTATACAATGTTTTAAATGAGAGTGCAAAATAAAATCATTAAAGACTCCTTTGAGTAAAAAAATAAAAAAATTAAAACCTGGATTTGTACGGAAAGTCCTTGTGTTTTTTTTCTGGAGTATCTAACAAACTTAGTGAAGTAGGCCTTACAAATTTTATCAAAAAATTGTATAAGCCATTTGGAGAAAGAAAAAAAGTTTTTTTTTATAGTGGCAACCCTAAAAATAGAAGTTGGGAAAAATTTTAAAAAGGTCTGGAAATATTTAAAAAAAAAATTGATACGCAAATTTCATCCAAATCCATTCATTAAGAATAGAGCACTGGACAGACACGACCTCACACACACATTTTTAATTAATAGTTTTTTACTAATATGCAAGACAGTCAATCGCTAAGAACGAAGTGCCACGTGTAAACAGGCCCTAACCAGCCTAATTTGTAGCAAATCGGGATTTCTCGTTAATATTTAAGGGCGATGCGCTGTAACGCGCACGCCTCAGCTATTACGTACGAGTATATACAGGCTCTTAACGAATATATTTATTTATTTATTTATCAAAAATACATGGCCAGCTTACAGTTTACACCAAAGCGCTAACCAAGTCAGAGAACTTACATAATTACTTATTTTTAACTGGAGCTTGTACATGAGCCTATGTAATTTCATGAGAAATGTAAAAGTTTTTGGACTTCCCATGCAAACGATCAGCTGGCGGGCAAACTTTGCATGGGAAGTCCAAAAAATTTTTTGAGAATTGTCCATGGGTTTCTCAGGAAAAGTTGTTCAGTTTCATGAGTACAAGCTCCAGTTAAAAATAAGTGCATACCTTTGTTAAGACCCTTGTATAGTACTTACCTTTGAGCTATAATGTAGGTGCTGAATTAACCACTTCATGTAATGGTTGACTAGATTTGTTTTTAGGGTTCCGTACTAAAAGGGTAAAAACGGGACCCTATTACTAAGACTTCGCTGTCCGTTCGTCTGTCTGTCCGTCTGTCACCAGGCTGTGTTTCATGAGCTATCAAGCTAGACAGTTGAAATTTTCACAGATGATGTATTTATGTTGCTGCTATAACAACAAATACAAAAAAAATAGAAAAAGTGAAAAAATAAAGGGCGACTCCATACAAAAAACTTGTTTTTTTTAAAAAAAAATGAAACTAACACAATCTAGGGTGATGGTACGGAACCCTGTGGTTCTGACTCGCACTTGGCCGGTTTTTTTCATGATATCTTCAATATTCGCTGCCCACATCATGATATAGTCTGACCCAAAGAGAATATAACAAACTACGTGTCTGACCCAGAGATTTGTTACCATAGATGGGTTATGCACTAACAAACAACATTTGAAAATGGAAGCCATTTACACACACAATGTAATAGGTAGTTCGCTTCCATTGCACCGAATGCTACAAGAAAAGAGATGCCAATTGGCATCTTCTTTTTGCTTCACTTTTTGGATGCACGTAACCTATCTATGGGTTATGCACTAACAAACAACATTTGAAAATGGAAGCCATTTACACACACAATGTAATAGGTAATTCGCTTCCATTGCACCGAATGCTACAAGAAAAGAGATGCCAATTGGCATCTTCTTTTTGCTTCACTTTTTGGATGCACGTAACCTATCTATGGGTTATGCACTAACAAACAACATTTGAAAATGGAAGCCATTTACACACACAATGTAATAGGTAATTCGCTTCCATTGCACCGAATGCTACAAGAAAAGAGATGCCAATTGGCATCTTCTTTTTGCTTCACTTTTTGGATGCACGTAACCTATCTACCTCCCCTTATATATAGCATATCTCTGGTCTGACCAGATGAATGAATGGATCAGCGTTTGATGATATGTCAATCCACGTTACTAATGAGCGATAGGTACTAGGTTCGTTAGGTTTGATGATGATACTGGTGGGAGAGCCTCGGGAAGCGAGCCTCGCATCACCTGGGTGGCGAAATGCAATTTGAATATGCAAATTTTGAGGTTAGGTTTCATTTTGATGTTAGGTTCATTTAACATGACATTGTTGCCATTTCATGATCTTTTTGTGCATTTCATGATTTAGCCAAACGTGCGTTGACATATCATCAAACGTTAACGTTTTAACGATATGGTTAGTTTTAGTAAAAGGTTTCATGCAATGCAATCATTTCAACAACCAAATGATATCGCTACCACAAAAGTATTACTTGTATATTTTCATTTTATTCTTGGCCACAAAAAGTGCATATCTTAAACTTTTAAACTATTCACATAGATTTAATTTGGAGAAAGTTACAACATGAATTGATTTTTTTTAAAAAAACCTTATCTATACAGGGTGTAAGAAAATTGGTGTTGGACCCGTTAACTGGGGGTTCTACACATCATACTGAACAACTTTCCCTAAGGAAACCATAGTCAATTCTCAAAAAAAAAAAAATGGATCCTCCATGCACAAAATTGGTCAAACAGCTGATCGATTTGTACAAAGGGTAAAAAATTTTTTTTGCGTTTTTAGCAAAGTCGTATAACAAAAGTTATTCAGTATGATGAGTAGAAGCCGCAGTTAACGGGACCTACACCAATTTTGTAACAACGGCCTAGATGCCCTAGATATTATATTCCAAAACTTTTAATTTTTCAATACGAAAAATCCCGAAAAGTGGTACTCCATGTACCAGCTCACTCTGCCCAAAGTTTAACCGCACACGTGCGTTTTACTTTGTCTCTTGTTGGAGACGATTTTCTTTACGTGCTCTTGAGTTTCCTTGCATTTTAGGCGGGCGTGCGTACTTCCAACTTAAGAAATATTTTAATTTTGTGTACGTGCTATTCTATCACCAAATTTGAAGTACCAAGGAATCTCATATTTAATTGGTAATTCCATACATTGTGAGGCAGACTACACTCACAGCGTCTTAATCCCAGCAGCCGCGACTCGAGAGGGAATGTCATACGACTGCATTCCTTACTACAGATGAGTGCGCTTAGAGGAGCTCCCTGCACCAATATCATGGTTCATAGCGAGACATAAAGCATTCATCTCTTTTTAACAGTATGGCAACAAAAAAGACAGCAGGCGCGGTAAATGTAGTTTGGCGTTTCATAAAACATCGTGCTACTACCCAGTCTCGTACTCGAGGCTTACAGTCTCATTAAGGTAGCGTTCAGAAACGTTCCGGCAAAAGCCTTTCTTATTGTAATTAATTTGGAAGGACCTAAAAAGATTTGCAACTTCGTGAAATAGTTAACTAATTTTTAAACTGTTTTGTCAGGAAAATGAGGGCAGTAATAATAATTTTGAACAAGAAAAAGCCGACTTCAAACAGGAAACTAAGGTTCCCCTAGATTTCTCTGTGATGCCATCATCAGATCCTAGTTTTTCTTGCCATATTATCACCCTTGGGATATCTCCTTCCCAACAAAAAAAGAATCATTAAAATCGGTTCATAAACGACGAAGTTATTCACGAACACACACGTAAAAAAAAATATACGGTTGAATTGAGAAACCTCCTCCTTTTTTTGAAGTCAGTTAAAAAAAAGATACGCACCTAGCGCAAATGCAGCACGTTATTCTGAACCTAGTCACTGCTTCGTGTATTTTCACTATACTTTAATAGGTATTTATGATGCAAGGGTGGTAAGTAAATTATTGAGTATTAAGTTTTGAATCGCAAACGGGTGACATTTGTAAGCCCGAGCCGTAGGCAAGGTATTACGATTGACACGAGTAAATCGTTAATTTTTAGTTCATCACCATCACCATTATATCAGCCGAAGGACGTCCAGCCTCCGCCAACAATTTGCAGTTATCACATACAAATGTTGTTATGACTACGAACTTACATTTTCAGTTGGAAAATTTACCTTGACGTATATCGATGTACGAGAGAACATATTTTCAACAACAAAGTTAATTTTGTTCTTTAATCCGACTTTTTTTTGTAAACACAAATATATTGTAAGGTAGTACGGAACCCTCAGAATGCGAGCTTAACTCGCACTTGACCGGTTTTTAATTGAGATAATGCCAAAAGTTAAAAAGAGACAAAATAAAACGCACATGGGCGGTAAAATCAGTTTTGCGCACAGTGAACTGGCATATAAAGTACCACTTTTCGAGCAACTGAATTGAAAAAGTAAAAAGTCTTTTTTAGTATACTTTATTAAAACTTGTAACACAAAAATGTTTCAGAACGCGCTTTTTATAGTTGCTTAAGTCGTAAGCGCGGGCGTGAATCACTTGAATTTATGACGAAGGCGATTTTCATTTACATTTCCCGCGGATACGACTATGTACTTACAAACACCATTAAGGGGTTCGTGGTGGACGTGCTCATTAATTAATGATACAACGCTACATATGTCAATAAATTATTTAAGTCACGAGAGAAAGTCAAATTAATATCTTCTTCATGCTCTTTCACGTTGACTGTATTTTTCTTGGTTTGGCATTTATTCTGAGACCTGAGATTGTTGGATTTTTAGGGTTCCGTACAAGTAAGGCCATAAGATGGGTCAAATCACAATTTTTAATTCAAATTATTGAAAGACTGCGCAAAGCTATCACTATGGAAAAATATATATAATAAACTTAAAGTAATCATCATATCAGCTCATATACGTCCCCACCGAGGGGCATATGCCTACCCTGAATTAGGGCGAGGACTTAAAGTAATAAAAAGATGGGTCAAATCACAATTTTTAATTCCAATTATTGAAAGACTGCGCAAAGCTATCACTATGGAAAAATATATATAATAAACTTAAAGTAATCATCATATCAGCTCATATACGTCCCCACCGAGGGGCATATGCCTACCCTGAATTAGGGCGAGGACTTAAAGTAATAAAAAGAAGGGTCAAATCACTATTTTTAATTCAAATTATTGAAAGACTGCGCAAAGCTATCACTATGGAAAAATATATATAATAAACTTAAAGTAATCATCATATCAGCTCATATACGTCCCCACCGAGGGGCATATGCCTACCCTGAATTAGGGCGAGGACTTAAAGTAATAAAAAACGATTTAATTGAATACAATTTTTAAAAAAATTATCACTTTTGATGTGAAATATAAAAACAAATATCCTGTTTTTTGCATTAATTGCAAAATTTCTCGATAACAAATAGTTAATGTTAATGGCGTCGGTGGCGTAATGGCAAGGGCTGTTACCTCCTGTCCGGTAGGTGGTGGTTCGAATCCTGCCACGTACCAATGTGTTTTCTAATTTCGTTTTCATATGTACGTTAGCCGACGCTCTTACGGTGAAGGAAGACATCGTGAGGAAACCCGCAAACGCCTGCGAAGAAACGCGCAGGTTGGGTGTGAAGTTGACCAACCCTCACTGGGCCCGCGTGGTTGACTACGGCCCGATCGCCCTAATTCAGGGTAGGCTCGAGCCCCTCGGTGGGGACGTATATGAACTGATATGATGAATGTAGAATGAAACCAACACACAAAAATCGGTGACTTTAACACCTTTCATTTTAATTGAACACATATTGTTTAAACTTTTTTTTAATCATAAAAAATGTATAAATCGAGAATTGGGCGTTCGGTTTCAACGTAGCAGTCGCGTTGAAGCCCGCATTAATTTGAACTTCAAATGAATAGACTTACGTTCGATATTACTTTATCACGGATCGAGCTACTCGGATTGAGTCGTCTTAAAGGGTGACCAACGGGTCTTTATTACTAAGCCCCCGCTTGTCTGTCTGTCTGTCTGTATTATTTGGTTTATGAATTCTGCTGTAACAAAAAATAATAAAATTAGAAGAGTTAAAAATTAAGCGGTGTCTGAATTTTTTTTATTCAAACTTGGTAAGCCATTGGCATCATCTCATCTGATGGTAAGTGACGATGATGCCAAATATGGAAGCGGACTTACCAAGATTCTTCAACGCAATGGGGACCTGGCCATCTTATCTTTAAGCCGGAACACATCAATGCTGTTAACACTGATGTTTGGCAGCAAGACTTAGATCAGATGGTGGTAGCCTTAAACAAATTAATCAGCTGATATTAAGTAGTAAGGTCCATTAAGTACAGGAACTCCAAAATTTAAACGAATGATAGGTTTTAGGATTAGGAATAGTTTTTTTAAAAATTTACAATTGGTAAGCCCTTGGCATCATCTCACCTGATGGTAAGTGACGATGATGGCGAAGATAGGAGCGGTCTTACCAAGATTCCCGTACGCAATGGAGAACTGGCTACCTCATCTTCAAGCCTGAACACATCAAATGTTGCTAGTATTTAAGTTTGGCGACACGACTTAGATAAGATGGTGGTAGCTAGCCAAGCGGTCCTCGAAAACGCAGTTCCACCAACCAAACCGTGTCTTATAATATAAAGTTAGACTACGCCGGGAATTGAACCTACGACCTCCTGATATAAAGCTGGACTTAACCATTACACTCCGGAGTTTTTCAGAATCACGACAAAAAGCCCCATATAACATATTTAGTGCTTACTTTAAAGTATCTACAGCATTTTTAATACATACTACCTGTTTCCCGCGGCTTCACCCGCGTGGACAACGTTTCTATGACTTTTCGAGGGTGCGCAGTGCGCGAGCGTGAAGAAAGTAGCCTATGTGTTAGTCCAGGTCCTAGTCTGTCTACCTACCAAAATTTTAGCCAGATCCGTTCAGTAGTTTTTGCGTAAAGAAGTAACAACCATACACACTCACACACTCAAAACTTTCGCCTTTATAATATTAGTGTGATTACATTCATTTTAAAATCCATAATTTCAGACACAAGTATAATTGCATCTCCTGTAATTGCATGCATGCATCTACCGACTCGTCCGCAGAATCATTTGATGGGCGTGTCAAAAACAAGGTCCAAAGCTCCAAAGCATCGCCGCAAAGTTCAACGAAACGCAGGAAGAGGTTCCACTTTTTTGTTGTTGATTTTCAGCCTTTACGCACGAAGCGTTACGCTTCCTCATTTATTATGCAGACAGCGATTTCAATGCGAGAGTGAATAAGCATTATTTGAGTTTGCATGTACCATCCTTAAGAGCCTGCTGGAGTTCATAAATCCGATACAAACGTAGTATTTGATTCATTTGTTAACCAATGAACTGATTTTGAAATAATTTTATATCGATAACAGGATGACGTATCTGTGTCTGTACCGCATTACTTTTTTTAAAAACAAAACAGGAATCCATTTAATACCAATAAACTGCTTTACCGTCTTTTACCTTAAAAACAAGTTTTTTTGGTAAATAATGGATTCCTGTTCGTTTTTCAAAAAAGTAATGCGGTTACAGACACAGATATACGTCATCCGATTATCGATAAAAAATTATTTCAAAATCTGTTGTTTGGTTAACAAATTAAACAAATACTACGTCTGTATGGAATTTATAAACTACAGCGGGATCTTAACTACATCGTCACTTACCATCAGGTGATATTTAGTTGACACATTGGACACTTTGGTCAATTGTTCTCAGCAATTACAAATTCAAATGACTTCATTTTGTCACTTGCAGAAATTCGTTAAATTTTTGTAACAGAATAAAATATATCAAAGGAACCTGTTTTGAAACAGATATTTGCATTCCACAGGCAAACCAGACTGATTTAGTACCTCTAAATTTTCTTAGTCGATTAGTCTAAACATACACTTCGATATGCCAGATGGATTTTTTAATATTGATTGTAGTTTTCAATTGAAACGAAAAAACATTGAAAAGTGATAAAGTGTGGTTATTTTATTTACTCTTTACACTTAAAGAAAAAGACAGAGACAATACTGTTCCAATCAATTCCTCGCCTCAAACGTGCTTAAATTTTCAATTTAATATTTGTAAACGCTAAACACGTTATAAAACCGACTTCCATCGCAACAACTTAGTACATTTTTGCATTATTATTTTTGGTTTTCGTTAATTTTCTAATAAAGTACTACACCGATTTTGATAAAATTTACATAGGACTACACGGAAAGCACTAGCATTCAAATAAAAAAAGGATCATGAAAATCGTTTCACCCAGTCCAAAGTTATAAGGTAACATCATAAAAAAAAACATACAGACGAATTGAGAACCTCCTCCTTTTTGGAAGTCGCTTAAAAAATGGAATATACCCCAATGTATGCCTTTATTTTGCTTCACGCTAAAATATCGGTACCTCGTTGGGGTGTACGTTTCTCAACGAAAGCTGTGATCGATCACCGAGCTGGCTGTTTTATTTCACTCGCCGCCATTGAAAATCTATTAAAATTTCAATTCTCCCTAGAAAGGAACAGCAGAACAGTCGTATAATTAAGTAGTAAAATGCGGTTCCTAAGCGTCTAGCTGTATATTTTTCTTTGGAAGTTTTTTATTCCAGTCAATTCATTGGAAACAAAGGAGTAAAAAAAATTAAGCGTGGGAGTTTTTACGTTCAACCTTATTTTGTTGATGCCATCGTCGTCTTGAAATTACTTCTGTAATTATTTTGTACGATCAATTCAGAAAGTGCTTTTTAATATCCTTTTTTAATGCGTAGATAATAAAAAAACTGGCCAAGTGCGAGTCAGAACCGCACACATAGGGTTCCGTACCATCATACTAGATGGCGCTAGTTTCTACATGTTTAAAAAAACACGTTTTTTGTACTGAGACCCCCCCTCTCTTATTTTTTCACTTTTTCAAATTTTTAGTACTTGTTATTATAGCAGCAACAGAACTACATCATCTGTGAAAATTTCAGCTGTCTAGCTATCACGGTTCATAAAATACAGCCTGGTGACAGACAGACGGACGGACAGCGGAGGCTTAGAATAGGGTTCCGTTTTTACCCTTTGGGTACGGAACCCTAAAAACCGGCCAAGTGCGAGTCGGACTAGCACGTAGAGGGTTCCATACCACCACACCTCTCCACACAACTACATTGTAATAATGACATGTACCTATTCACATTACAAACAAAAGACATCAATGCGACCCACAAAATATGATTCTTTTGGCCAGTAATATATAAGTCACTGTTCTTTTGTCATTCAGTTCAGACTCCTTAGCGCGAGTGCGACTCATACTTGGCTGATTTTTAGTATTTGTTGTTTTAACTCAGTGCACGAAGTTTTATGCTTACATGTATTACTGTTTTACGATAGAGCTAAATCAAAAGTTCTTCGACCTTTAAATAACACGTTTTTTTGTATGAATTGTATTTTTATTATTTTTCCCCCCCTTATTTTTTTACTTTTTAATTATTTTTTTTTTGTTATAATGGCAATAGAACAGAAATACACATTCTGTGAAAATTTCAACTGTCTACCTATATGGTTCGTTAAATACAGGCCGCTAACAGACGGACAGACAGCGGAGCCTTAGTAATAGGGTCCCGTCGGTCACCTGTTAGGCATACAGAACCCCAAAAAAAGAGCCTTTTTTATATCCCTCCTCGAGTAACAGAAGAATACATTAAAATACGCGTTTCACAGTGAGTAAACAGCAAATGGGTTTAGCCAATATCGGTAGCTGCTAAGCTGAACGCCTGAAACCTATTTAGCAAAAATATGCAAGGGAAATAAAAAGATTAAGCCGCGCGGCACTGCACCACAGAATAGCGTAACAACCAGTATGCACAACAGAACGGAATCTCTGCCCTGCTTGACCAACGACAACGTTGTTATATGTCACTACATAGTATAAAACAAAGTCGCTTCCCTATGTATGCTTAGATCTTTAAAACTACGCAACGGGTTTTGATGCGTTTTTTTTATTACATAGATTGATTCAAGAGCGGGGTTTATATGCATATACGTATGCCTGAACAACGACATCGTAACAACGAGACAATACGTTACTTAGCTTACAGATTTTAAATAACTAGGTTTTGTTTGCGGCTTCGTCTACGGAAACATCGTTCCGTAGTCGAAAAGTAACGCTTATAGTTTCGCCATGTCTGTCTGTCTGTCCGCGGCTTAGCTCAGAGACTATATAAGTACTAGAAAGCTGTAATTTGGCACGGGTTTACATAATAATCAAGCCGATAAGGTGGTACAACAAAACCTTTAAAAAAATTCGAGCGAGACCTACAGTACTCGCATATGATGTGTAACATGTGACAAAATACTTTAGGTTAGTTAGATTTGATGACGATATTGTACCTGGGTGGCGGATCTGACAGTAACGAAAAAAACCGACCAAGTGCGAGTCGGACTCTCGCGACTTCCTGTTACACATTTCCGTCCCATGTTACACATTTCCGTCCCATTTCACGAAATCACTCCCACAAATTGCAGGAAAGCGAGAGCAAAGATGTTAAATATCAAAAATACGACGGGTTGCATTCCGGGAGTGCCGGCAGAAGTGAAAACTTGAATATTAACGTTGTGCATTTTTGATATTTTGGAATGGTTAGGGAATAATTTTGCACGAATTGCTTTGATACGAACATTCGCGCAAGCGTCCTGCGCCGCCTAAACGAAACAGCAGGCGCAGGCATACATTTTCGCCGCGCCGTAGAAAGAGAGGGGGATACTTCCTCTCCTACGCCGCGCCGGCTGTCTACTCTACATCCGTCTTACGAATTTGCGATCAGGTCACGTGTCCTGACGCGAGTTTAACATTTTTTACCCATTACAAAACAAGTGCACAACGCCGCTAAAGAAGTTTTCACTTCAAAAATTTTAGGGTACCTCGCCTACTTGTAAAGAGGGATTGTTTTTTTTTCGTTGATGTACTCTATCGTGTGGGGTGTGGGGTGTGGGGTGTGGGGTATAGTTGAATAGGTCTTTTAAAAAAAATGAGTGATTGCTACAAACATTTTTCGTTTCAAGGATTCGTTTGCAAATTATTAGTACAGTATAGTCATCATGTCAGCCACAAATCGTCCACTGCTGGACAAAGGCCTCCCCCAAGGATTTCCACGACGACCGGTCCTGCGCTGCCTGCATCCATCGGCTTCCCGCGATCTTCACCAGGTCATCGGTCCACCGCGTGGGAGGCCTGCCTACGCTACGTTTTCCGGTGCGCGGTCGCCACTCGAGAACTTTACTGTCCCATCGGCCATCTGTTCTACGAGCTATGTGCCCTGCCCACTGCCACTTCAGTTTAGCGATTCTGTGAGCTATGTCGGTTACTTTAGTTCTCCTGCGGATCTCCTCGTTTCTGATTCGATCACGCAGAGAAACTCCGAGCATAGCACGCTCCATTGCCCTTTGGGTGACCTTGAGCCTTCTTATGAGGCCCATAGTAAGCGACCATGTCTCAGTTCCGTAAGTCATCACTGGCAACACACACTGGTCAAAGACCTTAGTCTTGAGACACTGTGGTATTTGGGACGTGAAGATATTGCGAAGCTTCCCTAATGCTGCCCAGCCAAGTTGGATTCGTCGATTGACCTCTTTCTTGAAGTTGGACCTGCCTAGCTGGACTATTTGTCCCAGGTATACATAGTCGTCAACAACTTCTAGTGTAGAGTCTCTAACCTTTAGGTGGGTTGGTTCGACTCGGACATTTAACATTACTTTCGTCTTGTGCATGTTCATTTTAAGGCCCACTTGTTGAGAGACTTTACTGAGGCCATCGAGCATTGTGCTTAGGTCTTCCATAGTCTCAGCCATGACCACGATATCGTCAGTAAATAGGAGGTGGGATATGTACTCGCTGTTGATATTGATGCCGAGTCCACCCCAGTCCAGAAGCTTAAAAACATCTTCCAGGGCGGCGGTGAATACATTCGGAGATATAACGTCTCCCTGTCTCACCCCTCGCTGCAACTGGATAGGTTTCGAGTTCTGATCCTGGAGGCGAACCGACATGGTGGCGTTTCCCCAAACGCCACAGTATAGTATTTTTACGAAAATAAATCATTTGGATTTATACAAGTAAAAGTTCATAGATTATCCATACAAAATGTTCTATTACCAACTGCAAATATAATTATTTTTTTGAAAATACTACAGAACCTTACTTTACGTGAGTCCGACGGTTTTTAGCTAAGCTCGGATTTATCAGATATATATGATTTTTCCGCAGATCCCTCGGGAACCATGTCGGCCTATGATAATACATTTAATAGTCTATGTCATTTCTCATCCCCCTAACCATCTGCGTAAGAAAATCAAGATCCGTTGCTCCGTTGCGATTTTAAATAAATCAACCAATTTTTTTTTTCTTTTCCCTTACGAACTGTATAATCACTGAATAAAAATGTGCATACCAAAGTTCGTCAAGATTGGTTGAGGTTTTGAAGCGTAAAGATAACAAACAAGCTCTAACCGCCTCGTGGGCTAATGTTTAGTCCACTCGTTTCACACCAGGAGGTCGCGGGTTCGATTCCCGGTGGGGTCAACTTTGTAAGACTCGGTTTGGTTGGTGGTAGGGCATTTTCATAGCCCGCCTGCCTAGCTACCACCCTCTTATGTAAGTCTTGCCGCCAATTATCAGTGTCTAGGTAAATCATTGATGTGTCAGGCTTGAAGATAAGATATCCAGATCTCCATTGCGTCTTCGGCATCATCGTCAGTTACCATCAGGTGAGATGATGCCAAGGGCTTATCAATTGTAGATAAAAAAAAACCTAATCACTCCGGGAGTGCCGACGGAAGTGAAAACTTTATACAGTTTTATAAGTTATGACTTTATGATTATGACCCTCCGAGTGTTGCTGGGGTTACATTACAGATTACAGTGTCGCGAGTTCAATGGTTTTTTCCCATCTCAAATAAAGTTTTATAAGTTTTGACACTCCGATTACAGGTTACAGTGTCGGTTACATTACAAGTTACAATGTCGCGTCGAGTTGAGTGGTTTTTTAACCGACTTCAAAAAAAGGAGGAGGTTTCTCAATTCGACCGTATATATATATATATATATATATATATATATATATATATATATATATATATATATGTGTTCGAGGATAACTTCGTAGTTTACGAACCGATTTTGATGATTCTTTTTTGTTTGAAAGGAGATATGATAAGGAAACCAGGATCTGATGATGGCATCCCAGAGAAATTGAGGGGAACCTTAGTTTCCTGTTTGAACATGTTTTTTTTTGGTCAAAATTATCCCATCACAAAAAGTGCCTAACGCGCCTAAGAAGTTTTCACTTCAAAAAATCATATTTTCACAGTAATAAAATAAGTAGGTAAAGAGACGAGGGTAAAAAACGAGTAGAGAAAAGAGCACTGCGCAGAAAGAAGTACGTAATACTCGCAACGAATGTAGTCCAAGTGACAACCACGTAAGATGAAAAGTGAAAAAATGAGGGGGGGTCTCGATATAAAAAAAAACCTGTAAAAAAACATTTGGCTAGAGATTACCTTCTGTTTGTCTCTGCTGTACCTGTGGCTACGCAGCGTGCCAGAATGCGCTGAGCCAGCAACCAGCTGCAGGAATTAGCTTAGCAGTTTGTTGTTGACACATGCCCTCACTAAAAAAAGTAAAATCTGGTACAAGAATTTCTCAATAAGTTTTAGATAAAAAGGAGGAACCCAAAAGAAAAAAGGAATAATGTAGGAATTTCATTCTTTGTACCGCCGAAGCTTTGCTTACCGTTAAAGGTCTCCAGGAGGCTCGAATTTCCATACAAATGTAGATCCGCTTTAATACAAAAACTACGTAACGGATTGAATCCAAACTTTGCAAATATATTGAGTATATATATATACTAGCTTTCCCGGCGAACTTCGTACCGCCTCACACTACACTACAGTACACTTCACTACTTCACTGTACTACCGCAACCACTACACTACCACTAGCACCACCACTACCACTACCAATACCACTACCACTACCACCACCACTACCACTACCACTACACTACAGTAAACTTCACTACACTACCGCTACCGCAACCGCTACCATACCACTACCAATACCACTACCACTATCACCACCACTACCACTAGAAACTACCACTACCACTACCACTCCACTACCACTACACTACAGTACACTTCACTACACTACCGCTACCGCAACCGCTACACTACCACTACCAATACCACTAACACTACCGTCACCACTACACTAACACTATCACTACCGACACCACTATCACTACCACTACCACTACCACTATCACTACCACTACCGCTACCACCACCACTACCACTACCTCTACACTACCTCTACAAAACCTCTACACTACCACTACACTACCACTACACTACCACTACACTACCTCTACAAAACCTCTATACTACCACAACACTACCATTACACTAACACTACCACTACCAGTACCACCACTAAACCACCACCAAGGTCCGATTTGTTACAGCCTGTATAGCGCCGTATCCCTTTTGCTAGTAACACGACTGCGTCTGCGCCTCGAGCAGTCTGCATTGCAGGCGATTTCTCGCGTTGTCACCTAAATTGTGTGTCGAAAAGTTTATTCAGCAGATAAATATAATAAAAAAGCAAAAACATTTTTCCTTGTTTTTGCCCGACTGCCCACAAAAAAGGAGTATGTCGTTTCCAGGTCTAATGTATGTTTCTTTATTCCACGATATCTTCATAACCGTTTGATGGATTTAGGAGTGCAAGGTATCGTCAGTCACTCATGGGAGTGACATAGTATATAAAAATAAAAAATAAAAAAAGTATGTTTATTATTTTTAACAAGGAGTACTTTTGAGCTGGCGTCGGTGTCTCCTTTTAAGCATAAACAGCCTGTCTCAGGAGGCACCGCTCTTCCTTAACATATTAAATGAATGTTGTTCCCGTTAAAATTTATACTAACAGAAGAAGAAAATAAAAAAAAGAATTTTGAAAATCGGTTCACAATCGGCGGAGATATCGCGTAACAAACATACAAAAAAAACCATACAGTCGAATTGAGAACCTCCTCCTTTTTGAAGTCGGTTGAAAAAAGAAATAAACAATCATATTTAGGTATGTTTACAATTTGTGATAAGCAAAGTTATATAAAATCACAAAAGTATCTATGGTAAGTACCAATGTGTGTGTGTGTGTCTGTATGTGTATGTGTAAGTTTATGCGTGGGTGCGTGTGTTTACATGTGTAATCGAGACGTGACGTGACATGCTCGCTTTAATTTAAATGTAATGTTCGTTTGTGTATTTTGTATTAGTCGTTGATTCACTACTTATTTTTTTAGTAAATTTGTTGTTAAGTTTGTTAGATAATTGGTTGGTTACCTAGTTACTTAGCCCTACGAGTTCATCTTGGGATCGGAACCTACTATGTAACTCCCACTAAATAGCCTACAGTTCCTCAATTTCATTATAATATGTTTTTGGACTCGAGCCATATTGATGCAGTTTTTTTACATTTAAATGATTTCTTATATATTTTACACGACTTCTCAAAAAAGAGGGGTCATGTCAAGCTGCATTTTTTCACAATAAGTAAATCGGAAAATAAAATAAAAAGATCAATTTAAACTTGAGATTGAAATTTAACATCTTTATGTTTATGGACAAAAAGTTTGCTATTATCCTAAACAACAGAAATAGCTGAGTAATTAAAAAGTTTGAAAAGCCCTCAGTACTACCTGCCGTTGAGTTCAACGAGGCGTTTCTTTTTTAATTGCCAACTAGCTAGTTTGTCGTAGTAGTATTTTCGAAGCTTCACACTAAGATAATATTTAAAATCGTCGTAAAATAATTTTCGAAAAATGTAAAAGCTTTTATTTGAAAAGATTTTTCATGCTCAAAAAGCCAAACGCTTAAAATAATATAAACAATTCCAAATTCAAAAAAGTGAAAACAGTAAAGTCTAGTGTTTTTGGAAATGGTCAAATATGTAAACTAAGCATTTTATTATTGATAAAATTATATTTTGGATATCATGCATGATCTTACCAGCATTTTAGTTATTTTATCACCGTGTGTATTTCGTTTAAAAACTAAATACCATCTGAAAAAAGGTAAGTTTTAAAAAAAAACACTCTACGATTTGTTTAAATATTTGGCCATTTCTAAACAACTAGACTGTATTCACTACGATTCTATTGAAAAAAAAAGACGATTCTGGGATTCAACCTCCAAATTTCATCATTGCATCAACTTCAAAATACCAAAAGGATATTTTTTCACCGGAAATACGGCTTTGTTATAAATTTCAGCTCAATCGGACACCTGGAAGTCGCTCTAAAATCGATCCCAAGATTTGAACTAAACAAACATACATACATACAAACATTGCAAGTTAATAAAAAGCTTTTAAAATAGGTCAGTGCCAATTTAAGGTAGGAAAAAAGTTAAAAATCTTTGTATAAAATACATGCATTCAGTAGGTACATATTAAAATTCATCCATAAAAACATAATATAATGTTAGTATGCTTAAAATCATAAATCTCCGAAAGTTCTTCACTGATAACGATGAAACTTTTTAAGTTATGGGCACGCCAGGGAAGCTTTTGACGTGAAAAAAATCCTTTTTTCGGCCAACAATTATTTATCTCCTACATGGAGCTCAGTCCACGGCCTCGCATTAGGCGGTATGGCCATTTTTCCTAAGCCTTCGTGACTGAAAAAACGTAATGAAAATAAAAGTTCGTATCACTTTTAGTAACGCGTTACCGATGTTCACTTGATTTCACTCCTCCCTCGTATATTTTTATAAAGCGTCCTGGCGTAATGGCAAGGGCCGCTACCTCTTGTCCGGAAGTTCGTTGTTCGAATCCTGCCACGTACTAATGTGTTTTCGAATTTCGATTTCATATGTACGTTTATCCGACGCTCTTACGGTGATGGAAAACATCGCGAGGAAACCTGCACACGCCTGCGAAGAAACTCGCAGGTTGTGTGTGAAGTAGACCAACCTGCACTGGGCCCGTGAGGTCGACTAAGGCCCGATCGCCCTAATTCAGAGTAAACTCAAGCCCCTCGGCGGGGACGTACATGATGATTATGATGATATTTTTTATATCGGACTCTATGTAATCAATTCTAAAGGAGTTTACTTCAAACAATATTTTCTACGATTCCAACTTACATGTGCAGTAAGAGAATGGACCGTGACGTTAGGTATATCGATGTATGTGAGATCATTTGCAGTTAGAGAATGGGCCGTGACGTAGGTATATCGATGTATGGGAGATCATTTGCAGTTAGAGAATGGGCCGTGACGTAGGTATATCGATGTATGGGAGATCATTTGCAGTTAGAGAATGGACCGTGAAGTAGGTATATCGATGTATGGGAGATTATTAGCAGTTAGAGAATGGACCGTGACGTAGGTGTATTGATGTATGGGAGATCATTTGCAGTTAGAGAATGTACCGTGACGTAGGTATATCAATGTATGGGAGATCATTTGAAGTTAGAGAATGGACCGTGACGTAGGTATATTGATGTATGGGAGATCATTTGCAGTTAGAGAATGGACCGTGACGAAGGTATATTGATGTATGGGAGATCATTTGCAGTTATAGAATGGACCGTGACGTAGGTATATCGATGTATGGGAGATCATTCAACTACAAAGAATGTCCTTCAACCCGATCGTTGCACTCTTTGATTTTCTCGTACGGGGACAAATCACACACGCTCATATAGTCACAAACTAGGAGTCCTTACGTTTTATGGGAACCAGATACTGATTTAAATGTACAACCATGAAATTAAATTTATAAAATGGAAAACAAATATTCATGAAATTTAGTATAAAAATTACACAATCAACGAGGTAAATAAACATACATTTCTAGGAATAACCATAGATCAGAATATATACTGGAAAACACAAAAAGATAACGCATGCAGCAAAATAAATAGATTTGTGTATGGCCTCAAACAGGTCAAAAATTGCACTAACGTGAAAACTTCTCTGTTGACATACCGCGCATACGCAGAGTCGGGTTTACGTTATGGTCTTATAGCTTGGGGAAAAAGTACCGACATGAATCAAGCCATTATTGCTTAAAAAAATGTATTCGCGCTATATATGGAATCCCACTCTACGTATCTTGCAGATCACTCTTCGATCGACTTGATATTTTGCCGCTACACTAGCTCTGCATTTATTAAATTTGCATATTTGTACACACAAATGTCGAACTATTCAAAAGAGCATGAAATAGGAGTACCTACCAGATATCGCAGGGACCCAGAAAAGCTAGTTCTTTATGAAATTCCCAGGTCATTTGTGTATGAGAAAAGTTTCCTGACGATGTGTATTCGCATAAAGTCTTTCTTTACCTATGAAATTGCCCATTGTATAAAAAAGTTTAAAGATGAAAATGATATTAAAAACGATAGTAGAACAAAACTTATTCTCATAAAAAAGTTAAATAAACTTAAAACCGACTTCAAAATGAAATTCACTCAAAAGTGTGAAATAATATTATTATACCTTAATACACAACATCAACCAACAATAACGAAATCAAAGGTGGGTGGGTACGAATTAAATTAGAGGCTTACATTTTTTTTTGAGGTCGGTGTCAGCAAACCATCGAGTCTAAACCATTTAATACGTAAGTAACTGTGTGCTGGTACCGACCTCAAAAAAAATTTAAACCTCTAATTTAATTCGTACCCGCCTTTGATTTCGTTATTTTTGGTTAATGTTGTTTATTTAATTATAATAATATTATTTCACACTTTTGAGTGAATTTTATTTTGAAGTCGGTTTTAAGTTTTTTTAAACTTTTTTTATTTTTAGTGGTAATGCTATCTATCTAGCAACGTTAAATCCAATCACCTATACTCACCAATAGGAATTATCAAATCATAATACATGTTTTTCATTAACAGATACAGAGTCCTGTGGCTTCCATCATCATCTCAGCAGCATGAAAGTTAAGGATTTAAATCGTCCATCATCAGCTTATCTGAATAACCTGAAGGAATACAACTATCGGTCTATGCATACCTATAAATCTATGCATAACATTTAAAATAATTTTCCTGCAACTCCTAACCGTTAAGGAGTTGTACCTTCCTACATCAGCTTATCAACATGAGAATATGACTAACAGACGCAAGTATATTAATAGCTTTAGAAAACATATGAATCACGTAATTAGTGCCTTTAAAATTCAAATTTTTCATTATATTTGAAGGGTTGCCCTCGATTTCCCTGGGATCCCATCATCAGATCCGGACTTGGTGACAGTGGGAACCCCTCGGGAGTATACTCTTTCGAATGAATAATGAATTTTGAAAATCGGTCCACAATTGACGGAAAAATCGGTGAACATACATCAAAAAAAAAAAATACAGTCGAACTTAGTACCTCCTCCTTTTTGAAGTCGGTAAAAAATATCATTAGACTATTAAATGGTAGTTAACATATGCCTATTGTTTAGATGTTTTGAGAGCAAGGTGGCTTTAATTCCATGAAGTCGGGTATTTTCACTTGAAATAATCGCCTTTATTGAGGCAAAAAATACACATTTTTAATTTTATAGCTCTTGAGTCATCGCAGCAGTTTTAACGTTACTAATATTATATTTGGGAATACCCCGCATAAGATTTCGTCACTTCGACACAGGAAAATTCAGAACTTAACTAGTCTAAAAAATTGGCGCATCTGACCACTAAGAAAACGCCTTTGTTCCTTTCAATGGTACATAGCTCAGGGGATTGGAACATGAAATACATGCCACTAGATACTAATAAAAGACCATAAGTAGTGTCACCATTAAAGTCAATAAACTTTTTAATTTTCAATAAAAATTGGCATTGAACTTCAAAAACTGAATCGGAAATTCCAGTAAAGACCTTTTATAACAAAATAGCATAAATTCATTAAAAAATACAAATTACACCTAAAATAAAATGGTATTTTAGGTGTGATTTTAGGTGCGATTTAAGGTGTTTTAATTGTTTTATTTTAAGTATTTTAGGCATTTTATTTTAGGTGTAATTTTATATTAATTTGTGAACTAATATAATTTGAAACATAAAAAAAACAAACAACCATACGAAATTTTAGGATTTAAACATTATTCAATTTAAAATCAAATTACATGAGTGGCTGAATGACACAAACTGCTATAGTATTAAATACTTTTTAACTTCGTAGATTATTTCGGATTAAGATAAAAATTATTTTGCATGCTATTTTAAACACTAACTAAACATTACTTCTATACACATATATTAAGACCTTTTTCTATCATTTTTAAGGCAAATAATGTAATGTTATGAGTTATGACTATGATTTTATGAATTTATCGTGCATTTTATGATCTGGCCAAACGTGGATTGAACTCATCAATCGTTAACATTTCAATGATATTGTCAGTTTTAGTTAAAGGTTTCATGAAATACAACCATTTCATTGTTTCGTCAATTTTATGATATCGCTACGACATCCTTAATAATATTATAAATAATAAAAATAAACTCTATAAATGTGTTAGTTGATAAGCTTACGTACATTACATTAAACATTAAAAATGTATAGGTTTTACGGTAACGTACATTACACTGAACTCTAAAAATGTGTAAGTTGTTATGGTAACTTACATCACACTAAACTCTTAAAATATGTTAGTTTTATGCTAACGTACATTACATTAAACTCTTAAAATATGTAAGTAGTTATGCTAAAGTACATTACATTAAACTCTAAAAATTTGTAAGTTGTTATGCTAAAGTACATTAATTACATTAAACTCTAAATATTTATAGGTTGTTATGCTAACCTACATTACATTAAACTCTAAAAATGTATAAGTTGTTATGCTAACGTACATTACATTAATCACAAAAAATGTGTAAGTTGTTATGCTAACGTACATTACATTAAACTTTAAAAATGTGTAAGTTGTTATACTAACGTACATTACATTAAACTCTAAAAATGTGTAGGTTGTAATGTTAACTTTCATTGAGTTCTTAAAATATGTTATTATGATAATTAGGATACTTAACAAAATGAGAAAATGTAAGCAAAAAAAAGAAAACAAAGAACGATCATAGATGCCGATGAAATGGCATTTCAATTTGGCTAAAACCCAAAGCTATCTGTCTGGCTTATATATCAGACATTGCCTGTAAACTCAAACGCACGTAACTCATTTATTACCAGAATCTTATTTTATGAGCAGGATGCTCGTTTTATGGCACGCCAAAGGGAATGCTGCATGATTCCCCTTCGTATGAATACGTGAGTAGGTACCAAGTAAAATAGTTTTTTTAATAAAGTGAATTTAATTTCGCATCAGAATCTTTTTGGTAAAATTGTTAAATTACTTTTTTAAATTGGTTACAAATGCAATTATCGCCCTTATTAGCAGAAAGAGGACTACGGCGCAGCAGGTAAATACATAGGCTGCGCTAAACGTATCGGGAATTGAAGATTTCCATTATTCCTGGCATAATAAAGTCTTTATAATCGGAAACTATTTGGTTTTATTAATCGAATACCATTTATTTATGTTTAAAAAAAGAACGCGGTCTTGTCACAAGGTCTTGTCGAACTTGTAAAGTCGGTGTGAAAATGGAATTGACTCGAGAAAATTCAAGAGCAATGATTTATTATGACTTTAGAAGTGGTTTAACACAAAAACAGTGTGTTGATCGGATGCTTTCTGCATTTGGTGATGAAGCCCCATCTTAAACAACAATTAATCGCTGGTTTGCGGAATTTCAACGTGGACGTGTCAAGCTCTGTGACGATCCCCGTCAAGGTCGCCCAAAACTGCAATCACCCAAGATAACGTTGATGCCGTGCGTAACTTGATGGAGGAAGATCGACATGTGACATATCGCGAAATACAGGCAACTTTAGACATTGACATGAGTTAAATACAAATAATCTTGCATGAGCAGGTAAGTGTAACAAAAGTTGTTTTCTCGATGGATCCTGCATTCGCTCTGTGAGGAGCAAAAATCGGCTCGCTAGATTTCATAACTGGTCATAGAACTAGTCTTTGGCTTCGTCGCTTGACGGTAGTGTTGGAGCTTAAGCGGATACTAACGCAACAAACCCGCAACTAGTGTTTAAACGCAACACCATAATACGTTCTGATAAGCCACGAGGATTTTCAATGGCTTTTAGTAGATCGTTTCGTACCGCGAAGCCCACTCCGTGCTCACGCACAGCTGTGATATCTTTGCCCTTCCATAAAAATGTGTACGACGCCTCACGCAACGAACCCAACGAACGAACTGTTAGACGAGGTTTCACGGAGCTTGTTTTAAAAAAAACTTTATTGTTCAAAAACTAGATTTTAATTATAAAAATTCACAAATAAATCGATTTTTACAAAATGTGTGAGGAAGGACTGAATTGCGCGGCGGTCGGGGCAGGACTGGCTAGGAAAGAAGGTTTCGTCATACAGGCTTATGGAAAATGATGATTAGGCAAATGGAAGATGTATCTATGCGAATATATATACAAAGGAAAGATATAACAGAACGAAGCTAATATAAGCGTGTTAAAAAGCTTGTAAGTACTTACCTAAAAAACAATACGTTTTTCTAAAAAAAAATACTTAAGTATATTTTTACAAGCTTTTCTATTAGTTTTACCTGTCCCGGTGTATGTTATGAAATCTTGCAAGTAAAATTTGACCCACTTTCCGGTTTCCGATTGAACTGAAATTTTGCATGCATATGTATATCGCGTGACAATTAAAAGCTTGTATCTAAACCGGCCAAGTGCGAGTCAAACTAGCATTCCGAGGGTTCCATACCAGTACACCTCTGCCCACAACTACATAGCAATAATGATAATGTCTATTCACATTACCAACAAAAGACATCAACGCGATCTACAAAAGTATGCTTTTTGATGTGTAACATCTTTGCTCTCACTTTCCTGCAATTTGTGGGAGCGATTTCGTGAAATGGGACGGAAATGTGTAACATGGGACGGAAATGTGTAACAGGAAGTCGCGAAAGCGCGCGCTATTCGATCTGACGAATGAGCTTTGCTCTCGCTTTCCTGCAATTTGTGGGAGTGATTTCGTGAAATGGGACGGAAATGTGTAACAGTGATTTGTTACACATCATATGCGAGTACTGTAGGTCTCGCTCACTTTTTTTGTCATTTAGTTCGGACTCCTTAGCGCATGTAAGACTCACACTTGGCCAATTATTATTATTTGTTGTTTTATTTCAGTATTAATTCTATAACGACACCAAGTTTCACGTCTATATGTATTACCGTTTTACAATAGAGCTAAATAAAACATCCTTCTGAAGACGTATAAAAAACACGTTATTGTATGGATACCTCCTTTTTTTCAGTTTTGTTAAAATTGCAACTGTCTCCCTATTACGATTCATGAAATAGAGTCCGCTGACGGACGGACAGACGGACAGACAAACAGCGGAGGCTTAGCAAAAGGGTATCCGTTGGTGTACGGAACTCTAAAAAAAGGTACAGAGGCCAGCACATCAAGCTACACACTCATAGTGCAATTCTGATCCTTACGCATTCGGCATAAGAACGGTACGAATTCCAAAGCGTGTACCGTGATGTGCTGGCCTGTGTACATCCCAAACAAATAAAATCTTCTCAATTGGGGTTCAATGTATTTAAAGAGTAATGATTAATAATGTTAAAAAAGCGTCGGTGGCTCAACCGGTAACGACTCGGTCCATCTAACCAGAGGTACCGGGTTCAAATCTGGACGGCCAATGTACCAATGAGTTTTTCAAAAACTTACGTACATACTTACCGATTGCTTTAACGGTGAAGGAAAACATCGTGAGGAAACCTGCACACGCCTGCGAAGAAACTCGAAGGTTGTGTGTGAAGTCGACCAAACCGCACTGGGCCCGCGTGGTCGACTAAGGCCTAATCGCCCTGATTCAGGGTAGGCTCGAGCCCCTCGGTGGGGACGTATATGAGCTGTAATGATGATGATGATGATTAATAATGTTAAACTTAAGTGGCAGTGGGCAGGGCACATAGCTCGTAGAACAGATGGCCGTTGGGGTAGTAAAGTTCTTGAGTGGCGACCGCGCACCGGAAGACGTAGTGTACGCAGGCCTCCCACTAAGTGGACCAACGACCTGGTGAAGGCCGCGGATGCGGGCGTGGTTGCGGGCGGCGCAGGACCGGTCGTTGTGGAAATCTTTCGGTGAGGCCTTTGTCCAGCGTGGAAGTCTTTCGGCTAATATGAAGATGAATGATAGTATTTCCACGCTTACTTTAGTTAACTTCTGTCGGGATGAAAACAAAAGCATTTAGCTAATTATCTTAATTATGTTAAATTTAACTATTTGAGGGTGACATGAATTAAAGTATTATAATTTCACACAAACTCATTGTATTAACTGAAATACATTTTTGATTCGATAGCACTATATAGGGTGTAACAAAATTGGTGTAGATTCCCTTAACTGGGACTTCTACTCATCATACTGAACAATTTTGGTTCTACGACTTGCTGGAAACGCAAAAAAAAGTTTCTTCTATTCATACAAATCGATCATCTGATCGACGGATTTTGTGCATTTTAGTATGGAGGGTCCAAATTTTTTTTTGAGAATTGACTATGAGTTCCATAAGGAAAGTTGTTTAGTATGATGAGTAGAACCCCCAGTTAATAGGACCTATATGAATTTTGTTACACCTGTATGGGTAGGTATGTGTTTGATAGTTAGCTGTGCGCGGCGAGTTCATTCAAGCGTCGAATGCAGAATGGCATAGGTAGCGGCGCCTCCCCCCTACCCCGCACCTCTCCTCAAAGCTCCTACTCAAGCCGAGCAAAGACACAATTGACTTCCAAGCAAACCTTGTCTGAGTTGCTTGTTATGTTCACTCCAAACTTTATCTGTTAAATCCATTACTGGCCTCGGGTTTAGGTTTCCTCAACCCACTCTAATTCTTCGCAGCCATGCAGCATTACTCTTGACAATCTTGCAACTCAGGGTTCGATACGAGTCCTACGCCATATTCCTAAAGGGGCTAGAAACTTGGCAGCTGGAAAGATGTACGATCTTATTGGGAAGTGCCTGGTAAACAATAAAACTATCGATTGGTGTTCTTTACTTACATTCGCATATTTGGGTTTTGAACTTTCAGATCCTGGTGGACTGGGTTATCTTACTACAAAAGTAAAGGCCAATATATAATCCACCTTGAGTTTTATGCTCGATGACATGCGTGATGAGGGTGTCTTCCTCCGCTCACCTTCCATACAAAAAACAATTTAGGCCAAGGTTTATGATTATGAGGGCTGAGGAGCGGCGTTCGTGTCCTAATGTCTGACGACACAAAACTACCCCCAGGCCCGGAGACTCTTGCTTCTTTGGAATCAAAACACCCATCTCCGTCTCGCCCACAAACCTTCCCCCAGGCGCCGGATCGGTCGGACCCCGCGTTGGTCTTTAAGGTAGAAGACGTGCCCCAAGCACTGGTCAGTTTTCACAACGGTTCAGCTGCTGGCCTGGATGAAATTCGAGCAGCTCATTTAAAGGAGCTGACTTCGAGCTCCGCTGGCGATAATAGGTAGCGCTTGTTGAAGTCGCTGGTGAGGTTGTGCAACTTTCTACTTAGCGGTCCCATATATCTACGGGTCGTATCTGTGTGCCTTATCTAAAAAAGATGGCGTTTTTCGCCGGTTGGTTGCTAAGTTAGGTTGCAGATCGGTTAGAGAAGCTATGGTTTCATATCTGCAGCCATATCAGTTGGGATTTGGGACACAAATGGGTTGTGAAATGGCGTTCCACGCAATGCGCGCGTTCATCGCAGACCCTGGGAACGCAGATTGTATTGTCGTCCAATTAGATGTTTGAAATACATTTAATAGTGTGGAAAGAGACATACTGCTCAGTGAGGTGAGAGAGAATATTACTTCCTTATATCATTTCCTTCATCAAGTCTATCAATGTCCTTCAAACCTCTTCTACGACGTCACCTCTTTCGATGCCACTTTGAAAGATGCAGTTGAGACGCTTATGAACATGTCCCTTAGCGATAACCAGTGGAGTCAGGCGTCTCTGCCCATACGGTACGGTGATCTGGTGATGCGGCGAGTCCGGAATTGAATTTATCAGCTTTTCTCGCCTCGACGCAAGGGGTTGCTGGTCTTGTCGCTGAAATCTCTGAGGCCCTACCCTTTGAGGCTGAGACGTTAACAAAATGAAATGCCCTCTTTCCTGAACGCGCCTGTACCCATGTGCAGCGGGCTAGGGATGAAGTAGGAGCTAGGGATACTTTAGATCGACTGTTGGATGTGGCCGTTGGAGCTGGATAAGCCAGACTCAAGGCGCGATTCTGGCGCTTGACTTCAAGCTTTGCCTTCACCACATATGGGAACTCTTCTCGACCGCGACTCTTTGCGTGTGCCATTTGCTCTCCAACTGAGATGCAATGTCTGTGAACCTTATCAATGCATTTGCGAGTCCACGGTGGAGGTGATTGACCATTACGCACTGAGTTGCGGTCGTTGTTTGGGAAAATTCCCACGCCATCACGCCCTCAACGATATCACCAGGAGGGCACTGGTCTCGACCAATATTCTGTCTTTGATGGAGTCGCCGGGCCTTAGTCGATCTGATGGAAAAAGACCAGATGGTTTAACCCTGGCGCCATGGCAGAAAAGAAAGTGCCTGCTTTGAGACACCACGTGCGTCAGCACTGTTAATGCCTCACACCTCACCCGCAAGGTGCGTTTGGCTGGGACTGCTGTTGAATTCGCGGTAGCCAAGAAGCATGTTAAATACTCGGTGTTGGAGGCAAATTACTGCTTTGTGCCGCTGGCGTGTGAGAAGACGGGCTAATGGGATTAAAAGGACTTGGCCTTCATAAAGTAGAATGGCCGTCGCCTTCAAGAGAGGGAGTATGACGCCCGCTCCGGGTCCTACCTGCTGCAAAGGTAGTTTATTGCCATCCAGCGCGGCAACGCGATGTGTGTCATGGGCTCCGTTTCGGCTGGTTTGACTCAGGATTTTGATCTTAATATTTTTATTATTAAATTAATATAATTAATTAAGTTAGGTTTTTATTTAGATTTTTAATTTAGAATATTGTGATCATACCATTACGTATCATCATCATCATATCGGCCGAAGGACGTCCACTGGACTGGACATAGGCCTCCCCCAAGGGTTTCCACGACGACCGGTTCTGCACTACCCGCATCCAGCGGCTTCCAGCGACCTTAACCAGGTCATCGGTCCACCGAGTGGGAGGCCAGCCTATGCTACGTTTTCCGGTGCGCAGTCGCCACTCGAGAACTCGCCCCAACGGCCATCCGTTCTCCAACCATTACGTTTATGTAAAGTAAAAATTAAATGATCTTCTTCTGTACATTGATAAGTTTGGTTTAGAGTAAAGTAACGTTATAGGCTCCACTAAATTTCCATAAATTGTGTTTACCATACTTAGCAAGTTTAAACTTTTCCTGTTGAAATTAGGGGCAAAATATTGCAACTACAGATTTAATATCCCATGATGTAGAAGCGTAACATCTTCGTCTAAGTATCCATTCATTTTGATATTTCATCGCAAGTTTTGTATAAATTCGGAATTTAAGAAAGTACAGTACGTAATACTTCTTACCGTTTCATCTTAAAACAAAGAAACACTTGGAAAAAAGCTTGTTTAAAATCACTCCAACAGACTACAAAGGAAAACATTGTTAAAAAGTAGGCTAACTGAAATGTACCCATTAAACTGTAATGAAAACAATTTTGTTTGATAAAAAAACGTTCGAGTTTGCTTTAGGCGACCACCCATTCTGGATTGTATATTTAGGGTTCCGTTCACCAAGCGGGTGACCAATGGGACCCTATTACTAAGCCTCCGCTGTCTGTCCGTCTGTTATCAAACTTTATTTCATGAACCGTAATAGGTAGACAGTTGATTTTTTTACAGAATGTGTATTGCAGTTGCCGCTATAATAACAAATACTATAAATTAAAAAAAATGAAAAAATTAGGGGGTTCGCCTTACAAAAAATATTTTTTTATGGGTCTTTAGAGGTGTTATTTATTTAGCTCTATCGTAAAAATGGTAATATATACAAGCATAAAACTTAGTGTAATTATAGTACTAATACTATATTAAAACAAAAATAATACAAATAGTCCAAGTGTGAGTCGTACTCGCGTTAAGTGAATGAAAAAAAAACGTATTTCCGAGTCCGAACTGAATTAAAAAAAAAACATATTTTTGTGGCTTGCGTTGATGTCTTTTGTATGTACAAATAATGTGAATAGGTATCATTATCATTGTACTATAGTTGCGTGAAGAGATGTGGTGATACTGAACCCTTGGGAGTGCTAGTCCGACTCGCACTTGGCCTGTTTTTTTTAATATCCAAAACCTTGAAACAAACCTTGTTCATTGCAATTGGCATTCATCAGTTTTAATTTAAAAAAAACACATTTGAAGGCATAACGACTTTATAAAGTAAAAATAAAATAATAACACTAAACAACATTTCAAAATCGTCAATTGATTTAGTACTAGGACCATTCCAGCCAGGATGGTTGGCGCTAATGTTGTCATTTATCTCGAAAACTACTAAGCCGATGTTCTTGATGTTTTTGTATTTAGAAGGTATCATTTTAGAGCAGGTTTTTGACATGTTTTATGGCGGTAGACCACGAGGTAGCACTGCAGCAGCCAAGATGGTTGGCACTTGAGTGCTTCTACGAAACAATTCAGCCGACTCCGATGTGGTTTATTTTCAATATATAGGTGTCATTTCTGAGCGGGTTTTATGACATGTTTTACAGCAGTAGACCACCAGGGGGTGCTGCAGCAGCCAGGATGGTTGGCGCTTGAGGGCTTCTTAGAAACTATTCAGCCGACTCCGATGCGGTTTATTTTCATTCCTAGCTTTTTCCCGCGGCTCCGCCGGCGTGGACATCGTTTTTATGACTGTATTTAAGGGTGATTAGTAAATAATGTCGTTTCCCACGTACTCAACCATCTCTGTGCAAAAAATCACAACAATTGAGTATTTTTTTTAGTTTCCTCAGGAACTACATCAGATTATGCTATTTTCCCGGGATAAAAAGTAGCCTATGTCCTTCCTCGTGACACAGGCTACCTGTATGCCAAATTTCAAAAAGATTGGTCAAGGCATTCACACATGTTCACATTCATAATATTAGTAAGGATATAGGTGTCAATTCTGAGCGAGTTTTAAGACATGTTATACAGCAGTAGACCACCAGGGGGCGCTGCAGCAGCCAGGATGGTTGGCGCTTGAGGGCTTATTAGAAACTATTCAGCCGACTCCAATGCGGTTTATTTTCATTATATAGGTGTTATTTCTGAGCGGGTTTTAAGACATGGTATACAGCAGTAGACCACCAGGAGGCGCTGCAGCAACCACGATGGTTGGCGCTTGAGGGCTTCACAGGGACTATTCAACCTATTGAGACTGGCCATTTTGCTAGCCCACCTTATATTTATAAGTAATTAAGATTTTAAAATAAGTAAGTAGTTTTTTTTTTCTTGCATTGTATCACTTACCTGTTTTTTTTTGCTTGTGTGGGCTCTGAATAAATGCTTATCTTGTCTTGTCTTGTCCTGTCTTGTCTTGTCTTAACCGATGTCGCTGCGGATTTTTTGCTTTGTAAAGTATGTTATTTTTAACACAGTGCCAAAAAAGGAAGGGTTATGTTTTTCGGGTGTATGTATGTATGTCCGTTTCTTTGGTTAAGCCTGTAGCCTGAACGGTTTGACAGATTTTGTAGTGCGAGGTGTCGTTAGATTTGTTTTGATCCCGAAAGTCACATAGGATTCATTTTACCCTGACTGCCCAAAAAGAAAGAGTATCGTTTTTTTAGCAGTTGGGTTTTAAATTTTATAAATTGTTAAGGGTATTCAGAGCAAGTCTAGACATGTTTTACAGCTGTAGAACATCAGGGGGCAATCATCATATCAGTTCATATACGTCCCCACCGAGGGGCTCGAGCCTACCCTGAATTAGGGTGATCAGGCCTTAGTCGACCACGCGGGCCCAGTGCGGGTTGGTCGACTTCACACACAACCTGCGAGTTTCTTCGTTCACCGTTTCCTTCACCGTTAATCGGTAATTATATGTACGTAAGTTTTTAAAAAAACTCATTGTTACATTGGCCGTTCAGATTTGAACACGGTACCTTTGGTTAGAAGGGCCGAGTCGTTACCGTTGGAGCCACCGACGCTTTTCAATAAAAGTTCAATTAAACTCATACATAAAGCATACATATTTAATTAAAATGTTTGTGTAGAATACAAAGAATCTGCGACATACGGATATCAAAACCTTTGAGAGTACGTAGGCTAGGAAAACTTACTGAACGTAGCAGGTACTATGACGCACCAACGACTCGTCAGGGGGAGTTAGCTCAGAGGGATCATATCGATGATTGAAAACGCAGTTTCTAGGTTGTGAAGAAAGACGTAGAGCAATCTTTATTCACATCGATTGGGCTCCGCCGGCTGGCTGATTATTGGGCTGAGGTTACCAGAGGTTAAAAAGTCATCTTGTTGACTGCCCCGTCAATAAGATTCTACAATAAAATTCCAGAAAATGTAACTAGTTTGTCCGATAATAAATTCAAGACTCATGTCAAAAAATGCTTGTGCTATAGAGGATATTATCAAATAATAGATTATGTTACTTACAAAGATATTTAATGTTGATTCTGTAACAAATACCATTAGCTGAGACTGTAATCTGAATCATGACATTATTCGAATTATACAATAAGTTTTTTTGACTATTTAAAAGTGTGTGTAAACACCTATCCTTACTAATAATATTATAAATGTGAAAATGTGTTTGTTTGTTTGTTACCTTTTCACGATTCAACGCCTTGACCAATCTTAGTGAAATTTTGCATGCAGGTAGCCTGTGTCACAAGGAAGGACATAGGCTACTTTTTATTCCGTAAAAATAGCATAGCCCGATGCAAATCCCGAGGGAACTGAAAATATACTTTTTTTTGGTTATTAACATCGCAACGGAACAATGGATTGTGTAATTTTTTGCACCGAGATGGTTGAGGGGGTGGAAAATGACACGATTTAATAATAAGCATATCCTGACATAGTTCCCGAGGGATCTGGAGAAAAGTTATGTCCACGCTCGCGAGCCGCTTGCGGCTCGCGCACCGCGCCCCCTCTAAGTCCGTCACAAAAACGATGTCCACGCGGGCGAAGCCGCGGGCAAAAGCTAGTTTAAAATAAATTATTTTGATTTGATTTGAAACTAAGCTAGTATTGCACTCTTGCTATAAAAAGGTACACTTCGACCACGGATAAAGAGACCTCTGTCCTGGCTCGCGGTCACAAATAGAATGCTACTCAACTGTTTCAGAAAAGCTTTCGAACGACCTACTAATTTGAATTTAGTAACTATTTAAACTTAACTTTTTAATACGACCCGCGGATAGCAAGATTGCCAAAGAGGTGCAAGTGCGCGAACCCAGAGCTATACGATCTCTAAAAACCTCTCTAAAAAAGATAAAATAAAAATCAAAATTAAAAATTTTGAACAAGCCCACGGCAAGTGTTAAAACGTAATTAAAAAGGATGAAATAACTTTTTTAAAGTCCCCAGACTAGAAAAAAATAAGAAAAAGCAGATAATTTTTTAAAAATCGAAGAAAATTGGTCAGGGACGGCCACTATCTGCTCTGAAATAAATTGAATATACGCAATTTTATGAGTTTGACTAATTTAGCATGTAGGTAAATTAATGTAGTATTTGATCAATATAAATTGCTATATTTAAACTAAAATTTAAAACCGAGAGAGGGCGATGGCAGCCCACGACGGAGTTTCTTGGACTTTTAAATATTTGTTTTTCCAAGTTCAAATACCCGTCCGATTCCTCGTCTGAGTCCCCATCCAAGTGCCCGTCCAAGTGACCGTCCAAGTCCCCGTCCAAAACCCCGTCCAAGTACCCGTCAAGGTACACGTCCAAGACCCCGTACAAGTCCAAGTCCAAGTACAAGTCCAAGTCCCCGTCCAAGTCCCAGCCCAATTCCCCGTCCAATTCCCCGTCCAATTCCCCATCCAATTCCAAGTCAAAATCTCATCATTATTATTATCATATCAGACTAAGGCAGTCCACAGCTGGACATAGGCTATATACCAAGGATGTCCACGACGACCGGTTCTGCGCTACCCGCATCCAGCGGCTTCCCGCGACCTTCACCAAGTCATAGGTCCACTGAGTCGGAGGCCTTCCTACGCTACGTTTTCCGGTGCGCGGTCGCCACACGAGAACTTTACTGCCCCAACGGCCATCCGTTCTACGAGCTATGTGCCCCGCCCACTGCCACTTTAGTTTAGCAATTCTGAGAGCTATGTCGGTTATATTGGTTCTCCTACGGATCTCCTAGTTTCTGATTCGATCACGCAGAGAAACTCCGAGCATAGCACGCTCCACTGCCCTTTGGGTGACCTTGAGCCTTCTTATGAGGCCCATAGTAAGCAACCATATTACACACACTGGTCGAACACCTTGGTCTTAAGACACTGCGGTATTTGGGACGTGAAGATATTGCGAAGCTTCCCGAACGCTGCCCAGCCGAGTTGGATTCGAGGATTGATCTCTTTCTTGAAGCTGGACCTACGTTACGGACTGTTTGTCTCAGGTACACATACTCGTCAACAACTTCGAGCGTAGAGCCTCCAACCTTCAGAGGAGTAAGTGCGACTCGGATACGTTTGACATAATTTTTGTCTTGTCCATATTCATTCTAAGACCTACTTGTTGAGAAGTCCAAGTGTATCACGTCAAAAATACAAGAAATGAAAATGGACTATTGTGTTTCCTCACAGAGAATCGATCGATTGGAACACCTCTTGTAAGCTCCTGGAAGCCTAGTACTTTTAATCCAATGACACACTGAAGTTAGGTATAAGAAACACCTCTTTTTAGTTTGACGGTTCGTCCGTCCGTTCGTCCATCCAAGTCCAAGTCCAAGTATAAGTACAAGTCCAAGTCCAAGTTCAAATCCAAGTCCAAGTCCAAGTTCAAGTACAATACAATACAAAAAATTTATTGACAACTTTCGTGTTGCAGGTCCGATTGCGTAATCTAATTCACAAAAATATATCTAAATATAATTCAAGCTACAAGTACAAGTACAGAATAAATTGTAGCATAAATAAAGTCGCTTGGCTCAGGCGTAAGAGGACAGTGGTAACGTGACCGTGTGACACTCAGGCGTAACGCGACAATGACGTCACACTTTTTCGTATATGCAGCCCGTGTTCATCGATTTATAAGACGTTATCACGTAGTAGCATGGGTAATAAATGAAGGGAATTAAATTTTTAATAAAATGCATACTTTTTATTATTAAAAAAAATCTATCTTTATTTTTTATTTTTGACGTGATTTTGATGTCTTCGCTTATAGAAGAACATTCAAAGAAAGAATTATTTTTTCTGTTGATCTTACGCATTTTGCGTTTGCGTTGGTTCTCCTACGGATCTCCTAGTTTCTGATTCGATCACGCAGAGAAACTCCGAGCAAGCACGCTCCAAAATGCGTAAGATCAACAGAAAAAATAATTCTTTCTTTGAATGTTCTTCTATAAGCGAAGACATCAAAATCACGTCAAAAATAAAAAATAAAGATAGATTTTTTAATAATAAAAAGTATGCATTTTATTAAAAATTTAATTACCTTCATTTATTACCCATGCTACTAAGAAAAATTCCGTGTTAGTAAAGTCACTGTCGAATATTTAATAAATAGAATCGCTGCACGTATTGAACATCCAACTAAAAAAAAAAGCTTTGACGCCTTGCCAACAATTTTTTTGTACACTGCATTGGATGGAATCGGGGTCCCAGTATCACGTTAGCGGAGATAATCACGAAGTATCAAAGGATACCGTTCATTATAGTATCAAACGAGTTCGAGAAGGACGTCCACTGCTGGACATAGGCCTCCCCCAAGGATTTCCATGACGACCGGTTCTGCGCTGCCCGCAACCAGCGGCTTCCACACATCGTCCACCGAGTGGGAGGTATGCCTACGCTACGTTTTCCGGTGCGCGGTCGCCATTCGAGAAATTTACTGCCCCAACGGCCATCTGTTTTACGAGCAATGTGCCCCGCCCACTGCCACTTAAGTTTAGCAATTGTGAGAGCTATGTCGGTTACTGAGATTCTCCTACGGATTTCCTCGTTTCTAATTGTATCACGCAGGGAAACTCCGAGCATGCTTGACATACCTAGGCGTGACGTCATAGTTTTGCAGCGTCATTTATGTTCTCATTTTGTGATTTTGGTGAATTATAAATCGAAGACTTGATGGAAAACAAAACGAGTAAGGTTTTCCGAAGTTTAAATAGGAGGACAATTTAGTGATCAACAGTTCATATTTTATTTGTGATGCTGTCGTCATCCTTATTGTCAATACTATGTAATTGTCGCACCTGTCAGCGTGGTGAAATTGTCAACTTGACAATTGTCATCTTTTCTTGGCAATTGTAGCACCTGTCAGCGTGCTGAAATCTACAACTTGACAGTTGTCGTCTTTTCTTGACAATTGTCGCACCTGTCAACGTGGTGAAATCGTCAACTTGACAATTGTCATCTTTTCTTGACAATTGTCGCACCTGTCAGCGTGGTGAAATCGACAACTTGACAATTGTCATCTTTTCTTGACAATTGTCACACCTGTCAGCGTGGTAAAATCGTCAACTTGACAATTGTGATCTTTTCTTGACAATTGTCGCACCTGTCAGCGTGGTGAAATCGACAACTTGACAACTGTCATCATTTCTTAACAATTGTCGCACTTGTCAGCGTGGTGAAATCGACAACTTGACAATTGTCATCTTTTCTTGACAGTTGTCGCACCTGTCGGCATGGCAATAGGGGCCTGATTAGATTTTTGACATTACCTTTATACTTACGAGTATACAGGGTGTAACAAAAATGGTGTAGGTCCCGTTAACTGGGGCTTCTACTTATCATAATGTACTGAACAACGTTTATACTACGAGTTTGCAGAAATCGCAAAATATTTTTTTTTCTCTTCATACAAATCGATCAGTTGATCAACCAATTTTGTGCATTTAGTACGGGGGTCCAAGTTTTTTTTTGAGAATAGACTATGTGTTACTTGGGGAAAGTTGTTCAGTATGATGTGTAATACCCCCAGTTAACGGGTCCTGCACCAATTTTTTCACAACCTGATTACCAAATTCCGGTGTACGTATGTTCGTAATTCTTCTCCTCGTAAATGGTTGTTGAGATCCAGATTTTTTTCAATAGCACTACCTACAGTGTCCAACTATAGCTAAGAACTATCCAGGTGACTGGTTAAAAAATGATCATCAAAATCGGTGAGAAGCACCTCACAACTTTTTATTTTGTAAACAAGTCTCGGAGACGCAGCGGAAGTAGTATCAAGATGTTTGCACCAGTTTACCCATTTTATCTCCGTTACTTTGATTACCGCCTCACTGGCGTAATGGTTAGCCCATTCGCTTGACAGAGGTCGCGGGTTCGATTCCCGGCGAAGTCTAACTTTGTAAGAATCAGTTTTGGTTATAGGTAGGGCATTTTCATAGCCTGCCTAGCCACCACCATCTTATCTAAGTGTTGCCGCCAATCATCAGTGTTAACAGCATTGATGTGTTCCGGCTCGTAGATAAGATAGCCAGATCTCCATTGCGTTGGAGAATCTTGGTAAGCCCGCTCCGTCTTCGTCATCATCGTCACTTACCATCAGGTGAGATGATGCCAAGGGCTTATCAATTGTGGATTTAAAAAAACTTTAATTCATCAGGTTACGTAGAGCTTACAAAAATGGGGTGACTTTTAATTAGTTCTTGATAGCAAAGGATATGAATGTACTCGTGATTACCAACAACTTTCCCAAAGCAACTATATGTCAAATATGAAAAAAAATTAGGTCCTCGATACCTAAAAATGCCGATTTGTTAACTTATTATGTGTAAGGGACCAAATTTTTTTTTTCATATTTGACATTTAGTATCTTTGGGGATGTTGTTTGTAATCACGAGTACATGCATATCTTGTGTTATCAAGAACGAATTAGAAGTCACCCTGTATATATGTATAAAATTTGCTAAAACGAGTTTTAGGTATGAAAATTTGATTCAGTCTCATCTGCTTAGCTTTTTTTTAACTTCAGTAACTATAGTCTAAAATCGGCTAGCTTTCGCTAGTTCATTACTAAGTTTTCTTAATCTTTATGTAATAGGGATGACGACAGCATCAGAAACAAATTATGAACTCTTGATCACTAAATTGCCCTCCTACTTAAATTCGGAAAACCCTACTCGTTTTATTTTCCATCAAGTCTTCGATTTTTAATTCACCAAAATCACAAAATGAGTACATAAATGACGCTGCAAAACAATGACATCACGCCTAGGTAGTTCAAACATTTTTAGAACAAAATGTCGTTTTTGACAGATGATAAAAAGTAAATCAGATGACTAGCATTCGTCATCCCTGTTATATTTTCTGAAGAAAAGATCTGCTTTACAGTTCACTACTAGCTACCTAAGAGTATGTACTTTTTATAAAGTTGGCAAGAAATAACAACAACTGCACAGCGAATTTCGAAGAAAACGCTGCGCAGCGCTTCTCGTTAGGTCCGGCGTGGATGATGTATTGCTCTGTGGCAGTCGGACAGGGTCGGACCTACCTTATCTTGTGGTCAAACTTAAGGTGCAGTGGTCCCTAAATATCCACTTAAACAGATTTTTAGAATTCATTTTTGAAGTAGTTAACAGTAAATTTAAAATGTAGGAAAACATATTGGTATTATTGAGAATAGTTACGAGGGACTATATCGAATGGAAACACGATTTAATAAAGTTGGCTCGATAGAATAATTTCGCAAAGGTACCTCTTTTTGAGCCATTTTATCGTCTAATTTTCGGTTTTATTCTTAAAATAAGTAATTTAATAATATGATTTATTTACTAAAATAAATTTCATAGGTGACTGGAGGGAAAACATCGATTGGATTTTAATTTAAGATAAATAATATGATGAAAATAAAAACGAAACCATTAAAAAAGTGCAAAAGTGTGGTTATTTTCTTCCGTCTTTACACCTAAAGAAAAAGACAAAGACAGATTTTTAAGTACCACGAGGCTATAAGGCCCCAACAGCACTCAATCCGAGCAGGTTGAAACGTGTTTAAATAATATCGAACGTAAGCCTATTCATTTTAAGTTCAAATCAGAGCGAGCTTCAACGCGGCTGTTACGTTAAAACCGAACGACCAATTCTCGATTTTTTTCGTGTATTTATTACTTTTCATCACTTTCAAACAAGTTTAAAAAAAATGTGTTTAATTAAAATGAAAAGTCTTTATGTCACCGATTTTTGTGTGTTGGTTTCATTCAACATTAACTATTTTTTTTCAAGAAATTTTGCAATTAATGTCAAAAACAGAGTCTACAGTATATTTTTTGACATCAAAAGTGGTAATATTTTTTAAATTATATTCAATTAAATTGATTTTTATTACTTTATGTATATTTCATATTATTTCCATGGTGATAGCTTTACACAGTCTTTCATCATCATCATATCAGCCGAAGGAAGTCCACTGCTGGACATAGGCCTCCCCCAAGGATCTCCACGACGACCGGTTCTGCGCTGCCCGCATCCAGCGGCTTCCCGCGACCTTCACCAGGTCATTGATCCACCGAGTGGGAGGCCTGCCTACACTACGCTTTCCGGTGCGTGGTCGCCACTCGAGAACTTTACTGCCCCAACGGCCATCTGTTCTACTACACAGTCTTTAAATAATTTGAATTGAATATTGTCATTTGGCCTATCTTACGGCCTTAAATTTTATTTGATGCGTACAATGTGTTATATTACGACCGGTCCTCATGGAATATATATATCCTTTATTGTACACAAACAAAAAATGACAAGAACTTACAGAGGACGTGTACAAAGGTGGACTTATCTATATAAAAGATCTCTTCCAGCCAACCTTACCGGGTGTTACGAGACTTTAAAAGCATGGAAGGCAAACCTGTGTGTACATAATAATCATATAAACTAAATAAAATACTTAAATACTTTTTTTTTTAAATATTTGACTTATGACCTAGAATTAGTTTGACATGATATTTTATTTTACAGAAACACATTTTTTTTGTTATTCTTATTATGAATAAATGAAAATTTTTACCTTTTACTTTAAATATATATTTTTAAGTTTGTATAATTAACCTGTCTCTAAGCAACGTACATCGTTGCGTGGTAATATACTTAAATATAAACTAACGTAATCTACGTACATAAATAACACATACTTATAATAAATAAATTAATAGCATATATAATACATAACTAAAATTATAATAATAATTGTTCTTACTAAAATAAATACTATATAATTAAACTTACATGTTCTGTAGGGAAAGAAGATGCTCTTTTAAATCCCTCTATGTCAGCTCCAAGTGCGGCCCAGGCGATGCATTGATTAATTGCCCGCTGCCGCCCGTGAGAAAACTATCGTCTTGTCTCTGCCACTGCATTTGTGCAGCTTATCGAATAGATATTTATCATTGTCATTGGTAAAACGTCTTTATACTATGAGAATGACTTAACTTGCTAATTATTACAAACAACAAAATATCGAACGAAATAGATTGGAAATAAACTTCTTGTCAGCTCGTACTGTAACGTGGCTGTTACGTCAATCGTTGCGGAAGAATCGAGCGAAAATGGTGGTTTTTAATTCATTATAAATAAAATAAGAAGAATTTCCAAAAATTAAGAAAACAAAATCATTTTATATTGTTTTGATCAGAAGTTCATGATAATAATTTATCATCATAATGTTTGGATTAAAATTGTAGCAGTTCTATGGTTACAACTAGAAAAAAAGCTACCGGAGCCAGGAAAAGCAGGGCTGCCGGAGACTAGGGGCCATTTTCTGGGTGTGGTATTCATAGGGAGGTTCTGCCGTAATCGCCACGCTTGCCAGGAGGGTTGGCGATCGCAGTGTGGTTGCAGGTGTGTTGCATTGGAAGAGATAGGATGGTCCTATTCTTAACCGGGAGCCATACGGCATTGAAGTGGCAGTGGGCAGGGTACATAGCTCGTAGAACAGATGGCCGTTGGGGTAGTAAAGTTCTCGAGTGGCGTCCCCGCACCGGAAAAAGTAGCGTAGGCAGGCCTCCCACGCGGTGGACCGACGACCTGGTAAAGATCGTAGGAAGCCGATGGATGCGGACAGCGCAGGACCGGCCTTTGTCCAGCAGTTAACGTTTTTCGGCTAATGTGATGTAATGATGATGATGATTAAAACAGAATTCGAGGAAATCAAATTCACTTCTTAAATTCTGTAGATTACAAAACCTTTTTTTTTGCGATAAAATTCCTTAATTGAAGTACTGTATAATTAAAGTGGTTACAAAGTTGGTCGTTGGCGGCGGTATAAGCCTTGAGATCCAAGCTAATGGCACCATAGCCTTTAGATTGCATGAACTCGTCAGCCACAAGCGACCCGCTATCGGCGCTGATTGAGAGTAGGTATCGGGACTCCAATACGCCCGAATCCGTTCTACAACTACAAAGAAAAGCCATTCGAAAAAACCGCTCCTCACCCGTGGTACGGTTGGGTTGTTCCATGGTTCTGTAAATATATTTATCTGTGGTATGCTCCAGTTATTAAGAAAAAAAAATACGGAACCCAATAAAAAAAATTAACAATTCAGTTTCTATTTCCGAATGTGTTATCTGAGTGTCCCAGCCGAATTATAAAACTAGCCATTTTAAGGCTAGGTTGATGTGATTATTTACTCTTTTTACTGTGAATTTTTTAACTCAAACTCAAATAACTCTTTACTATATATCAATATAAATAAATACATATGAAAAATTTACCATAAAAACAGAGACGTACAATTTAGGCGGTCTTATCGCTGAGAGCCATTTCTACCAGACAACCCAGTTATTATTATATCAGCTCATATACGTCCCCACCGAGGGGCTCGAGCCTACCCTGAATCAGGGCGATTAAGCCTTAGTCGACCACGCGGGCCCAGTGCGGGTTGGTCGATTTCACACACAACCTTCGAGTTTCTTCGCAGGCGTGTTGCAGGTTTCCTCATGATGTTTTCCTTCACCGTTAAAGCAATCGGTAATTATATGTACGTAAGTTTTTGAAAAACTCATTGGTACATTGGCCGTCCAGATTTGAACCCGGTACCTCTGGTTAGATGGACCGAGTCGTTACCGGTTGAGCCACCGACGCTTCTAACGACAACCCAGTGCTCGGAGAAAAAGCAAGGAGACAGGTAGTACGCGAGTAACAACAACAGAAAATTTAAATGAATAGAATAATAATTTTAAACTTAAACTAAAACATATAAAGCTATTATCACATTTTATATATTAACAATTATAATACCATATGCTAAATAAATAAAACCTAATCGGACTATAAAATAAATAGTTATATATACGCATATGTATTATATATGCATATATAAATAAATTATAAAATAATTACTACAAAAATACAATAATAAATATATTAGCAAACCAAAGTAAGACGCAGAATAATTGTATAAACAGTACGAGTCAGAGCAAAAGGAGATATTCTTTAATATTAATTAAGTACGAGTCAGAGCAAAAGGAGATATTCTTTAATATTAATTAAGTACGAGTCAGAGCAAAAGGAGATATTCTTTAATATTAATTAATTTTAATTAATATATACAACCCGCACTGGGCCCGCGTGGTCGACTAAGGCCTAATCGTCCTGATTCAGGGTAGGCTCGAGCCCCTCGGTGGGGACGTATATGAGCTGTAATGATTATTATATATTTTTTTTAATTTTAATAACCCGACTAAGGAAAAAGGGGAGTTATGTTTGGTATTGGATTATGTATTGGAGCATTTGAACCTGGTACAAAGGATTTTTATATGCGTGTGTCTTCACGGAACTTTGGACATTATCTCCTTGTTAAAATTCCAATTATGAATTTGTCTCAATTTGAGTTTTTTTTTGTATTTTATCAATTTTTATTTTATTTTAGTTTATTCGGAAAACAAACGGTATTTCCATGACTACACAATAGCTAAGTGTAATTAATATATACCACTTTATGTTTTCGCATGTAGAAATAAAAGTCTTACTTGCCTTACAAATAAATCGCTCAGTTGTCATCGCTATAGATGAAGTGTATAAAGTTTTCTTGAAAACTATTAGAACTAGCTTTTGCCAACGGCTCCGCTCGGGTGAATATAGTTTCTATGACTGTCTCCGAGGGTGCGCAGTGTGCAAGACGCAAGCGGCTCGAGAGCGTGGAAAAAAGTAGCCTGTATGTTAATCCAGGTCCTAATCTGTCTACCTACCAAATTTCAGCCAGATACGTTCAATATGACAGAGTAATAAACATCCATAAATACAAACTTTCGCGTTTATTATATATTAGTAGGATGTATTAATTGAAACATCTATACAAAATAGTCAGTATACAATATTGGGTTAGTAGATTTCAATACATTTTACCTAGGTACCTATTTACAAGTTAAATGAAAACTATAGAAAATAAATAATACCTTTTTTAACAATACCAATTTATTTCTAAGACTGATTAATTTGTTACTAATAAATATTTTTTGAATTAGTATTGTTAAAAAAAGGTATATTTTATATCTTAATATATATAAATCTCGTGTCACAATGTTTGTCCTCAATGGACTCCTAAACCACTTAACCGATTATAATAAAATTCGCACACCATGTGCAGTTCGATCCAACTTGAGAGATAGGATAGGGTAGGGTAGGGTAGTGTAGGGTAGGGTAGGGTAGAGTAGTGTAGGGTAGGGTAGTGTAGTGTAGGGTAGGGTAGTGTAGTGTAGTGTATGTAGGGTAGGGTAGGGTAGTGTAGGGTAGGGTAGTGTAGTGTAGTGTAGGGTAGGGCAGGGCAGTGTAATGTAATGTAAGGCGGTACGAAGTTCGCCGGGACAGCTAGTTCTTTTATAAAAATATAACTTTTAGAAACTAAAAAAAAAACTTTAAAAAAAGTTTAATTGTACAGTTTTTTTTTCAAGATTCAACATATTTATTCAAAATAGGTGCAAAAAACACTCTTTCTGAGTGTCACAAAATAGTGATTACATAATTTTATTTGTAAAAAATCAAGAAGTAAACAATCATTAGTGAATAACGTCATAATCCAATCCTTGATATAAAAAAAAATATGTCATTAAAATATGAAAACAATATGACACGAGAAGTTAAACACTAAAATCATTAATTGTCATGATGCCTTTGACAAGTGTAGGTCAGTTCACACGGACAGCACTCGGTCACGAGTATAACGTGAGAGTCAGCCATCGCTTCTTTGTGTCTATAAATCCCTCGTTATTTTTGTGTCTACAAATCCCTTGTTATTTTTGTGTCAACTAATCTCTCTTTGTTTTTGTGTCTACAAATCTCTCATTGTTTTTGTGTCTACATATCCCTGGTTGTTTTTGTGTCTACAAATCCTTCGTTTTTTTTGTGTCTAGAAATTCGTCATTTAAATCTTTGTTAGGTCACCCAAAGAGCAATGGAGCGAGCTATCAGAATTGAGGAGATCCGCAGGAGAACCAAAGTAACCGACATTGCTCATAGAATCGCTAAACTGAAGTGGCAGTAGGCAGGGCATATAGCTCATAAAACAGATGGCCGTTGGGGCAGTAAAGTTCTCAAGACCGCCGTAAAGTTTTAACCGTCTCCATGGCGTAATGGTAGTAGCGATTCGCTTCACACCAGGAGGTTGCGGGTTCAACTTTGTGGTGGTAGGGCAGTTTCATAGCCCGCCTGGCTAGCTAACACCATCTTATCTAAGTCTTACCACCAAACATCAGTGTTAACAGCATTTATGTGTTCCGGTGGCTCCGGTTTTCTAAAAGTTATATTTTTATTAAGCGTCGGTGGCTCAACCGGTAACGACTCGGTCCTTCTAACCAGAGGTACCGGGTTCAAATCTGGACGGCCAATGTACCAATGAGTTTTTTCAAAAAACTTACGTACATATACTTACCGATTGCTTTAACGGTGAAGGAAAACATCGTGAGGAAACCTGCACACGCCTGCGAAGAAACTCGAAGGTTGTGTGTGAAGTCGACCAACCCGCACTGGGCCTGCGTGGTCGACTGAGGCCTAATCGCCCTGATTCAGGGTAGGCTCGAGCCCCTCGGTGGGGACGTATATGAGCTGATATAATATAATAATAATAAGATGCGTAGGGATGTGACGACCCCATCGCCACTGAGGAAGTAGCTGTAGTGACAGTGTAGCTACTTCATCAGTGTAGTCAGTCAGTACCCCTTGGACTCAGTGTTGACCGTGCTGAGCTCCTAGTTGACCCCGGGTACAAAAATATTGGGGTCCGTAACGGTTACTTTGTACTTGATGATGGAAAGTTTACCTAATGAAGAGCGTATAGGGTCGCTACCCGGGGGCCGCCGGGGCGCGTCTGGTCGCGCTGATGCCAGACGTGACAGGATGCGAGTCGGCGCACCACGACCGGCCCAATCATCTGGCCGGTCAATTCCATCATCGCCACCAGTGCGCTTGGCGCTGGCAGAGTCTTTACAGGCTCAGCAAGCGGCGCCCGCCGCTGGTAGAGTACGCCGCATGAGATGGACTAGGTCACAAAACGAAAACCTCATGCGTGCGTACTACGGTGCGACGGGGGGAGAAACTCGTCGGACGGGCTACCGAGCGAGGCTGCACCAAGCATTCAATCATTTGTAGCCTCAATGCAGAAAGCAGTCCTCCTCGATAATGCCCGGATAGTTCGACGCTTTCTCTCCCCGTCGCACTGAACTCCAGCCGACTGTGCTTCCGCTGGAGGTGCTCCTGCCACTTTGCCTCGTGCCAAGTGAGCAGAGCAGCTTAAGTTTATAAATTGAAATAATAATAATAATGTGTTCCGGCTTGAAGATAAGATAGCCAGATCCCCATTACTTTTGGGAATCTTGTTAAGCTCGCTTCCATCATCGTCATCATCGTCACTTATCATCAGGTGAGATGATACTAAGGGCTTACCAATTGTGAATAAAAAAAGAAGAAAAAAAGGCGACCGCGCGCCGGAAAACCAAGCGAAGGCAGGCCTCCCACGCGGTGGACCGACGACTTGATTAAGATCATGGTAAGCCGCTGGATGCGGGCAGCGCAGGACCGGTCGTCGCGGAAATCCTTAGGGGAGGCCTTTGTCCAGTACTGAACGCCTTTTGGCTGGTATGATGGAAGCTTCCGACCACGGCTATTACCCTAGATAAAGAAAAAAAATTCGAGCGAGACCTACAGTACTCGCATATGATGTGTAACATGTGACAAAATACTTTATAAAAGGACGGCAAAGATACGGCAGACTAGGCTGTATGGTCATAGATACCTTTGCCTTTTCCGCGCTTTTGAAGCCTGAAAAAACGCGACTTCCTGTTACACATGGGACACATTTCCGTCCCATTTCACGAAATCACTCCCACAAATTGCAGGAAAGCGAGAGCAAAGATGTTACACATCAAAAAATAAAGCCTATGGTTTTAGGCGGGAAACTCTTCTTTTCTTACGCTTTAGTGAATATTTTCTGAAGTCGGGCTTAAGTTTTCTAACTGTTACGATTACCTATTTTATGGCCATTATTACCGATTCCACGGCGACCGGTTCTGCGCTGCCTGCATTCCGCGGCTTCCCGCGACCTTCCTTTTGGGGAGGCGTATGTCCAACAGTTGACGTCCTTCGGCTCCTATCATAAATACCGATTCAAAATGTATACCATTATTTTGATTATAACAGCGTAAATAAAGATAACAAGGACTTTCATGACTTTAATTTATTTAACAGTGTTCTTGCGAAGAATATCTGGCAAAGGTGGTGGTGGTGGCGAGAATGAATTACTTTATTTTACAGCAAGCAAAATGTATTTATTTTATAAAATTAAATAAGTTAAGGAGGAACATAGTTCTTTATGAGGAACAGCAAACAGAGGAATGCTCATACGACGCTACCAAGACCAGCAGTCCATCTTACTGGTCAGATAGGGAGCTCCAATCAGAGAACCTTTACATCGCGCCACAGCTCTTTCCTATTGGTTCTTTATGACGTGATGTCTAATTTTGTATGGAGGGACAGAGCCCCAGTGTAGACGATGTAGCGGCAATGTGTCTCCAGTGCAGGCAACTACAGTAGATTCACGACCAAACACGAATGGGTGTGTTTACGAATCGCGGTTGGTACAATTCAACGCACGTAAAAAGAGCTCCAGTGGTCAAGTGGTGGGAATGTGTTTGCGCAGGCGGGAAACAAATGACAACTGGCGAACCAATCACGCGACAGCAAACAAGAGAGACGCGTGTTTCCCCCGTCGCGCCTCACCCCTTACCACCAATTTGGCCCGCAATTCATTCACTGCGCAGGTAGGTCGCTCGGAGCTCTTTTTACGTGCGTTGAATTGTAGCATTGCTTGGCTTTCAGTAGGATCCATCGAACCGAACTTAATTATACAGGATGTTATAAAGTTATGAAATTGGTAATAGGGATGACAACAGCATCAGAAATAAATTATGAACTCTTGATCACTAAATTGCCCCCCTCCTACTTAAACTTCGGAAAACCTTACACGTTTTGTTCTCCATCAAGTCTTCGATTTTTAATTCATCAAAATCACGAAATGAGTGCATAAATGACGCTGCAAAACTATCACGTCACGCTTAGGTATTTCAAACATTTTTAGAAAAACATTTCGTTTATGAGAGATGATAAAAAGTAACTCATATGACTAGCATTCGTCATCCCTATTATACTGTACAATGGTGTCGATTCAGTTTTGCACATATCAACTGAACTAAACTAAAATTATATTGTCAAAATTACGTTTGCTATTCTGAAAAACTCGACTTAACTTATCTGACAGATCTAAACTTAAATCGAACTAAATTAAGTTTAGAACGCCATTTTGCTATTCAAAACGACCATATTTTAGATGTGTCAAACTAATATTGAGCCAATTTTAATCGCGACCTATTTTGGTGACCACTTAATTTTAATTGCTCTTGGAAAACCAAAAAAGTGGAAATTTTGTGATGAATATCTAAGTAAAGTGATGATAAACCCTAATTAAGTACTCCAGGACACTGCACCTTTGACCTGAGGGTCATATGATGACCAGGTTGGTGATGGACAGCTCTATAAAACAGTCAAAGCTATAACTTTGGCGTTTTAACACTGCGCTACTCTGACCCGAAGAATTTTGATTTGAGGGTTTGACTCTGATGACTGATGATGGTGACCAGGTCAAAAAACCAGGTTGGAAGACATCTGGTCTTATGTCTTTCCAACTTTCAGCTTCGGCAGTTTTAGGAAGTCATCGATTGCCAACCTGGTTATCAACAAACCTTCAATTTCTCCAGATTCTGACAATTCACAATGCCCCGACGCTTTTTTAGGCTAATCCAAACTACTAAACACATCACTCAAAAATCCTTGATGCAAAGCCAAAAAAAAACAGCTGTTTTTATTGAATGTTTCAAAGATTATACTCGTAGTATAAATGATATATGCAATATATAGAGCGCTATAGATAATTATACTTATATTGTTTTTTTTTCACTTACGGTAAACAGGTTACATCAATCATATTGTTCATTTTTTCGTTCATCCTTTAACATAGTCTGTGAATTCAATTTCATCGTGTTTTGTTCTGTTAAACTAGGCAACCATATTTAGTTCGTGCATAAAACCGAATAGCACATGAAAACGACTTAACTTATTTTAATCGTATTTTAGTTTAGTTAAATCGAGTGTTTTGTTCGAATCAACACCAATATTTCCCAGGTAACATGAAGACAAAATTATGAAATAATTGTTAAAGCTAAATAACCGACTTCCATCGCAACAGCTTATTACAATTTTGCATTATTATTTTTTGTTTTTGTTAATTTTCTAATAAAGCACTAAACCGACTTTGATAAAATTTATATGGGACCACACGGGAAGCACTAGTTTTCAAATAAAAAAAGAATCATCAAAATCGGTTCACCCAGTCAAAAGATCCGAGGTAACAAACATAAAAAAATACAGTCGAATTGAGAACCTCCTCCTTTTTGGAAGTCAATTGAAAAGCCGGTCAAGTGCGAGTTGGACTCGCGCACTGAGGGTTCCGTATCAAAACACATTTGGGTACGAAACTCTACACACATAAATGAGTACAAAAATATGAGCTGCAACTTTACAAAGTTAAAAAAGTAACTAAATACAGTTAAAATAATGTTTCGCGACATACAGATAAACGTCACGGTTCACTCTCCAACCGCAAATGTAAGTTTGTTATCGCAAAAAAACTACAACTTTGCATTTTTCAGATTTTCCCTTTACATGTGCTGTGAGACATTGTTTCTTGCCAAATTTCGTAATTCAATAGGTCAACGAAGACAAAGTTTTGATTTACTTGTGAGTATCAAAATATGTAACATATATGGCCACAAAATGGACGTGACTTCAGATTTCTTTGACTTATACGCTTAATTTTTTTACAGCTCCAAGTGGCCGTAGATTTAATTTAAGTATCTGATATTAATTTCAACTTGATATCTCCGCGATCCTGAGAAAAAGGGTCTTGACAGACAGATGGACAACGAAGTGATCCTTTAAGGGTTCGTTTTCCTTTTGAGGTACACCATTCCCGACAAGAAAACGGCTAAAAAGTAGAAAATAATATGTCTTGGTCCTTTAAGTTTAGTGTAAGTAGTTATATTTTGATCTAAGAGTCGTCGCGTAGGGGGACCGCTACATTGTGAAATTATTAGTAACTAACTGTCGCACCGAACTTCGTACCGCCTCATACTACACTTCACTATACTGCACTGCACTACACTACAACACTACACTACTCTTCACTGCACTGCACTGCACTACACTGTACTGCACACTACACTACACTACAACACTACACTGCACTGCACTGCTCTGCTCTGGTAGGCTCTGCTCTGCTCTACTCTACGCTACGTTACACTACAATACACTACTTTTTGTAGGTAATGCAGGAATTTGTAGATTATTTTTTTACACCTTTGTTTTCATTATTTGAGTTTTATTTGAGGTTTAGCCTATAGCAACCGCGGACATTGTAGCTTCCCAACGGTGAATTTTTTTTTCAAATCGGTCCAGTAGTTTCGGAGCTTATTCAATGCAAACAAACAAACAATCATGTCTTTTCTCCTTATTATATTGCTATTATTAAGAATAGATTAGTTGTAGTAAAGTAAAGCAGTTGTATTCTGTTTTTATTATTTTTAACTTAGCAGTCCCCCTAGGAAACGACTATTACATCAAAATATAACTACTTATATTGAACTTAAAGGGCCAAGACATATTATTATTTTCTACTTTTTAGCGGTTTTTTGTCGGTGATTTTTTTAATTTTTAATTTAAGTTTTATTTCGGCTGTAAGTTGGCGTGGAGTTGGGTATCCTGCAGATTCCTACATGCAGCATCAGGTCAAGGTTACTATGGTATTGGAATATTATTTCAGTAACAGGGCACCAAATTTCGAATCGATCAGACCTGTATAAGTTGCCCACATCCCTTCATCACCTAGATAAGAGCTGATGATCCTCAAACGGCTGAACAGATCCTCATAATTTAAAGTCCAAAACCACCTCGACCACGTCAGCTTTCAAACAAAAAAATACCGCATTAAAATGGGTGTATTCGTTTAAGAACTACGATGCCACAGACAAACATACAGACACACAAACACACGTTAAACTTATAACACCCCTCTTTTTGCGTTGGGGATTAAAAATTGGGCTCTTCATACGATACCTAGTAGTCAATCAATTAATCTAAATATATATAATTCAAAGGTGACTGACTGACATAGTGATCTATCAACGCACAGCCCAAACCACTGGACGGATCGGGCTGAAATTTGGCATGCAGGTAGATGTTATGACGCAGGCATCCGCTAAGAAAGGATTTTGGGAGATTCCCACGGGAACCGCAAAAATCGGGATCTGCGCGGTCGAAGCTGCGGGCATCCACTATTCTATGTATATTTTTAAGGGGTCCAAAAATATTTGCGAATGCGTTTATTCAATATGCCGACTGTTATACGATCCCACACCAATTGTAATAAAGCTGTCGCACACGGGCGCTATTTTATCTTAAGATACTCGCGAGTATCATATGGCATAGCAAGGTATCACACACGGGAGCTGTACTATAATATATGAAAACACCACATCCTGTTACGAGTCTTACACCTAAAACGTTTTATACAGACTGATTAAGAAAATGAGTTCGCATATGTTGTTATTGTGTTGTGAAAGCGTCGGTGGCTCAACCGGTAATGACTCGGTCCTTCTAACCAGAGGTACCGGGTTCAAATCCGGACGGCCAATGTACCAATGAGTTTTTCAAAAACTTACGTACATATACTTACCGATTGCTTTAACGGTGAAGGAAAACATCGTGAGGAAACCTGCACATACCTGAGAAGAAACTCGAAGGTTGTGTGTGAAGTCGACCAACCCGCACTGGGCCCGCGTGGTCGACTGCGTGGCCTGATTGCCTTAATTCAGGGTAGGCTCGAGCCCCTCGATGGGGACGTATATGAGCTGATATGATGATATGATGATGTTGTTATTGGACTTACTAGTCAGTTCGCCAGCGACGAAGCCGACTTTGACGAAGTGACGATGATGCCGAAGATGGAAGCGGTCTTACCAAGATTCCCCAACGCAATGGGGGATCTGGCTATCTTATATTCAAGTCGGAACACTCAATGCTGTTAACCGCCTCCGTGGCGTAATGGTTAGTCCATTCGCTTCACACCCGGAGGCCGCGGGTTCGATTCCCAGCGGGGTCACTCGGTTTGGTTGTTGGTAGGGCATTTTTATAGCCCGCCTGGCTAGCTACCACCATATTGATGTGTTCCGGCTTGAAGATTAGATAGCCAGTGTGAAGACGGTGTGAAGTGAATGGACTTACCATTACGCCACGCAGGCGGTTAAAAAGTCTTTTTAATCATGCTTTATTTATCTTAAGATAAATATCTGTTGAGCTTTACGATATAGCGCGAGCTAGTGCGGTATCGCTCGGTATCTGCAGATAGACGACGATGAAATATATATTATCTGCCCGGTGTGTGTACTCTCATTGATTTCTATGAAGAGCGATATTGTAAGATATCTGTTACGTTAAATATACCTTACTAGCTGTTTCCCGCGGCTTCACCCGCGTGGACAACGTTTCTATGACTTTTCGAGGGTACGCAGTGCGCGAGCCGGAAGCGGCTCGCGAGCGTGAAAAAAGTAGCCTATGTGTTGTTCCAGGTCTCAATCTGTCTACCTACCAAATTTTAGCCAGATCCGTTCAGTAGTTTTTGCGTGAAGAAGTAACAAACATATACACTTACAAACTTTCGCCTTTATAATATTATAGTGTGATGTGATAGTATAGCGCCCGTGTGTGACAACCTTTACACTCTGCATGATTCCGTTTGGAAACCGAAACGTGTTTATTTCGATCGCAGGGGAAATCGTGCCACGAAGCCTTTCCATATTAACCAAACTTTAATCTAACTGGTGCCTCCCCGAGGAGCGCCACGTTGGGGCGAAGCAAAATTTTTGTGGGCACTAAATTTTCTTTAAGCCGCTACATGGCATGTTGCCAGCCGACACAACCATATGCTACTAAAATAACATTTTATTCCAGTGGCAACTTTGATAAATAACAAAGTCCGCCTTCCTTTGTTTCTCTTGTAGATACACACACTTATGGTTTTATTTGGAACTAGCTTTTGCCCGCGGCGTCGCCCGTGTGGACATCGTTTTTATGACCGTCTTTGAATAGGGCTGCCATCCGTCTGGATTTCCCCTGATTTTTCCTAGTTTGTAGGGTGTCCGGTAGCGTCGGGGCGGGATTCTTAAATTGTTTTACCCAGACACTATTTACGTTATGAGAAATCCGTTTAATTGAATGATTTGCAATAAATTAAAGCATATCATAGTAAAAAAATCGGGTCTACCACGCTAGCCATACCGCTACGCGCGCTACCGCCACGCCACACTGCCGAGTGCCGATCCAGTTCCAGAATAGTTACCAGAATTCCTCTCAGATAGAGAATAGTGTTTGATTGCTAAATTAATTAAGCGTTTGATTTGTATTGTTAAAGTTTAAGTTGATTTTCTATAATTTACAAAAATATATGATAATAACAATTTGTTCATTTTATTGTATTTTTTTAAAGTGCGTCCGGGTATTTTTTTTTATTTCACTTAAATATTCGGGGTCTTTTAATTTTTTGTCCGGGGTCCGTAATTTAGGTGATGGCAGGTCTATCTTTGAAGTAACATGAGAGTAGACATGACTTTTCTCCAGATCCCTGAGAAACTATAACGGACTATTCTGATTAGCAGATTGTGTTCGGGTAATTTTGATTAAAAGTATTTGTCACCTCCCGGCCCCTCAAACAATTCTTGTATACAAAAATTTGCTTCAATCCGTTGCTCCGTTGCGACACCGAAGTGCGCGAGCATGGAAATGAAATTCCTCCAGATCCCTCGGGAACTTTATCAGGACGTGCTAATTAGTAAATACTACCCCCTCAACCATCTCTGTGCAATAAATCACAACAATCCATTGATCCGTTGATATTTTAAAGATATTAACCAATAACAGAGTATTTTTTTAGTTCCCTCAAGAATTGCATTGGACTATCCTATTTTCACAAGTTAAAAGTAGCCTATGTCCTTCCCAGTAACACAATCTATCTACTTGCCAAATTTCATCAAGATCGGTCGAGGTGTTGAAGCGTGAAAAGGTAACAAACAAATACATTTTCCATTTTCATATTCATAATATTAGTAAGGATTCGAACGAATACTGGGTATTCTAAAGAAAATGCAAGCCATCTGAATTTATAGGATCAATTCATCTTGTGGTAACTACGTACTGTCTGGCACACCCCGGACACTGCATATACACAGTCGCGAAATGACATTTCTAAAAACAAATGACGGAGCAAACAAAATCACGGCGAAATCCTATACGTTCGAGAACCAAACTATAACCAATCTGTATTAATCTGGGTGGTGAGAGGTGAGGTCGCAATCTAGAGAGCAGCAGGGAGTGTCCATACTGTATGTTAGTACTAATATTATATACTTTGGTTCTGGTTACAGCTGCAGGCGTGATGACAAAGCATAGCATATTTCAGTTACTGTGAATAACGCTCGTCAATGTATCAGAGTATCGTTTCACTTGCGTGATCTGCATTTTATTTTACTCGTTTGAAGGAAAAGAGAGAATAGCAGCGCTGCACTGTAGTCGTGGTAGTCGGGTGACTGATTGCGCGACGCTTGTCATCCATAGTCGGAGTAGACGAGGCGTTATTCGTTGGATGCGCGCTCCCCCCCACACACACCAACTCTGAAAAAAAAACCTTTATTTCAAATTAACACTTTTTTCATTATTAGCTTTATCGTTTTTATGACTGTCTTCGGGGGTGAGTGGTGCGCGAGTCGTGAACGTAGGCTGGAGCTTCCTCAAGATCCCTCGGGAACTATATAGTTATTAACTGGCTATTCTGATCAGCAGTCTGTGTCACTTCCCACCCTCCGTCGCCGCACTGACGCCAGTCTGTTCAAAATTTAAAAAAAGCAGCTTGCGAACCTCAGACCAAGGAGCTTTTATTTATCGGACTATGGTATTGTTACTTGGCTGTATGAGATTTGTGTTCTGTGCCTCTCATTGTGTTCTTGTCGCAATTTAAAAAATACTACTCTCGAGTAATTAAATTACATATGACTTTTTGGCGGGAATCGATGTGTTCCGGCTTGAAGATAAGATAGCCAGATATCCATTGCGTTGGGGAATCTTAGTAAGCCCGCTTCCATCTTCGGCATCATCTTCACTTACCATCAGGTGAGATGATGCCAAGGGCTTACCAATTGTGAATAAAAAAAAGGAAAGCAATTTTAACTCAAACATGCTTTGTAATATTCGCTTTACATTCCTAAAAAAGAAGACAGGAAACAAGTGATTTCAGTCATTATCATCATCATATCAACCGACGGATGTCCACTGCTGGACATAGGCCTCCCCCAAGGATTTCCATGACGACCGGTTGTGCGCTGCCCGCATCCAGCGGCTTCCCGCGGCCTTTACCAGGTCATCGGTCTACCAAGTGGGAGGCCTACCTACGCTACGTTTTCAGGTGCGCGGTCGCTACTCGAGAACTTTACTGCTCCAACGGTCATCTGTTCTACGAGCTATGTGCCCCGCAAACTGCCACTTAAGTTTAGCAATTCTGAGAGCTATATGTCGGTTACTTTGGTTCTCCTACGGATCTCCTCGTTTCTGATTCTATCACGCAGAGAAACTCCGAGCATAGCACGCTCCATTGCCCTTTGGGTGACCTTGAGCCTTCTTGTGAGGCCCATAGTAAGCGACCACGTCTCAGTTCCGTATGTCATCACTGGCAACACACACTGGTCGAAGACCTTGGTCTTAGGACACTGCGGTATCTGGGAAGTAAAGAGAAGGTACGATGATGCCGAAGATGGAAGAAGGCTTACCAAGATTCCACAACGCAATGGAGAACTGGCTATCTTATCTTCATGCCGAAACACATCAATGTTTTTAACACTGATGTTTGGCAGTAAGATTTAGATAAGATGGTGGTAGCTAGGCCATTATCCCTTATCTTTATCCCTTCTCACAGTCTCGCATTTATTTTCAAGGGTCGTGGGACAATCCTACCGGATCACGGGAAGGTTTAAATAATACCCGATGAGGTATTAATAACTAGCTGTGCCAGCGACTTCGTCCGCGTAAAAGGTTTTGAATTTTCCCACGGGAACTCTTGAATTTTCTGAGATAAAAAAGTATCGTATATATTAACCCGGGCTATAAGGAACTTCCTTACAAAATTTCATCAAAATCGGCCTAGTACTTTTTGCGTGATGCGCCAACACTCAGACAGACATACAGACAAAAAAGTCAAAAAGTTCTTGTTTTGGCCTGTATATCGTTAGTAATGTTCACGACAGTTATTATTTTTAAAAAATATTTCATGTACAGACACGGCCCCGTTACAGTTTTATTATATGTAATAGTTATAAGTCCTCCTTACATTCCTAAAATCCTGTCTACTGTACTTTTTATATCCATGACTACTTGGTTGTTACATAAATCATTGTTTATTCCACTATTGATAAGCCCTTGACATCATCACACCTGATGCAAAGTATATATTATATAATTACTAACATACAGTATGGACACTCCCTGCCGCTCTCTAGATTGCGACCTCACCTCCTCGTCACCCAGATTGATACAGATTGGTTACAGTTTGGTTGTCGAACGTATAGGGTTTTGGCGCCATTTTGTTTGTTCCGTCATTCCTTTTTCGAAATGCCATTGGCCTGATGGTAAGTGACGATGATGCCGAAGATGGAAGCGGGCTGATCAACATTCCCCAACGCAATGGGGAACTGGCTATCTTATCTTCATGCCGAAACACATCAATGCTGTCAACATTGATGTTTGGCGGTAAGACTTAGATAAGATAGTGGTAGCTAGACAGGCGCGCTTAGAAAATGCCCTACCACCTACCAAACCGAGTCTTACAAAGTTATATAGCCCCCGCCGGGAATTGAACCCACGACCTCCTGGTGTGAAGCGAACGGACCACCATTACGCCACGGAGGCGGTTAAAAATCATAATGTGATGTTAATTACTTGTACATGTCATGGTAAAAACCAGTCTAACGTTACTATATAAGGTCTAACAAAATTAGCTGAAACTTTTTTAACCGGTGCTTCTACCCATGAAACTGAACAACTTTCCCCATGGAACCCATAGTCAAATCGCAAAAAAAAATTTGGCTCTCCCATACTAACTCGATCAGCTGATCTGCCAACTTAGTATAAGTTCAAAATTTATCACTATGGGTTCCATGGGGAAAGTGGTTCAGTTTCATGGGTAGAAGCACCAGTTAAAATAGTTTCAGCTGATTTTGTTAGACCTTATATACACGTAAAAGGCCTACTACCACCTATTTGTGAGTGGTATCCGGTAGCTCTTCGCTGGACGCTAAAACCCGTCTCAGTGGTGATGAGTGATTGTATAAGGAGACTGAGCCACAACATTTCCGGCCCCTTTAATTGAGCCTCCTTTGAGCTCTTTTACATACATTCAGCCCTCCATTTTGGGCAAATTTGCGAAACACTGAGAAACATGCTACTTAGATGTTTATATTCAGTAACATTGGCAGATAACATAACATGGCTCGGACAAAGTTTTGAATAAGAACTTTTTTAACTTTCATTGTCACTGATAATATTACAATCATACCTGCTCAACAGAGTTTCTCTCGGAATTTCTCTGCGTGATCTCTTTCTCTCAGAATTGCTAAACTTAAGTGGCAGTGGGCGGGCCACATAGCTCGTAGAACAGATGGCCGTTGGGGCACAAGAAAACGTAGCGTAAGTAGGCCTCCCACTCGGTGGACCGATGACCTGGTGAAGGTCGCGGGAAGCAGCTGGATGGGGGCAGCGCAGAACCGTTCGTCATGGAAATTCTTGGGGGAGGCCTATGTCCAGCAGTGGACATCCGTCGGCTGATATGATGATGATGATAATGAAGTTTCTCTCATTCACTATCAACCAGATGCGAGGATTGTCCCCTTCGTAATATACTAGGAGGTAACGACAAATTTGGTAACATTAATGGAAATGGATAAACTTAGTTTGACAGGATAAAAGGCAACCCTCTGATGTTAAATATGTCGGTCTGTCTGCGCAAACTAGTTATCGTGACTAAAAAAAAAACGAGACCTACAGTACTCGCATATGATGTGTAACATGTGACAAAATACTTATGAAATTAATTAATTATCGGGTCGTACATTCACGGGCCGACCCTTCGAATAGTAGTGTGTCATCTTTGCCTTTGCCATCACACTAGGCGGCATGGCTACGACAACCTTAGTTTTCGAGAATTAAAAAACGTTCGCATTTCCTGTTACACATTTACGTCCCATTTCACGAAATCACTCCCACGAATTGCAGGAAAGCGAGAGCAAAGATGTTACACATCAAAAACGATAAGGGAAATGGCTAAGTAAGATATAAAATAAAAGTACTAGTTGTACTCATGACAATTTTGCAAAAACTGACCAAATATGCGGTTGCGTTACGGTGCAACGCCCGTTAGTAGTAGGAGAATTCTGGACCAGGCCTCCACCCTCCTACCGGAGGACCAAAGTTGGAAGTTGGAATCCGCCATTTCCAACTTTGAAGCTCAGGCAGGGGGGTGGGAATCTGGTCCAGAAAACTCGCTATTCCTACTACTATCATGAGTATAACTAGTACTTTCATTTAATATCTTACTCAGCCTTTTCCCACATGACATTGATTTTTCACAAATTACCTACATTATTTTATTATTATTTTATGACTATCAGAAAGAGTGTAATTTGCGCCTATTTTGAAATAAATATCTTGAATCTTGAATCCCTTATCGTTTTTTTTTGGTCACGATAACTACTTTTTCAGGCGCTATATATGTACATGGCGTAATGGCAAGGGCCGCTACCTCCTGTTCGGGAGGTCGTGGTCCGAATCCTGCCACGTACCAATGTGTTTTTGAATTCGATTTCATATGTACGTTTATCCGACGCTCTTACGGAGAAGGAAAACATCGTGAGGAAACCTGCACACGTCTGCAAAGAAACTCGAAGGTTGTGTGTGAAGTCGACCAACCCGCGCTGGGCCTGCCTGGTCGACTAAGGCCCGATCGCCCTAATTCAGGGTAGGTTCGAGCCCCTCGGTGGGGACGTACATATAAGCTGATGTGAATATGACCACTTTGCGCAGGCAGACCGACATATTTAAATCAGAGGGTTGCCGTTTATCCTCTCAGCCTACGTTTATCCATTTTCGTTATAGTTACCATATTTGTCACGACCTCCTAGTCTATAATGTTTGTTAATGAAATTGTAAGCTTGTTTAAAGGTCCCCAGGAGACTCAAATTTCCATACAAACGTAGTTCCGCTTTAATACAAAAACTACATGCCGGATTGAATCTAAACTTTGCGAATATATTAATTGGACAAATATCGATGTTTGTAATGGGTTCACTTGTAGGGGAGGTCCCTACAAGTAAAGTGGTGTTGTTTTTTTTTCGCGTTAAACCCAATCGTATGGGGTATCGTTGGATAGATCTTGAAAAATAGTTATGAGTCTTCTAAGACCATTTAATAATTTAGGGTTCCGTTTTCATAAAAATAGGCTTGAAAGTGCTAAATTTTGTTGGAGTCGAGTGTCCCCATCCCCTAACAACTAAACCGCTGTATTTGGAAATTTGAAAAAATTCATGAAAGTGGTCTTTATAAAACTATCAAAGCTAATAAGGCTTTTCTAGTTGACGAGCAATAGTCGATCAAAAATATAAATCAAAATCACTTTCACATTCTTTCAACGTTCGCAGCGAAGATAAGCTGCCTAGGTATTGAAACCGAAAACTAAAAAGAAAAATGCTTATTCGTAAGCCGATGAAGCGGATATACGGATTCTAAGGACGCATGCCAGTCGTATTTCTGAACGTAATCCCCAGGAAATCTACTGGCAATCGTCTAAGTAATAACACTTGTATCTACTGCGGCTGGTCTGCAGTGTTTGTTAAGTGATTTTCATTTTTATTAATCTGTCTAATCAGGTTGCAAGAAAATTCGTCGTTGGCTCAACCGGTAACGACTCGGTCCTCATAAATAGAGGTGCCGGGTTCAAATCCGGACGGCCAATGTACCGCCTCCGTGGCGTAATGGTTAGTCCATTCTCTTCACACCAGGAGGTCGCGGGTTCGATTCCCGGCGGGGTCTATCTTTGTAAGACTCGGTTTGGTTGGTGGAAGGGCATTTTCTTAGCCCGCCTGCCTAGCTACCACCATCTTATCTAAGTCTTGCCGCCAAACATCAAGTGTTAACAACATTGATGTGTTCCATATAGCCAGATCCCCATTGCGTTGGGGAATCTTGGTAAGCCCGCTTCCATCTTCGGCATTGTCGTCACTTACCATCAGGTGAGATGATGCCAAGGGCTTACCAATTGAGAATGAGTTTTTTTTTAAACTTACGTGCATATACTCACCGATTGCGAAAAAATCGTGAGGAAACCTGCACACACCTGCGAAGAAACTCGAAGGTTGTGTGTGAATTCGACCAACCCGCACTGGGCCTGCGTGGTCGACTAAGGCCCTATCGCCCTAATTCAGGGTAGGCTCGAGCCCCTCTGTGGGGACGTATTTGAACTGATATGATGAACAAAATTGATGTAGCTCCCGTTAACTGGGGGTTCTACTCGTCATACTGAAAAACTTTCTCCAAGGAACCCGTAGTCAATTCTCAAAAAAAAATTGGACCCTTCATACTAAAATGCACTAAATCGGTCTAATACTAATGCTTTATTGCACGCCAAAAACAATACAGGACTTATAATTTATAATATACATAGAGTGCAAAGGTGGCCTTATAGCTTTAAGCGATTTCTAACAGGCAACCTTTTGTTAGGGATTGAAAGACAAGTAAACTGGTACAGGATGGCAGCAAATTTAACTTATAAATGATCTAACTTATTATTATATAAGGTCTAACAAAATTAGCTGAAACTATTTTAAGGGCAAGTTCAGTAAACGAAACTGAACAACTTTTTCTTCAGCGACCATACTGAAATCTAAGAAAAAAAATCTTCAATAAAAAAATAAGAAATCTTAATAAATGCGGCACTGGCCATCGTACCGTAACTCGTAGCAGCCGCAGCCCACGTGCCTCCGCCACAGATGATAATAGTAGCACAAGCCTCCGCCTATTTAGTAATCTGTGCCTCCGCTCCGATCATTCCGACCCTTTACCCGCAGCCTTCCTTCTTACATCCCAAACCTGTGGTTACAAACTTCATAGCACACCGCCATGTCCAAATACTTTTGTACGGCATTTTCACTACGAAACACTTAACTTAGTCACAATACAAAAATTGTATTGTGACTTAGGCACTTAGGTCACAAAATGTCATAGGTTAGGCTTTGAGCAACGTAACTCAATGAGTGCGCGAGAGTAACTGGGATATTTATTTACTTCACAGTTGCTTGCAGGCGCTTGCTCGTAGGTACATTTCGCGTGGTTCGTTCAACGACCTCAAGCGCCTCAAGAAAAGAGCAACTGCCTTCAATTTCAATTTCTTCTTTTTCCTAAAGTGTAAATACCTGTTAGATTGTATTTTACTACCTACAGCTAAAAGGAACTGTAAGGTTTTAAGTATTTTAAATAAGAATTGATTGAGAGAACTAGCAAAGGTCAACGGCCGGGCACAGTGCACAGTTTTGTTGCGACACGTCACGAGTCCAGCGATGTAAACAAAAACCAGGACCGTACTACGAGAATATTATTTATTTAAGTAGGCAGTAATGGAATGTGGCGATTTTTTTTTAGAATTCGGTATGGTCGCTGAAGAAAAAGTTGTTCAGTTTCGTTTACTGAACTTGCCCTTAAAATAGTTTCAGCTAATTTTGTTAGACCTTATATGTAATAGAAGTGATATTTAACTAAAAGTAAAAAAAAACAAGTTTTTAAACTATTATTTAGATACTAAACAAAAATACATATATGCAATATAATATACTTACATTTATACATACACATACATACTATAAATATACATATAAAAGGATATATAGCTCTCAGAATTGCTAAAAATAAGTGGCAGTGGGCGGGGCATATACCTCGTAGAACAGATAGCCGTTGGGGCAGTAAAGTTCTTGAGTGGATTTGCGTGAGGGAAGCAGCGGGCAACAGCTATTAGCTCGTAGAACAGATAGCCCTAAAGTGATCGAGTGGCGACCGCGCACCATAAGACGTTGCGTAGGCAGGTCTCCCACTCAGAGGACAGATAAGTAACGAGAAGCCGCTGAATGAAGGCAGCACGCGGGAAGGTTGACACGGCTGGTCGTTGTGGAAATCCTTGGTAGAAGATTGGGAGAGGAGGAGCAGGTATAGATATAGATATTTATAATCTGATTGTAATCGGGTAATCTCCAAGAACTAGAAAAGATGTTAAGGCTTATACCGCTGCCACCGATCAACTTTGTAACCACTTTTTACTTATTTTTTATCAAAAAAAAATTGTTTTGTAATTTACAGGATATGAAGAGTGATTTTCATTTTCTTGAATTCTACTTGATTACACATAAATAAATAAATAAAAAAAACGAGACCTACAGTACTCGCATATGATGTGTAACATGTGACAAAATATGAAATTAATTAATTATTGGGTCGTACATTCACGGGCCGACCCTTCGAATAGTAGTATGTCATCTTTGCCTTTGCCATCACACTAGGCGGAATGGCTATGACAACCTTAGTTTTCGAGAATTAAAAAACGTTCGCATTTCCTGTTACACATTTCCGTCCCATTTCACGAAATCACTCCCACAAATTGCAGGAAAGCGAGAGCAAAGATGTTACACATTAAAAATATCCATATGCAGCCTTTTATTTCTAGTTGTAACCATAGAACTGCTGCAAATTTAATCGAAATATTATGACTATTTATGAAATTCATAACAAAACTATATAAAATGATATTGTTAGTAGAGTTTACGAAGTAACTAGTATCTCATCTGTGCCGCCACCGTGTGTCTTGTGTAGGTATAGATACCTCGAGATAGGTAGGTAATCATTATTATTGTGTGTCAGAATCGTGCTAAGTGGAAGTGTTACTTAAGTCTATTGGGGTGTGGTGGAAGTCTATGTATGTGCTAGGTATGTAGGTAATAAAAAATATTAAAAAACAGATCTAATAAAACTGGCTAAGTGCGTGTCGGATCATGAACAAAGTAGGGTTCCGTAGTGATAAAAAAATTAAGAAAAAACGTAAGGAGTTAAACTTTCATTTTATTTTCAACAAAATCCTTGTCCATACCAGACTCATCACAAAATACTTACATCTTAAAAACCATACAATCACTATGTCTAGAATTGACTACAGTGAGACTACATACTTTTCATACATTTTGTTTGGATGTCCAGGATCTGTCTCTGTCTCTCAGTAGTAGTACGTACCCCCCGAACAGATTTTCAAGGAAATCTGTGCAGGCGTAGTCGCAGGCGGTGGTTAGTTACAACCCGCTACTACCCACACACATACGTCATAATCACCCATGTATATCAATATTTCAATGCTAACGTTAGAAGGTGTCATGGTCGTGTGGTGTAGCTAGTACTTTCAACTAACCGAGAGGTTGTGAGTTCGATTCTCCACAAGATAAACTTTTGGTACACTAGCATCATCTATATTTTATACATTCGTACTCGCTAACGTTTGAGATCGACGGTTGACAGTTGAAGGTTGACATTGATAGCTGTCATGTTGACATCCCACTGTGTGACAATTGTGACAGCTGTCACTTTTGACACCTGACATGTTGACGCCCACTGTGTGACGTCACACAAATGCTGAACTGTGGTTGGAACGTCGCTCTGACGTCATACAAATACTGCTCTGTGATTGTTACCCTCCACCCTCTGGTCCAGAACCGGCATAAACACTCTACTTTTGTTTTTTCTTATATTTTGGAAATTCTTCTTATTTATTTACAATGAAAAAAACTATAATTTTCGCTCGATTCGTCCGCAGCGATCAACTTAACAGTCACGTTGCAGTACGAGCTGACAAGAACTTTATTTCCAAGCTATTTCGTTCGATGTTTGAAAAATTGAAAATCGAATTGCTAATTTTAGGGACTGGGGGGGCCTTAATCTGCCACAGGAAAACTTGAAGTTTCTACCCATGCAGTATTAGTAGGGGCATATATCCGAGTTGTGCCTGTAAGACTAGTTGGTCTACACCTATAATTAGATTGCATTCTGGCAAAGGAATCGAATCGAATCTAATCTAATCTAATCCACTGACACTGCAAGAAATAAATGAAATGAAATGAAATCCAATCTAATCAATCAAATCAAATCTAATCAATCAAATCTAAGCTAATCTAATCTAATCTAATCTCATCTCATCATCATATCAGCTCATATACGTCCCCTGCTCGAGCCTACCCTGAATCAGGGTGATCGGGCCTTAGTCGACCACGCAAGCCCAGTGCGGGTTTGTCGACTTTACACACAACCTGCGAGTTTTCGCACTTGGAAGGTTTTTACAGTTGCCAGCAACCCACCGCCAGCTGAAAAATAAAAACTAATTAGTTTAATTTTAAATTATGAACAACTTCAAATATCAAATTTCCATTTTCAGAACGCTAATGCACTTTATCTGTTGCAGCTGCGGTAATGTCACACTAATTACTTTACTTTCAGTTCAGGAAGAAACGTCGCTGTTTTCCAGCTATCCTGTTCGGAATTTAAATATCTGGCGAAACAAAGTTTTAACGGAAACAAAGTTTATTTGAACACAAACATATTAAAAGTAATTTGGAAGATATCTGCCACGTCGAATTGCTTAAAATAACTAAAAAAGCATAGCTATTTACACTTTAAGACGACTCAATCCGAGTAGGTCGATTCGTGATAAAATAATATCGAATTTAAGTCTATTCATTTTAAGTTCAAATCAACGCGGGCTTCAACGCGGCTGTTACGTTGAAACCAAACTCCCTTTTACATGTTTTTATTTCTTTTCTTCACTTTAAAATAAGTTTTAAAAATGTATTCAATTAAAATGAAAGGTGTTAAAGTCACCGATTTTTGTCTATTGGTTTCATTCAACGTAAACAATTTGTTTTCGAGAAATTTTGCAATTAAAACAGGGTCTACAGTATATTTTTTTACATTAAAAGTGGTAATATATTTAAAATCATATTCAATTTAATCGTTTTTTTTATTACTTTAGGTATATTATATATTTTTCCATGGTGATAGCTTTGTGCTGTGCAGTCCTGAGGCGAAGTCCTGAAGCGCAGTCTTTCGATCATTTGAACTGAATATTGTGATTTGACCCATCTTAAATCCTTAAAGTACCTGGTCTTACATAGCATGGTTGATATAGGATACAAGTGTGGTAAAAAGGTAAATAACAAACGAGTGACATTTGTAAGCCCGCGCCGCAAGCTAGGGTTTACCATCGTTACGAGTTTGCCATTTACCTTTTACGACCACGTATCGTACGACGTATATATATGTACTAGTGGATGCCCGCAGCTTCGCCCGCGCAGATCCCGATTTTTGCGGTTCCCGTGGGAATTTCCCAAAATCCTTTCTTAGCGGATGCCTACGTCATAACATCTACCTGCATGCCAAATTTCAGCCCGATCCGTCCAGTGGTTTGGGCTGTGCGTTGATAGATCACTATGTCAGTCAGTCAGTGAGTCACCTTTGAATTATATTATTATAACAGCTCATATACGTCCCCACCGAGGGGCTCGAGACTACCCTGAATCAGGGCGATTAGGCCTTAGTCGACCACGCGGGCCCAGTGCGGGTTGGTCGACTTCACACACAACCTTCGAGTTTCTTCGCAGGCGTGTGCAGGTTTCCTCACGTTGTTTTCCTTCACCGTTAAAGCAATCGGTAAGTATGTACGTAAGTTTTTGAAAAACTCATTGGTACATTGGCCGTCCAGATTTGAACCCGGTACCTCTGGTTAGATGGACCGAGTCGTTACCGGTTGAGCCACCGACGCTTCTGTCTGAGTTATATATATTTAGATATCCTTTTATACAGGGTGTAACAAAATTGGTGTAGGTCCCGTTAACTGGAGCTTATACTCATTACACTGAACAACTTTTGTTCTACGACTTTGCTGAAAACGTAAAATTTTATTTTACTCTTCATACAAATCGATCAGTTGATCGACCGATTTTGTGCATTTTGTATGGAGGGTCTAATATTTTTTTTTGTGAATTGACTATGGGTTCCTTGAAAGTTGTTCAGCATGACGAGTAGAACCCCTAGTTAACGGGACCTACATCAATTTTGTTACACCAGTATAACATCACATCAGCTCATATAGGCACCTCCCCACCGAGGGGCTCGAGCCTACCCTGAATTAGGGCTATCGGGCCTTAGTCTACCACGCAGGCCCAGTACGGGTTGGTCGACTTCACACACAACCTTCGTGTTTCTTCGCAGGTGTGTGCAGGTTTCCTCACGATGTTTTCCTTCCACATTAAAGCAATCGGTGAGTATATTTACGTAAGTTTCGAAAAACTCATTGGTACATTGGCCGTCCGGATTTGAACCCGGCAACTCTGGTTAGGAGGACCGAGTCGTTACCGGTTGAGCCACCGACGCTTCTGGCTAAAACTATTTTAACTGGTGCTTCTAAACATGAAACTGAACAACATTCCCCATGGAACCCATAGTCAAATCTCAAAAAAAAAATTGAACTTCCCATACTAAGTTGGCTGATCAGCTGATCGAGTTAGTGTGGGAGTGCCAAATTTTTTTTTGCGATTTGACTATGGGTTCCATGGGGAAATTTTTTCAGTTTCATGGGTAGAAGCACCGGTTAAAATAGTTTCAGCTAATTTTGTTACACCTTATATACTTAGCCCTAACTAACAAACATATGTTTCGAATACGATACTATTTCACTATAAAACATAGTCTAACGAACCATTTACACCGAGACTAGAGGACAATAATTTCGACAGCTCGCCCCACCCTGAATGTTCCCTAACGACCGGCTGTTACGCCGCCGTTTGCCGATGACCCATAAAAATGTTAATTCCCCACTATACGAACGAAAGGAACGGGCGGTACATCGTAAATAGAAAAGCTAGTTGAAACGACAGCAAAAGCTTTGTTTTGAATAGCGCTTCAGTCTGAAATATTTATTTATTTATTTATTTATTTATTTACACTTATAGTACACCAAAACAATAAAATGAAAAATGAAATAAAATAAAAAAAATAAAAAAATAAAATATAATATATAATTATAATTTTGAAATATTTAGCAATTCAGTAACGATAATCATCATATCAGCTCATATACGTCCCCACTGAGGGGCTTGAGCCTACCCTGAATTAGGGCGATCGGACCTTGGTCGACTACGCGGGCCCAGTGCGAGTTGGTCGACTTCACACACAACCTTAGAGTTTCTAAGCAGGCGTGTGCAGGTTTCCTCACGATGTTTTCCTTCACCGTAAGAGCGTCGGATAAACGTACATATGAAATGGAAATTCGAAAACACATTGGTACGTGACAGGACTCGAACCACAGTAACGATAACGCTAACAGTAACGATATTAAAAAACTTGTAAACTTGGAGGTACAAGCTTTCATTTGAAAAGAGTTTTTATGCCCAGAAAGCCAAATGCTCCAATGAAAAAAATACACCGTTCCAAATTTAAAAAAAAGAAGACCACAGTATTGTCAAAGTGTGTGTATATATATATATACAGGGTGGGAAGGAGTATACCGACAGATTTTAACCATGGATTCCTGGTGGTATTACAAGTAAATAATGTTATGTCAACATGGGTCCAAAACTGCCTCATTAACTTACTAAATTTCGGGAAAAAAAAATTAATTAACGATAATAGTCCCTTATGAACGAAACCTTAGTCTAAAGAATGAAAAATGTTGTACGATGTCAGTATGACACTTGATTAAAATCTCAAGATGACAAACGTCAGATAAACATCTGATATTATTAGGGCGTGTTACCCTTGAGATTTTTTGAACGGGTGAATTATTTAAAAAATTAATATCTCGAAAATTAGGCTTTACTGGCCCATGTTTATATTACTTTTTTTGTCTGAATAGGCATTAGAATCTTTGGTTAAAATCTGTCGGTACACTCCTTCCCACCCTGCATATATGTATATATTTATGAGTACTATTCATCTGCGTGTACTTAAACCGAAATACAGGAGTTCCAGGATTTCATAACATACAGTATGTACAATCCCTGCCGCTCTCTAGATTGCGACCTCACCCCCACGTCACCCAGATTGATACACATTGGTTACAGTTTGTTTGTCGAACGCATAGGATTTCGCCGCCATTTTGTTTTTTGAAATGTCATTTCTGGTCCCTTGTATGAAGTGTCCAGGGTGTAGTATTGTATTTCTTACGATTATATTGAAAATTAAAAGACGATTCTGTGATCTTGCTTCCACCTCCAAAGTTCATCATAATATCAACTTCAAAATAACAAAAGGATCTATTGACACCGGGAATACGGCTTTAGTCCAAATTTTAGCTTAATCGGTAGTCGCTCTGAAATCACTCGAAAATCTTTAATTTAGGGTCGTTCCTCGTGCTCCACCTGCGTTCTCCACCTGGGTGGAGCATGAGGAATTGTAAGTCCTCGTACTCCAACTGGTACGTGCTCCACCTAAGTACTCCACCTGGGTGGAGCATGAGGAATGGAGTCGTTCCTCGTGCTCCACCCGCGTTTTCCACCTGGGTGGAGCATGAGGAATTGTAAGTCCTCGTGCTCCAACTGTTACGTGCTCCACCTGAGTCTTTTATCTGGGTGGAGCAGGAGGAATTTTATATCCTCGTACACAAACTGACACACTTATTATCTTATGAGATAAGGGTGGAGAGGATGGTAAATTTTCGCCTATTTTCTTAAATAACTTCAAAACTGTTTATGTAAAAAAATACACATATTTGAGATTTTCAAACAAGCCCTTTAATTTTCTATGTCACACAATATGTTAAAAAAAACGATACGAGTACGAGGACTTACAATTCCTCATGCTCCACCCAGGTGGAAAACGCGGGTGGAGCACGAGGAACGACTCCATTCCTCATGCTCCACGCAGGTGGAGTACTTAGGTGGAGCACGTACCAGTTGGAGTACGAGGACTTACAATTCCTCATGCTCCACCCAGGTGGAGAACGCAGGTGGAGCACGAGGAACGACCCTTAATTTAACAAACATACATTATATACATACATACATACATACATACATACATACATAGCAAGTTAAATAAAAGCTTTTAAACTTGAACCTAATGAGCATAAGCCGCACGCAGTATATGCTGATATAATATTATTATTTTTCTTATTCACTATTGGTAAGCCCTTACCATAATCTCACCAATATCCACTAGAGCACAAGCATTTTTTGACATGAGTCTTGAATTTATTCTCTGACAAACTAGTTACATTTTCTGGAATTTTATTGTTGAATTACAATGTACAAACACTGCCCCACAAATGACTTTTTAACCTTACTCCTTCTCGAAAAGGCTATATATCTATTTTATTTACATTTCTTAAATTCTTATTATGCCTGTCACTGTTATAAGGAAATAAATGCAAATTCTTACGATATTTCCCCTTCCATTTACATTTTTACGAAAACCATGGAAGCTTTGATAAGTCAAAGTAATAACAATCTATTACACTAAATAATCGTCGGTGGCGTAACGGTTACGGCCGCTACCTCCTGTCCGGGAGGCCGTGGTTCGAATCCTATCCCGTACTAATGTGTTTTTGAAATCCGATTTCATATGTACGTTAATCCGACGCTCTTACGGTGAAGGAAAACATCGTGAGGAAACCTGCAAACGCCTGCGAAGAAACTCGAAGGTTGTGTGTGAAGTCGACCAACCCGCACTGGGCTCGCGTGGTCGACCAAGGCCCGATCGCCCTAATTCAGGGTAGGCTCGAGCTCCTCGGTGGGGACGTATATGAGCTGGTAAGTTGAAGATTACACTAAAAAATTACACCTAGGTAACTGTCGAACGCGTTTTTTTTCCTAGCTAAGATGCTCTTTGACGCACTTTTGCTACAAGTGTTTAAACAGGCTGTAACAAAGTAGGATTCTCGTTAATTCGGGTTTTACATATCATTATGAACGACTTTTCCTAAAAAACAACATAAGTAATCGGCAAAGAAATCGATTCTCCTTACAAAATGCCTTATAATATTGAAATGTCCTCGGGGAAGAATCTAATAATAATGATTTATTTCGCTTTAAATGTGGTAGGTAATAACAAATTATTAAAATAAATTCTGATTATCACACATTTAACCAAAGTAGCTTAAATCGTTTTTTAATCCATTTTTAGGTTCCTTACCCAAAAGGTAAAAACAGGATCCTACACTTAACTAAGCCTCCGCTGTCCGTCCGTCCGTCTGTCACTAGACTGTATTTGATGAACCGTGATAACTAGACAGCTGAAATTTTCACAGATATACTGTTACCGCTATACCAAAAAATACAAAAAACTGGAAAAAGTTAAAAAAATAGTAGAAATAAATAATAAATAATTGCATACCAAAAAAATGCACATTATAGGGCGGCAAGACTTAGATAAGATGGTGGTAGCTAGCCAGGCGGGCTTGGAAAATGCCCTACCACCAACCAAACCGAGTCTTACAAGTTGACCCCGCCGGAATCGAACCCGCGACCTCTTAGTGTGAAGCGAATGGACTAACCATTACGCCACTTAGGCGGTTAAAAACCTAAATTAACCTAATATTACAAGTGTTGAAAAACAAAGATTAACAAAGTATGATGTGTGTGTTCAATATTAAAAAGCTTTCATTTAACTTGCCTATGTATGGGGCAAAAATATTTTAGTCTCGGGCGACGTATAAAACAATTACGTAATTAATTCCTCGCTAAGCTTAGAATTCAAACTAACGCCTTCGGAACAAAGTACTACTTTGTCCCCTTGTTGCACAAGTAACTATTTCTTCTCTTTTTGTATACAGCTACTTTTGTATGCAAGCTACGCTACACAGAGCTGCAGTTAAGGCTTCTTTGTAACCAGTTTTTACTTGAATTTAGGATTTTTTTATCGATTAATTTTTTTTTTGTGTTTTAGAAGGGATTTTGATTTCCTTGAATTACATTTTAATACACAGACCTAAAGAAAAAAATATCCTAATCCACCCTTTTTTTTCTAGTTGTAACTATAGAACTGCTGCAATTTTAATCGAAACTTTATGATAATTACAGAACTTCCTATCTAAACAATGTAAATTATTATCTTACTTCTTAGAAATTCTTCTTATCACTAGCTGTTTCCCGCGGCTTCACCCGCATGGACAACTTTGCTATGACTTTTTGAGGGTGCCAAATGCCGCTTGCGGAAAAAAGTAGCCTATGTGTTAATCCAGGTACTAATCTGTCTACGTACCAAATTTCAGCCTGATCCGTTCAGTAGTTTTGCGTGAAGGAGTTACAAACATACATCCATACATTTTAACAAACTTTTGCGTTTATAATATTAGTAGGATGATTTAAAAACCACAATTATCGCACGATTCGTCCGCAGCGATTGACGTAAAAGCCACGTTGCGGTACGAGTTGCCAAGAATTTTAATTCCAAGCTATTTCTTTCTATGTTTGAAACATCGTAAATCGAGTTGCACATCATAGGGACGAAGGAGCCTTAAATAAAATCTGTGGACACCTTCTGCAGTACCAGATCTCCAGATTTTTCCACGATGCTTCTCTCTATTTCACTAGCAATTTGAATTTCCATGCCTGGTCAAAGTATATATTATATTAGTACTGATATACAGTATGGACACTCCCTGCCGCTCTCTAGATTGCGACCTTACCTATATTGATACAGATTGGTTACAGTTTGGTTCTCGAACTTATGAGATTTTGCCGTGATTTTGTTGGCTCCGTCATTTGTTTTTAGAAATGTCATTTCACGACCATTTATATGCAATGATCGGGGTATGGCCTGGTGGCGTATATACAAAGGCGGCTGCAACACAGACAGGAGCTGTTCTGTAACGCAACCGGGTCCATATATATAAATAATTACCAACACGACTGCACCACAGACATTTAGAAACTGTGCACTACGATCGGTTTCGACATTGTTTTAACAAAAGCGGCTGCAATATAGAACAGTTTAGCTGTTCATATCATCAAACGCTGAGAAGCGAAGTTGAGTGAGCGAAGCGAGCGATGATAAGTTCGTTAGGTTTGATTGATTATACTGTCGAAGAGCGAGACTCTTCCCCTCTCCCTCCCCCTGCCCCACCACTCCCCTTCCCTGAGCCGGGGGAAGGGGGACGCCAGGCTCTTCGACAGTATAATTAATCATCCCCGATCTGAGGGAAGGAGGAGAGGGGAGGAGAGGGAGAGGGGGGAGGATGATAAGCGTCTTGACAGTATAATCAATCAAACCTTACAATCCTGTCATCGCTCGCTCAACTTATAGAAATAAATGATTATAGAATAAAGTAACTAGTATCTTATCTGTGCAATGGGTGTCTGTGTTGAATCCGCCTTTGCGTTGACTTGTAGAAACAAATGCGGTTGCACTACAGACCGCTGTGTTGCAGCTGGGTTTGGACAGGAAATAACAGCTTGAAGTCATTCGCGAGGTAATGCAGCACAGACTCTGGGTGGCTGTGTTGCAGCCGCCTTTGTAAGTACGCGGCCTGGTTCTACGTGTATCGTCCACAATACTCGTGCACTGTGTTGTTTTGTAGCCGCCTCACGTACTGCCGAGTGGACGATGCTGTCTCCTCTGAATGTGTAAGGAGCCTGAGAAAAGACCACCGCCTGGTCTGAGGCTAGTTTATAGGTACTGTGCAGGAGAACCTGTTTAGGGCTTAGTGCTTATTTAAGACGAGAGCAAGCTGTTCATGTATCTAGTATTAAGTAGATAAACACACGGTAGAGAACGTTTGATAATATATTTTTAGCGTACCGTACACCAAACGGGTGATAAACGGGACCCTATTATCACACCCTGGACACTTCATATAACGGGCCATAATTGAGATTTCAAAAAACGAATGACGGAACAAACAAAATGGCGGCGAAATCCTATACGTTCGAAAACCAAACTGTAACCAATCTGTATCAATCAAATGACGATGTCAAATGACGAGGGGGTGAGGTCGCAATCTAGAGAGCTACTAATATATATATACTTAGCTATTACTAGGGAATGCAATCTCGTCTCGCCGAGATCCCGATCTCGCGAGATCCCGGCCATATTTTACGAGATTGTATCTCGTCAAATTTCGTACGAGATCTCGCGAGATAACGAGATCGACAAATGCAGCGTGACGACGTGTATTTCATAGCGCGATTAGCGCGGCTGCGCGCGAACTGAATCCTAGCCGGCCGTACGGCCGCGCCTGGCGCGGGCACAGGACAAGAGGGGTAGGCGGGCTTGCGGGGGACGAGGTCCGGTTAATTTTGCAAAGCGGCGCGCGTGCGTTTGTTTACAATTGCAACGAAATAATTTAGTTTAATTTAATTTTGTGGTTCCCACAAGTGTTGAGGCAGAACGAGCTTTTTCAGCAGCAGGGTATTTGGCATGCAAAATCAGAAGTCGTCTGTCAGATGATACTCTCGAGATGATGTGTTTTTTGAGAAGCCATTTTCAGACAAACTAACTTGCCTTTCCGTACCTTGATAACTTTATCTGACTTCTACTTTAAACTTTTTATTTTATTAATACGATCTCACAACATTTATTTAAGAACTTGTGAAGTTAAGTTTTTGTTTTGTTGTTTTTATTTACCATAAGTAATGTTACTATTACTTTTAATTATTGAAACTAAAGTAATAATTTAAAAAAGACTAAATATAGATAATTATTGTTTTGTTACCAATATTGTAAGAATTTGAACTGATTAGCTACAGTAGGTATAATAATTATAGACATAAACAAATGTTATTAGAGTTATCGACAAAATAATAAGTACTCTGTTGATTTTTAAAATAAAACTTACATTATTTTTATAACTAAAAGCAACGCAGTTTCTATTTAATTACATATAATGTCAATTACTAGTTCTTAAAACAAGCTTTTGCATATGTTTTAATTGCGATTCTCCCAATCTCGCGAGATCCCGTAATTTGCGAGATCTCGCGAGACTGGGTTTTGAGTCTCGCGAGATCTCGCTAGACGGAAATCTCGTACGAGATTGCATTCCCTAGCTATTACTAAGCCTCCGCTGTCTGTCCGTCTGTCCGTCCGTCAACGGGCTGTATTTCATGAACCGTAATAGGAAGATAGTTGAAATTTTCCCATAATGTGTATTTCTATTGCCAATATAAAAACAAATAGCGTAGTGTAGGCAGGCCTCCCACTCGGTGGACCGATGACCTGGTGAAGGTCGCGGGAAGCCGCTGGATGCGGACAGCGCAGAACCGGTCGTCGTGGAGATCCTCGGGGGAGGCCTATGTCCAGCAGTGGACTTAATTAGGCTGATATGATGATGATGATAAAAACAAATACCAAAAAATTTTAAAATGTGACTAAATAAGAGGGGAATCCATACAAAAAACGTTTTTTTTATAGGTCTTTAGAAGTATATTTAATTTAGCTCTATCGTAAAAACGGTAACTAAATAAAATTCAATGTTAAAATAATAGATTCTACATATAAATGTTTAAAATTTGCATTAAACCAAGTCTGCATGCATTGCCAGTGGAAATAAGAATGTGTCTCCATTTCCACGTTCAAGGCCCGTCTCAGGAAGACATGGCACCCGTTTATTTGTATCTTCCTACTTGAGCTAAGTATGTATTTATTTATGTATAAGTATGTAAAGTACTATGGTATGTAAATATTTTTATAATTTATTATATTTTATTAAATAATTATTTAAGTATGTATTTATTTTATATACCTTTATATCTAATTGTAGTTTATAACTTTAGGTTATTGTTTTTAGTTCTTTTAAACTGTGTACTAATTTGTTTCTGCTTAAAGTTCGAATCCTTTCAGCGATTAAGGGTTGGCTGGAAGAGATCCCTGTTTGAGATTAGTCCACCTTTGTAGATACTTCTGTTATGTATCTATAATTGTATATTTTGTTGTACAATAAAGAGTCCACAAACAAACAAGCGTGTAATAAAACAAAAAAAAAATCGGCAAAGTGTGAGGAGTACTCGCGCTAAGGAGTCCGAACTGAATGACAAAAAACTGGCCAAGTGCGAGTCAGAACCGCACACATAGGGTTCCGTACCATCATACTAGATGGCGCTAGTATCTTCACGTTTTAAAAAAACACATTTTTTTATTTGAGTTGATTGAATGAAAGGTAAATTGCAGTTTACGATTTATGACGTATTAAAAAACTACTTACTAAATCTCGTTCTAACCAATTTTCGGTGGAAGTTTGCATGGTACATCATACATTTTTTTTTGTTTTAAAATATTCTTATTTTTGAAGTTACGGGGAGGACACATTTTACCACTTAGGAAGTGTCTCTTGCGCAAACTATTCACTTTAGAAAAAAATTATATTAGAACCTCAGACCTCAATATCATTTTTGAATAACTATCCATAGATACCCCACACGTACGGCTTTGATAAAAAAAAGTTGCAGTTCTAAGTATGGGGAACCCCAAAAATTTATTGTTTTTTTTCTATTGTTGTGTGAAAAACTTAATGCGGCTCACATAATACATTTACTTCCAAGTTTCAACAGTATAGTTCTTATAGTTCAGCAAAAAAGTGGCTGTGACATAGGGACGGACAGACAGACAGACATGACGAATCTATAAGGGTTCCGTTTTTTGCCTATTTTGGCTATGGAACCCTAAAAAGCATATTTTTGTCGCTCGCGTTGATGTCTTTTGTTTGTAATGTGAATAGGTATCGTTGTCCTTATGCTATGTAATTGTGTGGAGAGGTGTGGTGGTACGGATACCTCGGAGTGCTAGTCCGACTCGCACTTAGCCGTTTTTTTTTTGCTTTATGTTTCCGAGGTTCATTAAAAATTTATTTAAAGCTATATCAACACTTCAAAAGCACAAAGTTAAAACTGGTCAAGTGCGAGTCGAAATCGTTCTCCGAGGGTTCCGCATCACTATACTTCTCCACACAACTATGCGAGAGCGACAGAAAAATGCGTATTTTTTAATCAGTTCGGACTCCTTATCGTAAGTACAAATCACACTTTGGTCAAGTTTTTATTATTGTTTTACTTCAGAATCAGTACTATAATCTCACCAATTTCACACCAAATGTGTGTATGCATGTGTGTGTGTGTGTGTTCGTCCATCCGTCAGGTGCTCTAGTTCCTAAACTACTGGACGGATTTAGGTGAAATTTGTGTTAGGGCAATTTTACTTTTATATCTCCAGCCGTGTTTTTTTTTTAATTTTTCTTATGTTGAGTATTTTTACGATCCAGCAAAATAAAAAAAATATATCTAAAATAAACACGTGTTTTGTATAGCTACCCACTTTCATTTTATTTTCTTATATTTTTACTTTCGAGTGACGAAGGAGTGAAGAAGATATTGTGATGGCAAAAATAAATTGTATAGAATAATAATAATAGCATTTATTATTATTATTATTAAGTCAGTTAATTAAGTTGCATAGTACTCTGCCTTTGTTATAAAATTAAGTATTTCATGCTTTCCTGTAACTAAAGGTTGTCTGGAAGAGATTGCTTTTAGCAATAAGATTATCTACTGTACATTATATACAATATCCCTATGTATCAGCTTTACGAAATTGTTTTTGGTGTACTATAAGTGTAAATAAATAAAATAAGTTGTAAGGGAGCCCGCAGTAAAGTATCGCGACGTTGTTTTTTTTTTTTTTTTTTTTGTTAGACAGCTTCTCTTCGGTTTGACGGTACAAAGAAACTTTTGATAAACCCTCTATGAAATAATTTAAAACTCGTGAGTTCCAAATTTGGTTCGAATCGGACTAAAGATATAGCCTCCAGAGCCAAGCGTGACGGACGGACGCACGGATGGAATTGAGATATTTGGTATTTCGGTATGTGTTTATGACGTAGAACACATTTTCAACAAAATTTTAAAAACTTTTTTATCGCGATAACAATACTTCCTTTACCCTACGTACGTACGTACAACCGTACCAAAGTATATATATTAGTACCTACTAGTATTCCCGGCGAACTTCATACCACCTTACACTACACTACACTACCCTACCCTACCCAACCCTACATAAGAACCTTCTCCTGACAATAACGAACACGACAAAAAAGAATTCGCGAAATCGGTCCAGCCGTTCAAGCGTGATGCCGTGACCAAGGGAAGTAGGGATTCATTTTTATATATATAGATTAAGCCGTACAACGGGGTTGAGAAAGTAAAAAATAAAAATGTGTGTGTGTGTGTGTATGTGTGGTGTGTGTTTCCGTCCATACGTCAGGTGAACTCGTTCCCAACTACTGGAGTTTATGTGAAAATTGGGTTAGGGCAATACTATTTTTACATCTCCAGCTGTTTTTTTTTGTTAAATTTTCCTTATCTTGATTTTTTGGGTGGCCACACTATAGTAAAAATCATTTTTCATTTTTTTACTCAAAAATAGCTCTAACGATTTAGATGAAACTTTACATGGTCTACAGCACGCAGTAGTTTGTTATTTCAATTAAATAATCGGAATAAGCTACCTCCCTTACAAATCCAGGTAGTTTGTTACTTTTTCTCTAAAATGGCTTAAACTATTTTAATTAAACTTTGTGAATAACCAGGATTTAATGAGGCCTACTGCTACAAACCAAAATTATTTTGGAAATTTTTCATCAAGTCTGATATTCCTTACTGTATTCTTTGCTACTAAGCAAGTGTAATGTCATTATCACCATAATCCATTTATTCATAACAGATGGTCTAGGCTTTGCGAGAAAGTATGTACAGCGTGGCTGTACAATTAATTTATTGTTTTTTTTTTGTTTTTTTTATTCACAATTGGTAAGCCCTTGGCATCATCTCACCTGATGGTAAGTGACGATGATGCCGAAGATGGAAGCGGACTTACCAAGATTCCCCAATGCAATGGAGAACTGGCTATCTTATCTTCAAGCCGGAACACATCAATGTCGTTAACACTGATGTTTGGCGACAAGGATTAGATAAGATGGTGGTAGCTAGCCAGGCGGGCTTAGAAAATGTCCTACCACCAACCAAACCGAATCTTACAAGTTGACCCCGCCGGAATCGAACCCGCGACCTCCTGGTGTGAAGAGAATGGACTAACCATTACGCCACGGAGGCGGTTAGAATTACAAAAGCCGATGGCCCGTATCAAACCACTTTGCAAGTTCCTAACTCCGACCTTACTCTACCAACTTCCACTTCTACCTACATCTCCACCTCCATGTCGGAACAAAAACAACAACTATAAAGTGGCAATATAAAAACACATTCTGAAAATTTCAACAATTCATAAAAAGCAGTCCGCTGGCAGACAGACATACAGGCAGAACTACAAGACAGACATACAAGCGGAAGCTTAGTAATAGGGTCCCGTAGGTCATCCTTTGAGTTCACGGAACGCTAAAAAATGCCCCCAAGATTTAGTTTTCACGGAGGCTATAAATCTGGCTAATTTGAAATTTATACAGGGCGTAACAAAATTGGTGTAGGTCCCGTTAACTGGGGGTTCTACTCATCATACTGAACAACTTTCCCCAAGGAACCTATAGTCAATTCTCAGAAAATAAAAAAATACGGCCAAGTGTGAGTAAGAACCGCACACAAAGGGTTTCGTTATTCCATTATACAAGATGGCGCTAGTTTTTTCATGTATCAAATAACCCACATTTTTTGTATGGAGACCCACCTTTTTTGTATGGAGACCCCCCTTTTTTACTTTTTCTCATTTTTAGTATTTGTTGTTATAGCGGCAACAGAAATAAATCATCATTGAAAATTCTAACTGTCTAGCTATCAAGGTTCATGAAATACAGCCTGGTGACAGACGGACAGATGGACGGACAGCGAAGTCTTAGTAATAGGACTATTAACGTCCCGTTTTTACCCTTTGGTTACGGATTAGTTGATTGATGGGAGCGATGGCTAACTCTCGCGTTATACTCGTGACTGGGTGCTGTCCGTGTGAACTGGCCTACTCTTGTTAAAGGCATTCAATGATTTTTATGTATAACTTTTCGTGTCATATTGTTTTCATGTTCTAATGAGATAATCTGGTTTATATCAATGATTGAATTTTGACGTTAATAACCAATTATTGTTTATTTCTTGATTCTTCACAAATGACATCGTTATTATTATTTTATGACTATCAGAAAGAGTGTAATTTTCACTTATTTTGAATAAATATATTGAATTAAATTGAATGGAACCCTTAAAATTTGACCCTCCATACAAATATTCACAGAATCGACAGATGATCGATTTGTATGACGAGTTTTTTTTTGCGGTTTCAGCAAAGTCATGGAACAAAAGTTATTCAGTATGATAAGTAGAAGCCCCAGTTAACGGGACCTACACCAATTTTCGTCGGTGGCTCAACCAGCGTCGGTGGCTCAACCGGTAACGACTCGGTCCATCTAACCAGAGGTACCGGGTTCAAATCTGGACGGCCAATGTACCAATGAGTTTTTCAAAAACTTACGTACATATAATTACCGATTGCTTTAACGGTGAAGGAAAACATCGTGAGGAAACCTGCACACGCCTGCGAAGAAACTCGAAGGTTGTGTTTGAAGTCGACCAACCCGCACTGGGCCCGCGTGGTCGACTAAGGCCTAATCGCCCTGATTCAGGGTAGGCTCGAGCCCCTCGGTGGGGAAGTATATGAGCTGATATAATAATAATAAATAATAAACACCAATTTTGTTACACCCTGTATAGGAAGGGCGATGGCCGCTCGTAGCAAATCTTATAAATTATGAAAAACAACGAAAGAGGCAGTAAATTGCAATTCAGAGTTCCGACATGGAGGTGGAGATGTAGGTAGAAGTGGAAGTTGGTAGAGTAAGGTCGGAGTTAGGAACTTGCAAAGTGGTTTGATACGGGCCATCGGCTTTTGTAATTCTAACCGCCTCCGTGGCGTAATGGTTAGTCCATTCGCTTTACACCAGGAGGTCGCGGGTTCGATTCCCGGCGGGGTCAACTTGTAAGACTCGATTTGGTTGGTGGTAGGGCATTTTCTAAGCCCGCCTGGCTCTAGCTACCACCGTCTTATCTAAGACTTGCCGCGAAACATCAGTGTTACAACATTGATGTGTTCCGGCTTGAAGATAAGATAGGCAGTTCTCCATTGTGTTGGGGAATCTTGGTAAGCCCGCTTCTATCTTCGGCATCATCGTCACTAACCATCAGGTGAGATGATGCCAAGGGCTTACCAATTGTAAATAAAAAAAAATCTGTTTCTATTCTTGAATTACCTTAATAAGTATGTACTCCATCGAGCCTTAAAATCATTATTCATATTATCAGCTCATATACGTCCCCACTGAGGGGCTCGAGCCTACCCTGAATTAGGGCGATCGGGCCTTAGTCGACCACGCAGGCCCAGTGCGGGTTGGTCGACTATAAAAATAAATATAATTACATAATAATATCTAGTTGATTGACCTTCGCACTTAAAATCAATTAAATCGGGTAAAATGTATCCTATGTCACTCACGGGATCAAGACGAATCTAACGACACCTCGCACTTAAAATCAATTAAGTCGGGTAAAATGTATCCTATGTCACTCACGGGATCAAGACGAATCTAACAAAACCTCGCACTTAAAATCAATTAAGTCGGGTAAAATGTATCCTATGTCACTCACGGGATCAAGACGAATCTAACGACACCTCGCACTTAAAATCAATTAAGTCGGGTAAAATGTATCCTATGTCACTCACGGGATCAAGACGAATCTAACAAAACCTCGCACTTAAAATCAATTAAGTCGGGTAAAATGTATCCTATGTCACTCACGGGATCAAGACGAATCTAACAAAACCTCGCACTTAAAATCAATGAAGTCAGGTAAAATGTATCCTATGTCACTCACGGGATCAAGACGAATCTAACGACACCTCGCACTTAAAATCAATTAAGTCGGGTAAAATGTATCCTATGTCACTCACGGGATCAAGACGAATCTAACAAAACCTCGCACTTAAAATCAATGAAGTCAGGTAAAATGTATCCTATGTCACTCACGGGATCAAGACGAATCTAACGACACCTCGCACTTAAAATCAATTAAGTCGGGTAAAATGTATCCTATGTCACTCACGGGATCAAGACGAATCTAACGACACCTCGCACTTAAAATCAATTAAGTCGGGTAAAATGTATCCTATGTCACTCACGGGATCAAGACGAATCTAACGACACCTCGCACTTAAAATCAATTAAGTCGGGTAAAATGTATCCTATGTCACTCACGAGATCAAGACGAATCTAACGACACCTCGCACTTAAAATCAATTAAGCAATTTAAGTAATTAAGAGGGTCGGTGACGTAGTGGCTAGATACGCCGCCTCCTGCCCGGGAGGTCGTGGTTCGAATCTTGCCACGTACCAATGTGATTTCGAACTTAGATTTCATATGTACGTTTATCCAACGCTCTTACGATGAAGGAAAACATCGTGAGGAAACCTGCACACGCCTGCGAAGAAACTCGAAGGTTGTGTGTGAAGTCCACCAACCCGCACTGGGCCCACCTGGTCGACTAAGGCCCGATCGCCCTAATTTAGGGTAGGCTCGAGCCCCTCGGTGGGGACGTATACAGGGTGTTTGGGAGATAGTGCAGAAAACTGAAAGGGGAGCCAGAAGCGGTCATTTAGAATAGATTTGACTTTATACACTTGTAGCCTAAGTCTTAAAGTTTTCGAGATATTCGCTTTTCAATTTTCAGATTTTGTATGAAAAACACATTTGTTTAAATATTTTGTGATTTTCCAAAAAAAAGTTATACTACAGTTAAAGTGCAAAATACGGTAAAAACTTCCTCAGTTTATCAACTTTCCAACAAAGTAAAAAAGTTAAAAAAATACAAATGAGTTGCTACAAAAAACTATGATTGTTGTCATAAAGGTGCCTCAAATCCCATACTAATTTTACAACAATTTTCTATGGAAAAAATTAAATTCGAATTTTTTTCATGAACCTGTGAATTCAAAGTTATTGATTCTAGAGGGTCACAGATGTCTCTGGTTCCCGTTTCAGTTTTCTGCACTATCTCCCAAACACCCTGTATGAGCTGACATGATGAAGTAGTTAGAAGATATCGTGAAACATACGTACATACATACTCTTTTTTTGTGTGCGGTCGTGTAAAAACGACCCAAGCCTAACGTGTTCAGAAAAGGAATGACGGAATAAACAAAATGGCGGCGAAATCATATACGTTCCACAACCAAACTGTAACCAATCTGTATCAGCCTGTGAGACGAGGGGGTGAGGTCGGAATCTAGAGAGCGGCAGGGAGTGTCCATACTGTATGTTAGTACTAATATATTATATACTTTGCCAAAAGTAAATATTTTCCTGTCGAATACCAATTCCATTTTTCAGTGAGATGTCTTTGAAAATGTTACACCTGCGGCCGTTTGGAAGTATGAAAATTCAATCACAGTTTGACTATTCAAAGTTAGATTGTAAGAAATGTCTGCAGGTAAGCGTAGCTAGTGGGTTAGTTTATTCTACGAACCATCAATATACAGAGTGTCGGGACTGTAGAAACTGCCTGAATTTAAAATTGCAGTTTTAACGTAATATAGACAGCGAATATTCCAAAGAGCGTCGGTGGCGGTGATTTCTTCTTCTGCGAAGCATTCTGCTACCCATTTGGGGGGGGGGGGGGGGGGGTTATAATATTACAGTATAATCAATCAAACCTGACCAAACCAAATATCGCTCGCTTCGCTCGCAAAGCGGCGCCTCATACAATACAATGCGGCGTTCTTTATTTCAGCCGAATTGCAATCCGGCTAGCTTACTATCAGCCAACTAGTTGAACGTTGAGTTCCGTAGCCAAATGGCAAAAAACGGAACCCTTATATATATATATATATATTCTGGGACAAATCACACATGGTCATCTGGTCCCAAAGTAGGATTCCCTGTGTTATGGGTTACCAGAAACTGATATAATTATGGATTCGTCATGTCTGCCTGTCTATCCGTCCGTATGTCACAGCCACTTTTTTCCGAAACTATAAGAACTTTAGACTGTTGAAACTTGGTAAGTAGCTGTATTCTGTGAACCGCATTAAGATTTTCACACAAAAATAGAAAAAAAACAATTTTTTTTAATGCTTAGTTCCCTATCCTTAGAACTGAAACTCAAAAATTTTTTTTTTCATCAAACCCATACATGTGGGGACCTATGGATAGGTCTTCAAAAATGATATTGAGGTTTTTAATATCATTTATTTATAAACTGAATAGTTTGCGCGAGAGACACTTCCAAAGTAGTAAAATGTGTGTCCCCCTGTAACTTCTAAAATAAGAGAAGGATAAAACTAAAAAATATATATTATGTACATTACCATGCAAACTTCCACCGAGAATTGGTTTGAACGAGATCTAGTAAGTAGTTTTATTAATACGTCATAAATCGTAAACTGCAATTTACCTTTCATTCAATCAACTCAAATATAAAAATAAAATATAAAACATTTAATTTCATAAACATACACCTTATGCATAAACCGTGAAACATTATTTTATAATAATAAATCTGTAATAGTATTTCAAAAACTTACGTACATACCTATCGATTGCTTTAACGGTGAAGGAAAACATCGTGAGGAAACCTGCACACGCCTGCGAAGAAACTCGAAGGTTGTGTGTGAAGTCGACCAACCCGCACTGGGCCCGCGTGGTCGACTAAGGCCTAATCGCCCTAATTCAGGGTAGGCTCAAGCCCCTCGGTGGGGACGTATATGACCTGATATGAATAAATGAAAAATTTAATTAAATCGATTTTTTATTACTCTAAATATAGGTATATTTTTTCCATGGTGATAGCTTTACACAGTCTTTCAATAATTTGAATTTAATATTGTTATTTGACCCATCTTAAGGCCTTAACATCCTGCTGGAGTTCATAAATCCCATACAAACGTAGTATTTGAAGTATTTGTATTTCAGGGTAGGCTCGAGCCCCTTGGTAGGGACGTATATGAGCTGTAATGATGAATAAATCTGTAATAGGTGCCTAAGTAATAAAATACACTATTATTAAAACATCGATCAAAATTACAACGAAGTACAAGAACTTTTATATTTTATATGTTACTTGCTGCTACGGAACCCTTCATGAGAGAGTCCGACTCGCACTTGGCCGCTTTTTTATTTAAGGCGCTAAGATCACTCAATCCAAGCAGGTTGATTACGTGTTTTAATAATATTCTTTTTAAGTTCAAATCAATGCGGGCTTCAACGCGGCTGTTACGTTGAATCCGATTTTTACATTTTTTTATTACTTTTCTTCACTTTCAAATAAGTGTTAAAAAAATGTGTTCAATTTAAATGAAGGGTCTTTAAGTTACCGATTTTTGTGTGTTGGTTTCATTCAATATTAACTATATGTTTTCGAGGAATTTTGCAATTTATGCCAAAAACAAGGGTCTACAGTATATATTTTTTTACATCAAAAGTGGTAATATTTTTAAAATTGTATTCAATGCCGGTCCGGGAGTTCGTGGTTCAAATCCTGCCACGTACCAATGTGATTTCAAATTTAGATTTCATATGTGCGTTTATCCTACGCTCTTACGGTGAAGGAAAACATCGTAAAGAAACCTGCACACGCCTGCGGAGAAACTCGCAGGTTGTGTGTGAAGTCGACCAACCCGCACTGGGGCCGCGTGGTCGACTAAGGCCCGATCGCCCTAATTCAGGGTAGGCTCAAGCCCCTCGGTGGGGACGTATATGACCTGATATGAATAAATGAAAAATTTAATTAAATCGATTTTTTATTACTCTAAATATAGGTATATTTTTTCCATGGTGATAGCTTTACACAGTCTTTCAATAATTTGAATTTAATATTGTTATTTGACCCATCTTAAGGCCTTAACATCCTGCTGGAGTTCATAAATCCCATACAAACGTAGTATTTGAATCATTCGTTAACCAAAGAACCGATTTTGAAATAATTTTATATCGATAATCGGATGACGTATATCTGTGTCTGTACCGCATTACTTTTTTGAAAACACGTTTAAAAACCGACGTCCATCACAACAACTTAGTACATTTTTGCATGTGTTTGGTTAACAAATGAATCAAATGCTACGTTTGTATGGGATTTATGAACTCTAGCGGGCTCTTAATTCGCGTAGTTATGTGCTTGATGTCACTAAGAGACATTATCATCATAAAAAGACGTCCACTGCTTAACAAAGGGGAGCCCCAAGGATTTCCAAAACAGCCAATTTTGCGCTGCCCGTTCCCAGCGGCTCCTAGGTAGGAGGCATGCTTATGTTACGTCACTCTCACTACTCTAGAGCTTTGCTTCCTCGAAAAATGTATATCAGTAAGAAACAAATTAACCGGTAGCTCCGTCTGATTTGCGTAGTTGGATAACTGGCCTTCAGCACGGTCATTACCTAGATGGGCTTGACGGTTAGTGCCATTCCTCGACGTGCTTCGCCAGGCACTTCAAGCCGATGGTGCCGGTTTCTATCACTAGATTGCCGTGTCAAACGCCTTATATGTATGTGTGTATTAAGTGTGAGTGATGTGTGTGAGATGCCACACTGGAGTACACGCGCGGACTACCAGTGTAGCGCATGGGTAAAATTTGCTTGATATTTTCGCAACTGGTCACCCTACACCACCACGACCGTTCAGCTAAGCCTCGTTGATTATACCTACATCGGACAAATTTAATGACCCGCTGGCGCGCCCCGCGTACGGACGTCTGAACAATAGTAAGACAAAGTGTTTGGGCTATAGCAGGACCCGAGATCACTCCGAGGGGCTCCGGCAAGGGCGTGGGATCCTGGTCCAGAACTCTCACTATTTCTACTACTAACGGTCGTTGCTCCATAACGCAACCGAATATTTGGTCAGTTTTTGCATAATTGTCATGAGTACAAATATTACTTTCATTTTATATATTACTTAGCCATTTCCCTTATCGTTTTTATTTTGGTCACGATAACTAGTTTTTCAGGCGCTATTAGTACATAACGCAACCACTTTGCGCAGGCAGACCGACATATTTAACATCAGAGGGTTGCCATTTATCCTCTCAAAAGTTTATCCATTTCCGTTATTGTTACCAAATTTGTCGTTACCTCCTAGTATTTTACCCGCGGTACACCCGCGCGCTCCCTACCTGTGCAAACGACCGCAATTTGTGTTCAACTTATACGCCGCGAAGTATCCAAAAATGTTATTATGTACTTGCTCATTAATCAGCTGATCGAAAAAAAACTGAAGGTTTTGGAAGGAAATAGATCAATTTCACAAGATAACTATGCCAGCCAGAGTATCAAGTTTATATGAACTTACGAGTACGTATCCTGACTTAGTGATGTGAACTGATTACAAATTTCGACACCGGTTTTTAATGATTTAAAATAAAACCAATTTTTATCGGTTTTTTCGGTTTCAAAATTTATTGATAGCAATTATTTGAGTAAATAAGATTTTTTAAAGTACTAAATGTAATCGGTAGCATATTAATACTAGAGCATAATTATCCCTTCATAATTCAAAGGGAAACAACAAAAAAGCCATGCATATCTAAATTTATTAATACATTTTGATTAAAGAATTATTTTTATTCATAAATCTTCATAATTAAAATAATGTCATCTGAAACAGGCAAGGTCTGCTCCTATTTTGGCTATTTGATAGGTTACGCCACGTTCGTTTATTTACACTTACTGTGGAAATCTTGAAACTAATCTTGAAACAGATGATCAGTTTAGTTTCTTTTACGTTTGTAGGAAGTGGGATTTTGCTAATTATAGTGACAAAAGGTAAGTCTATAAGTTGACCTTTATGAAATTTACCTGTACATATATTATACGGTGTAACAAAAAAAAATATTCTTAAACGTTGACCGACTCAGATGATGAATTTTTCATAATACGAGGGCAGTTTGACAACTCAATGACTTTAAGGTTAAATGAAAACTTTTTTAATATAATTTTTTTGTCTCATATTTGGAAACTCACTACGAAGCGCATGCCGTTCTTTTTTCAAATTTGGCGCGAAAACAAGCTTTTTAGAAACAAAAAAGTTAGGCGACTTCTAAGTTTTCTTTGAAAATGGAGAAAAGCGAGTTTCGAGTGCTAATTAAAAACTATTTTTACTACTATGTACTAATGACGCGGAGCGCCCAGGAAGGCCGATTGAGGTCACTACGGAGGGCATGGTTAATAAAATACATGATATTGTTTTGGCAGACCGTCGAGTGAAGATACGCGAAATAAGTGATGCTGTGCACATCTCGACTGAATGAGTTTTTTATATTTTGCATGATATTCTGGGCATGAAAAAGCTTTCTGCAAGATGGGTGCCGCGTTAACTAACAGTCGACCAGAAACGAAATCGTGTAACAGCTTCTGAGGAATTGCTTAGCCATGTTTAATCGCAATCCGAGTGAGTTTATGCGTCGGTACATAACAGTTGACGAAACGTGGGTCCATCATTATACACCACAGACTAAGCAACAGTCGAAGTAATGGACTTCTACCGGGGAACGTGCCCCAAAGAAGGCAAAAACTGTTTGCTCGGCTAGTAAAGTGATGGCCACAGTCTTTTGGGACAGCCAAGGGGTTATTTACATCGATTTTTTGGATAAAGGCAAGACAATAACCGTAGCTTACTATGCTGCATTGTTAGATAGATTCAATGAAAAGTTGATCAAGAAACGACCGCATCTAGCAAAGAAAATAATTCTATTTCATCAGAATAATGCACCGGCCCACTCGTCTGCAATCGCGACATCAAAAATTATCGAATTAGGATACGAATAATTGCCACACCCTCCGTATTCGCCAGATTTAGTCCCCTGTGACTTTTTCCTCTTCCCAAACATGAAGAAATGGCTTGGCGGACAAAGATTTTCGTCAAACGAAGAGGTGGTAGCCGAAACTGAGGCCTATTTTTCAGGGTTTGACAAAAAAAAATTTTTGATGGGTGTAAGAGGTTGGAACATCGCTGGACTATTATATATATATATATATATATATATATATGTAAAAAGAGTGTTTTTTTCTTTCCAAAGTCATGGACTTATCAAACCGCCCTCGTACACTTTAAAAAAGTTTTCCTAAGTATAATATAGTTGATCATTTTTATGAAAAGAAAGTAGAAGCCCTAGTTTAAATAGTCTCAACTTATTGTGTTAGACTAGGGTTCTATCAAATATTTTTGGATTATACGTAGTATACCGAAATGGAGGCGCAAAAACCATCAATATGTAAGCAAGATTATTTAATGAAATATTTATTGATTCTTAGAGTACATTGATACGGTACATAAAAAGGTTGTCAATCATAGTCACAGTACCAGAATATTTTTCAAATGCGTACATTCAAGTTAGTAAGTAAACCAGCGTCTGTATTCCCCGATTCGTATAATTTAGGAATCTTCAAGACGAGAGTGAATAGGCACTATTTGAGCTTGCGTGTTACCTCGGCTGCATCGGCACTTATACAAACAAAATGTTTTAAAGTACAACACAACAAAATACAGATCAGGATCAGACCTTAAAGTACTTTTATTCACAATTTGCAAAGGCGGCCTTTTTATATGTGAACTTTTATCATCAAAAGTGAGTGCGTCTTCACTGTTATATAAAAACCGATTTCTTATCCAAGAAACCGGGAAATACCGGTTTGGTGAAAAACCGGTTTTATCGGTTTTTATAAAACCGGTGCACATAGATTTTCTAAAATTCTGCGGACTTTTAGTAACACAAAGTGCCGGCCACACCCGCATCAAATTAACCCAGCAGGACCCTAGAATCCAATTTAACTCCTCCACAGATATCAACTCGTAGGGCTCTATATTAATAATTTATGCCCACATAAATTACGAGAACATTTTCCTTTCGTTCGGAGTACCTACACAACCAACACTAATAAATTATATGAATATGCATAAGGCCGTTGAGGGGTTTTTAGTAGCTTACAGCGATTCTAACTTTATTTATTTATTAGATTTTGCCAGCGGCTTCGCTCGCTTGAACATAGTTTCTATGACTGTCTTCGAGGGTGCGCAGTGCGTGAGCGGCAAACCTATATGTTAATCCAGGTCCTAAGCTGTCTACCTACCAATTTTCAGCCAGATATGTTCAGTAGTTAGTTAGTTTTCGCGTGAACGTAGTTTTTATGTCTGTCGTGCCGTCGAGCGCGTGAACTTAGTCAACTCTAGATCCCTTGGGAACTATGTCGGGCTATGCTAATTAGTTGTCAATTAGATAATCAGTATTAATTAGCACGTTAATCCTTTGCTTCATTGCGACGTGACATAAATTAACAAAGAAGAGAAAGTTAATAGCTATCCCACGGGAACCACTTAAGAAATCGGGATAAAAAGTAGCCTATATGTAATCCAGGACCTAAACTTTAAGTGTGCCAAGTTTCATCCCGATCCGTCCCGTGGTTGAAGCGTGAAAGAGTAACAAACATCCATCAATACATACAAACTTTCACATTTATAATATTACTAGCTGTTTCCCGCGGCTTCACCCGCGTGGACCACGTTTCTATGACTTTTCGAGGGTGCGCAGTGCGCGAGCCGCTAAAAAGTAGCCTATGTCTTAACCCAGGTCCTAATCTGTCTACCTACCAAATTTCAACCAAATCCGTTCAGTAGTTTTTGCGGGAAAGCGTAACAGACAGACAGAGTTACTTTCACATTTATAATATTAGTAGGGATTAGTAGGGTTTTTATTTATTTGTTTAAAAGCATAGGCACAATGTTGAACACTTGGTTACGTCATCCTATCCTTATTACACTAAAGTTCAGTACAGACAGTATCACCACAGAGAGAAAAAAAAATTTTTGAGCAAAATAAAATCGACTTCAAACAGAAAACTAAGGTTCCCCTCTATTTCTCTGGGTGCCATCATCAGATCCTGGTTTCCACCGTTTCAATCGTACCACCCTTGAGATATCTCCTTTCAAATAAAATAATAATGATCAAAATCGGTTTATAAACGACGAAGTTATCCGCGAACACATATTTAATATATATATATATATATATATATATATATATATATATATATATATATATATATATATATATATATATATATTTAATATATATATATATATAATTAGTAGGGTTTTTATTTATTTGTTTAAAAGCATAGGCACAATGTTGAACACTTGGTTACGTCATCCTATCCTTATTACACTAAAGTTCAGTACAGACAGTATCACCACAGAGAGAAAAAAAAAATTTAAGCAAAATAAAACCGACTTCAAACAGAAAACTAAGGTTCCCCTCTATTTCTCTGGGTGCCATCATCAGATCCTGGTTTCCTTATCATGGTACCACCCTTGAGATATCTCCTTTCAAATAAAAAAAGAATGATCAAAATCGGTTCATAAACGACGAAGTTATCCGCGAACACATATTTATTATATATATACGGTCGAATTGAGAAATCTCCTCCTTTTTTTGAAGTCGGTTAAAAAAGAACATGGTTTTGCACAGTTCATAAAAGAATATAAATAAAAATAAGTAAAATAGTAATTGTTTCAGCTGTAAAGGGGCCATGTCTTAGAATAGAACTTATAATTAGAATATCTTAGAATTTTAATATACTTTTGTTTTATTCACAATTGGTAAGCCCTTGGCATCATCTCACTTGATGATAAGTGACGATGATGCCAAAGTCGGAAGCGGGCTTACCAAGATCTTACCAAGGATCTGCTATATTATCTTCAAGCCGGAACACATCAATGCTGTTAACACTCATGTTTGGCGGCAAGACTGATTTAGGATGGTGGTAGCTAGCCAGGCGGGCTATGAAAATGCCCTACTACCAACCAAACCGAGTCTTAAAAATTTGTCCCCGCCAGGAATCGAACCTGCGAGTGTTGATTTGCTCTTGCGAACAATACACTGATAATTCTGCCACAGCCCGAGGACTGTGTCAATCACAAGAAAAATAAAAACGAGCAAACAAAACCAAAACTAACGTAATGAAAATACAAATATGTTTAGCGTGTATTTCTGTGCATGTGTGTGTGTGAAAGGGTGGAAAAAAAGCATAGAACACATACAAGGTTAGATTTTAGATTCATATCTACCTATAGTTACTAAAAATCGTTTGATTCGCCGGTAACGGTCAGTCAACAGTCACATCACACAGCAAAATCTGCCACCGAATAGCTACTAGATATGCCTAATTTTTGTTTTTCTAAAAGAAAAGTTTTAAACTTTTTTTAAAAAGAATGCTTAGACTTAAAATGCTTAGTATAGGTGGTGGTATATTATTCCAACATTTAGTAGCTAGGTAGCGAAAACTGCCGGTGAATGCCACAGTTTTGTGTAGGTGACCTACTAGAAGACCTAAGACCAGCGAGTAGACCTAATTCTGGACTTATATTTTAACTTTTAGAAGAGATATTGAGGTTGTTTATGTTTGATAACGTCAAACAGAAGCGAAGCAAGATGGAAATGTCTTCTGGAAGACATGTTCAGCAATGATTCTTTGTTGAGATATGGAGTAATATGCGTACGGGAAGGAACAAAATAACAAATACGACAGCAAGCGCTCTGGATGCGCTGAACAAGCCGACGAGTTTAAGCAAGCAAGCGAGGCCCGTACACAAGATCCCCATAGTTTAATCTGGAGAAAATTAAAGCCTCGCACAGTGTGACCCTTACTTTCTCGTTGAGTAGATTGCGAATCCGGTAAACGATAAAAGCAAGACTTAACTAAGTTAACTATATGAGGCTCAAAGCGCAATTGGCTGTCAAAGATAATATCAAAATTTCTAGTCTCATCTACTCTTTCTACTATCTTATCTTTAATTTTTACCATTGGATTTGTATTAAGAATTTTTGAAATTTGGTGTGTTGAGCCAACAATCATATGCTTTGTTTTTCACGAATCAAGTATCAATCCGTTTCTACATGCCCACAGTGCTACGTTATCAAGGTCCTCATTAAGCTTCGGTAAGACTGTATGAAATTCAAGTGGAGGAGCCGATATGTATAATATTTTAACATCGTCTGCATAAAGATGAAAATTGCAGTTTTTAATAACCGTAGTGATGTCAGCGCTGTAAATTATATAGAGAAGAAGACCAAGTATAGAGCCTTGTGGAACTCCCCGATTTACAGCTGTTAGGTGTGATAGAGCTGAGCGGCCATACTCTTCAACTAATTTTACTATTTGAGAACGATTCGTAATGTAACTATGAAACCACGTAAGTGACGTCCAACAGTGGACGTCCTTCGGCTGATATGATGATGATAGTGAAGTTAAAACAGAGACTAGTACGATGTTGTGTTAGGTACAGTTATTATTACATACAACATCTCAGTGATTCTGGAATGTCCTGCAACCAATTCTGTACCTTGGGACTACATTGCATAGAGTTGCGACGAAACCTTTTCTGGACATCATTTCATCATCATCATCATATCAGCCAAAGGACGTCCACTGCTGGACATAGGCCTCCCCCAAGGATTTCCACGACGACCGGCTCTGCGCTGCCCGCATCCAGAGGCTTCTCGCGACCTTCACCAGATCATCGGTCCACCGAGTGGGAGGCCTGCCTACGCTACGTTTTCCGGTGCGCGGTCGCCACTCGAGAAATTTACTGCCCCATCGGCGATGTGCCCCACCCACTGCCACTTAAGTTTATAAATTCTGAGAGCTATGTCGGTTACTTTGGTTCTCCTACGGATCTCATCGTTTTTTATTCGATCACGCAGATAAACTCCGAGCATATCACGCTCTATTGCCCTTTGGGTGTCCTTGAGCATTCTTATGAAACCCATCATCATCATCATCATGTCAGCCACAAATCGTCCACTGCTGGACAAATGCCTCCCCAAGGATTTCCACGACGACCGGTCCTGCGCTGCCTGCATCCATCGGCTTCCCGCGATCTTCACCAGGTCATCGGTCCACCGCGTGGGAGGCCTACCTACGCTACGTTTTCCGGTGCGTGGTCGCCACTCGAGAACTTTACTGCCCCATCGGCCATCTGTTCTACGAGCTATGTGCCCTGCCCACTGCCACTTCAGTTTAGCGATTCTGTGAGCTATGTCGGTTACTTTAGTTCTCCTGCGGATCTCCTCGTTTCTGATTCGATCACGCAGAGAAACTCCGAGCATAGCACGCTCCATTGCCATTGCATTGGGTGACCTTGAGCCTTCTTATGAGGCCCATTGTAAGCGACCATGTCTCAGTTCCGTAAGTCATCACTGGCAACACACACTGGTCAAAGACCTTAGTCTTGAGACACTGCGGTATGTGGGACGTGAAGATATTGCGAAGCTTCCCGAATGCTGCCCAGCCGAGTTGGATTCGTCGATTGACCTCTTTATTGAAGTTGGACCTGCCTAGCTGGACTGTTTGTCCCAGCTATACATATTCGTCAACAACTTCCAGTGTAGAGTCTCCAACCTTATAAAAATGAAACCCATATAAATATATCTCAGCTCCGTATATCATCACATCACAGGCAACACACACTGGTCGACTGGTCTATCGTAGCGTAGTGATTTTGTTCACCAGGTCTTCGGTCCACCGAGTGGGAGGCCTGTCAACGCTACGTTTTCCGGTGCGCGTACGCCACTCGAGAACACTGACATCATTTATAGAGTTCAGAATCACACTAATCATATTATTTTCAAGGAAGTCAACGAGCAATTGCTGCGATTACAATGTAGAAGTAGAAAATGCACACGGTGCTGCAAATTCCCACACCTTGGAATGAATCATGGTGTTATGTGGTGTTACTATAATTCCATTGAAAAAACGTAATCGTTCCGTGCCAAGACGCCATATGGCCGCGATGGCCGTCAGGCATGTCCAAGACATAAATGGGCAGGTTGTCGTCACAGCGAGAATGCCTTCGCGTACGGTTGCGCCCGCCGCGCCGCCCGCGCACGCATGCGGGGAGCTACGCCCTCCCTCCCCCTCTCTTCGCTCCAGCGCCTATGCCTCCGAGAGTGTGACCAGTGCTCGAAGATTCTACTCTTTCTGATGGTTTTCTTTCTTGCCAGTACGCCTTTGTGGAAGCAGAGTCCTACTAATTTTATAAATGTGAAAGTTTTTATGTATGGATATGTGGATGTATGTATGAATGTTTGTTACTCTTTCACGCTTCTACCACTGAACGGATCGGGATAAAATTTGGGATACATATTTTAAGTTAGGTCCAGTAATAGGACATACGCTACTTTTTACCCCGGGAAAACAACTTATTTCCATGGAAAAATCGAAAACAACGCAGGCGTAGCCGCGGGCGGACGGTTAGTAATAAATAAACGAAAGTCCCTTACTTATAAACTCAGCTCTGTAATGCTAGTGCCCTAAGTTAGTGTTAGAGTTTGGTAAGCCCAGGGATCTATTTTCAGTTAGAAAACATGTCTTCGTATAACTGCCTACTTTGTCAGTTTAACAATGATTACTTTGTTGTCGGAACTTAAATAAAATTTATTTAAGTGAAATATATTGTACATATTTAATTCAATTATTAGCTCCTTCGCTTATACTAACTCGTGATTTAATTGTTAAATGACTATTCTAAAAAAAATACAATTATTTTTTTTCTACAAATCTAGCAGTTTCTACATTACTAAAAATATAACAATCAAAATGCAAAACTTTAATTAGTTTATACTTTAATTAAAGTTTCTTCAGTTTCAAAAAAATAACAATAAAACTGCAAAACTTTAACTAGTTTATACTTTAATTAAAGTTTCTTCAGTTAAAAAATTACAATTTAATTGTTCATTATTTACAACTGTAGAAACTTTAATTAGTTTCTGAGAGAAACAATTAAATCACGACTTAGTACAAGCTAAGCGTTTATATTTATTTAAGTTTAGTTTTTAACCAACTTCCAGAAAGGAAGAGATTCCCAATTCGACTGTCTGTTTTTTTTTGTATGTTTGTTACGCGATATCTTTGCACACTGTGTGACTTTCATGATTATTTTTTTATTTGATAGGGCATGCTCCCGGGTTGGTCCCATATAAATTTTATCAAAACCGGTGTAATAATTTATTAGACAAATAACAAAAACAGTCAGTTTTTAACGTGTTCAGCGTTTTCAATTATTACTTCTTCACTTATTAATACAATAGTTTGAACTTTGTTGAGGTCATACACGACCACACAGCCATGCACTGCGGCCAGCCAGCTGCCTGCCTCGGCGCCTCCTCCACTCCTCGCGGCAGCGCCTCGCCTGCGCACGCGTCGATCAGCCATCCAACGAAAACTCACGAACATAATCACACAAACAACGAAAATCACAACTAACTAAAAAACTTACAGTGAAGTGACAAAGACACACCAGTGATGTGACCAAGTTCTTAGTCTATGGTAATATAACTTAGTGCCCCAAAACTTGAATCTGTAGGATTCTGCGACAAGGGCATTTGCAAACGGTAAGGTTAGATTCTAAGGCAATTTTCTAACAGACCACTACTTAAACCTTATAACAACTGTATATATAATCTATTCGCACGTAAAGCTGGATAGAACAAGCGTATTTTTGTAACAGGTGTGCCTTTAACTTTGTGAATGACAACAACGATATGCGACCGGTTCTATCTTGCGTAACTTGAGTAACATAGAGTGTGTCAGTGGGTCTGCGAGCCGACACACTTTAAGAGAACACACAGGGTGTAGTTACAAAGTGCGAAGGTTTTTATAATCGCATGACATCATTTACCTGTTAACACCCACATTGCACGTGCCTTAAGGTTATACGTTATACGGACAGACGTTACTTGAGCAGTGTTAAGGCCTTAAGATGGGTCAAATGACAATTTTCAATTCAAATTATTGAAAGACTGTGTAAAGCTATCACGATGGAAAAAATATGTAATATATGTAAAGTAATAAAAAATCGATTCAATTGAATACTATTTTAAAAATATTTACCACTTTTGATGTAAAAAAATATACTGCAGACCCTGTTTTTGGCATTAATTGCCAAATTTCTCGAAAATTGAATGAAACCATCGCACAAAAATCGGTGACTTTAAGAAGTAACTAGTATCTCATCTGTGCTTTAAGACCTTTGATTTCAATTTAAAACTTTTTTTTAAACTTATTTGAAAGTGATGAAAAATAATAAAAACATGTGAATAATAAAAAAAATATATATCGAAAATTTGGCTTTCGGTTTCAACGTAACAGCCGCGTTGATGCCCGCGTTAATTTGAACTTAAAATGAAGTTTGATATTATTGAAACACGTATCAACCTGCTCGGATTGAGTGATCTTATCGCCTTAAGTAGCGACCATTTGTATGTGTGGTGTCAATTATAGCTATGACAGCTAACACCTATAGTTATGTTTATGTAAACGTATCTGTATGATTATTTCCGATAAAATAATTTTTGAAGTAAAACTTCTTTACGTTGACTTGGGGAGTAATCAACTTTTTTTTATAACAATGAAAGTCGTCACATGTAGAGATCTCGATAAACATTTGTGTTTTTTTTTTATTAAAAATTTGAGTGCGTTTGGTTGCACCTGGTGGTGAATGCGTTACGCGAACGGTGATTTCTAACGTTCCGAAAAGTGTGATCGGGGGCGGCGAACGGCACGCTTGACTTGGGGAGTAAGCTGTTGTACGCGTTACGCGACTTACGCGCGGTGATTAAGTTTTACTTTAGTTGTGTGATCTAAAGCATACTTGTTTCTTTTTTATACAGAAATATTTTATTTATTTTATTTCTTAATAAAATAAAACGAAATAAAATTTTAATAATGAAAATTTATATCTGACAAAACTTTAAATATTTAGGAATCTTCAAGACGACAGTGAATAGTCACTTTTTGAGCTTGCGTGGTACATACTTGGCTGCATAGGCACTAACTATCTGGTGAGGTGAAGCCAAACGCACTCAAATTTTTAATAAAAAAAACACAATGTTTATCGGGATCTCTACGTGTGACGACTTTTATTAAGTTGTAAAACAAATTGATTAAATAAGATAGTCCTAGATATGAAAATAAAGAAATTAGGATCTATACATATAATTATTAAAACAAAATTAAGTTCTTGTCTGGGGGTACGGGAGTGCCCCAGTAAAGTTGATCACAGTCTAACAGCACTTTCTCGAAGCAAGCCCTTTACTTTTAAGCCAAATGTATCTTCGTTCTTACTGAACCAACGTGTACCCCTAAATTACAAGTTTTTACCTAATATAGTTTACGAAATATCTGAAGTTTTTTTATTTTATTTTGTTACTGATTGACTCACTCACCGACCATCAAAAAGTACTTACTGGCCTACCTACAAACTTAAAATTTGGTACACCCATAGGTTTTAGTGCCCATACAAAGAGAACTCTTTCAAAAAGAAAATAAAAAAGGGTCTCAGAAATTATTACTGTACATACTTTAGTGTACAAAAAGAAGTGAAATCCCAACAAAAATCTGTAAAAATGTGGTATTTTGGCACCGGGTTCTTACAAAAAAAATTGAAATCGCCAACATACTCGTACGTTGTTTATAAACGTGCCAAGTCTCGATTAAGATTACAAAAAATAATGGGAAAAAATGTGGTGAGATGAAGATAGAGCCAAGTCTGAGTAAATAAAAGAAACGAGTGATTTGGCCATTTAGTAGGTAAATATGTCTAAAAAGTTAATCATAGATTGTTTCAATAATAGCATAAGAAATTAAAAACATCTATATATATCTATCCTGACTTACTACTCTTACAAAATGCTTAGCGGCCAAGTCACTCGTTTTCTTTTATTCACTTATACTTGGCTCTTTATATCATCTCACTACTTTTTATGGCCAAGTTATCTTAATCGAGACTTGGCACGTTGTTACAGATTGTTTTTGTTGGTATTAAATTAATGAACATGAATTCTTAGGTACCTAACAATATTTTACACACACTAGACAGATTTCAAATAATATATTAAGATGCAACTTTATTGACATAACTATACTTATGTGACCTTGAGCCTTCTTATGAGGCCCATAGTAAGCGATCATGTAGCCTGGCATCTGCCGGGGATTCTTCGCCCCCCCTTTTTCGCTCGGAGTTTCTCTGCGTGATCGAATCAGAAACGAGGAGATCAACAGGAGAACTAAAGTAACCGACATAGGCTCAGAATCGCTAAACTGAAGTGGCAGTGGGCAGGGCACATAGCTCGTAGAACAGATGGCCAAAGGGGCAGTAAAGTTCTCGAGTGGCGACCGTGCACCGGAAAACGTAGAGTAGGCAGGCCTCTCACGCGGTGGACCAACGATCTGGTGAAGATCGCGGGAAGCCGATGGATGCGGGCAGCGCAGGACCGGTCGTTGTGGAAATCCTTGGGGGAGGCCTTTGTCCAGCAGTGGACGATTTTCGGCTGATATGATGATGATGATGAACTATACTTACTTGTTGTGAAGCTGAGACTTTTCATACAAACGGCGTTACCCGTTTTCACCTCTTAAATTTTAACCGATTTAGACCAATTTTTGATATGTTGTCAGTCAAAACAAAAGCTAGGCTTATACGTTTCGTTTTTTAAATTACTAATTATAAATAAACAAAAAATGACTGAAATTAGATTTGTATAAAAAACACGTGAAAGATTTTAATATAAAACTTACTAACTTTATCGAAAAAACAAAAACTTTTAAGCCTAGATTTAGTTCTAACTGATAACCTATCAAAAATTGGTCCAAATGAGTTACATTGAAGTGGTGAAAATCATTAACGCCGTTTGTATGAAAAGTCGCAACTTCACAATCCTACTAAGTAGTTGTATTAGTGTATAGCTTAATTTTATTTTCAGCCCAAGAAATAATTCTAAAATACGAAACAATATTTGATGGGTGCTGTCCGTGGGAACTGGCCTACTCTTGTTAAATGCTTTCAATGATTTTTATGTATATAACTTTTCGTGTCTTATTGTTTTCATGTTCTAATGACATAATCTGGTCTATATCAAGGATTTTATTTTGATGTTATTAACTAATTATTGTTTATTTCTTGATTCTTCACAAATGACATTGTTATTATTATTTTATGACTATCAGAAAGAGTGTAATTTGCACCTATTTTGAATAAATATATTGAATTAAATTGAATTGAAAATTATTTTATTTTATTTTAAAATCAGTTTAATTTTATTACTGTACCTTCATTTTAAAAATAAAAGTTAGGAAAAAAGTAAGTTTGTGGTTTTATGAAACCACGGTAAAAGTGAAACTTTACAGAGGACGAAACGATCATGGCTGCTCTCGCTACGGTACAGAGGACGAAATGATCATACCGTCAGACGAAAGCGACCGTCACGTGACATGCAACACACAGTAAAAAAAATGTGAGACGGTGTAATAAAAGTTTCGCTTTAAAAAGTAAAACCTGACTACGGAAAAGTATGAAAACAAGAGTTCTCCGCCTGAAATCATAGTCATTATTTTACCATTCATCTAGTCGCAAGCCCATAATAGTAGGGACACCAGTGACTTATATATATATTACTGGCGTAAGGACCCGGCCAACGCGCGCAGATAATGGTCCCAGCGAATTGGTGCGAAAATCGAAAGTTTCGCACACTCGCGACTCAGTCGTCTGCGGGAAATTGTACAGTGCGGTGGAAAGATATTCCGTATAAAAATGCCTTATTGTGTTGTTAGAGGCTGTAAAAATCATGAAAGAAAGGCTAAAAAGAAAAATGGGATGTTGTATCATCGTTAAGTAACCTTACATTGTATTTTTTCTTGTAAACAAATTAAATAAACGAATTTTAAAGCGACAATTCTACCAAGGTTCTTTTAACGCGGCACTGACGTCAACTCTCGCCCACGCTAGTTCGTACGAGTTATGTTAGATGGCGCTACTTTTTGCTTGTATCAAGAAAATCTGAGTCAAATATGGAGACGGGCGGATCCTTCTATTCAAATCTGTGAGGAATACTTATTTATGATAAAAAAATATTACGAACAATATTAGCTTGCGACTACGGCTATTAAGTACCCCAGATGAAGGAAAAAATAAAGGCTATGATTTCAGGCGGGAATCTCTTGTTTTCATACTTTTCCGTAGTCGGGTTTTAGTTTTAGGGTTCCGTACAACCAACGGGTGACCAACGGCACCCTATTGCTAAGCCTCCGCTGTCTGTATGTCTGTCTGTCTGTCCGTCCGTCAGCGGGCTGTATGTCATGAACCGTAATAGGTAGACAGTTGAAATTTTCACAGAATGTGTATTTCTGTTGCCGCTATAACAACAAATACAAAAAATATAAAAAGTCAAAAAATAAGGGGGGGCCTCCATACAAAAAACGTATCGTGTCGCTTAATCGTCGTCTCATAATCATAATAATATTATCGTTGGTAAGAATATTTGCTAAAAAAATAAAACCATTTGCATATGTCATATTTATATATTTAGAATGCGTGCATTATGACCTTTCTTGTGATTCCAAACAAGATATGAATACCTAAAAAAAATTTTTTTGTTTTATTTAATTCAACTATAAAATCCTTCATATTGTTTTTTTTATGCTGAATATCCTATGACACACGGAGTGATGGCATAAATCCAAAGTGATCACATTTGTCAAGAACAGTTAACTGGTTTAGGAAATACGAGGGAACAGGTAAACATCCACACCTACATACATAGACTGTCAAAAATATAACTCTCCTTTTTTTCCTAGTTGGGTAAAAACTAGTCATGTAAGACCATCGATATCGAATCCCATTGACATGTTAATTCTACACATAACATTCAATCCAGCAGTGCGTGTAGAGTTCTTAAGTACAAGGACGGACGTAATTTCTAAATTACAAATACTACTTAAACAAAAGAATGTTTGTATTTCCAAGTTTAAAATACACTTGTTATATTCGTAGATGTACACAGGCCAGCACATCAAGCTAGACACTTTGGACTTTGTATCGTTCTTATGCCGTAGGGGTATGGATCAGAATCGCAGTACGACCCAAGTAAAACATCAAAGCAGTATAAGGGCCGACTTACAGCATTTCTGTATCGTTTTCGCATTTTGATTTAGTTGTATAGTAGCATGACAAACGTTTATACACCTACTGTAATGCTTATTTGGGCACAAATTATACGACTTTAGATCTCAAATAGGTTCATAATAGTTGTTTAATTGCATTACAGCGTATTATACTAGCATTGTTGTGGTCAAAGAAGGTATCAATCGCATTCATCAGCATCACAATTTAAGAGTCGTGCTCCTGTCGGTGTAGCTCTTTGCAGGTCTCTCTCTCCCACACTATCTCCTTCATCTCTCTATACGTTTCCACCTTAACTTTCTTCTTAACTTGGTCTATATAAACAATTCTAGGTCTTTCTCATCCGCGCTTTCCTTCGATCATTTCTTCTGTTATGTTCTTGATAAAATTATCGTGTCTAATTAAGTGTCCCCTCATCTTCCCTCTTCTGTTCTCAATTGTCTCAAATAAGTTAATATTTTTGTTTACTCGTTTCAATACTTCTTCTTTCGTTACTGTTTCAGTCCAGCTTATTTTCTCCATCCTTCGCTAGCACCACATTTCAAAAGATTCCAGCATTTCTCTTTCTCTTTGAGTCGTTGTCCACGTCTTTCAACCGTAAAGTGCTACGCTCCAAACATAAGTTTTTGGCATTTGATTGAGGATCAATCGCATTAAAGAAGTATTATTTATTTTATTACGGTCGATGAAGTTGCCAATTGCGTTACAGAATCATTACACTAGCAATATTATTGATAATGAAGATGTTAATTGCATTACAAAAGCATTAGACTAGCATTAGAATGTAGTAAAAAAATGATTGGAGTTATTTAAGTGTTTACAGTTAGAACTTAAATAAACCCTACATCATTACAAAAAAATCTAAAACCAAGGTACAAATGTTGTAATGCAATCAACATGTAATTTAACTACTTTATCTCACGATATAAATGGACGAAGACGGTCAAACACATCTCAGTGACACATATTATTTGTTTCCATCAAAAGTAAATTTATAAATACTGGTCAGACGGACAGACATTACAAAAGTGTAAGGGTTCCGTTATTTGCCATTTCGGATCCGGAACCCTCATCACATCAGCCGAAGGACATCCACTGCTGGACATAGGCCTCCCCCAAGGATTGGCACGACGACCGGTTCCAACCTTCAACAGTTCATCAGTCCACCGAGTGGGAGGCCTGCCTACACTACGTTTTCCGGTGCGTGGTCGCCACTCGAGAACTTTACTGCCCCAACGGCCATCTGTTCTACGAGCCATGTGCCCCGCCCACTGCCCCTTAAGTTTAGCAATTCTGAGAGCTATGTCGGTTGCTTTGGTTCTCCTACGGATCTCCTCGTATCCGGAACCCTATAAAGGCGTAATGGTTCCTTATCCAAGCACGGCATACTATAATTTGAGTCACTATCTTCTTCTTTATCTTATCAGCTCATATACGTCCCCACCGAGGGGCCCGAGCCTACCCTGAATTAGGGCGATACTAACTATCACTTATACTAACTGGCAACTTGACTATTGGCTCCACTTCGGCTGCACCAATGTGGCGCCACTTTCAATGCCGATGGGCTCGTCCTTACCAGGTGATATAATTAAGTCTTTGCAAGGCGTGTAAACTGTATTTCTACATGGATGACTCCAAAGGTTACAGCAGCCAGTCGAGCACAAAGGCATCGTTAGGCAGGCGCTTGTTAAAAATAAATTTATACAATAAATTTAACACCCCTCCTATGTGCATTCAATATGTTGGAAGGTTCTAGATGTAGTGTTAGCCACAGATAGTGTATTCCATATATATATGGTTGCTTCTACCCATGAAACTGAACAACTTTCCCCATGAAACCCATAGTCAAATCTCAAAAAAAGTTTTGAACTTCCCATACTAAGTTGGCTGATCAGCTGATCGCATTAGTATGGGAGAGCTAAATGTTTTTTTCCGATTTGACTATGGGTTCCATGGGGAAATTTGTTCAGTTTCATGGGTAGAAGCACCGGTTAAAATAAGTTTCAGCTAATTTTGTTACACCTTATATACACTGTCAATGGTGTTACCTCTGAAAACGGGGTATAAAAAACTGCTTCAATCACGACGGAGTAGAGTTTTCCTTACACTCACGCTTATCACTCAGACTTATCGTCAACATGCCGAAACGTGCTGTAACATGTTTCAAATGCACCTGTCTCAATTACAGTGAAGGATAGGACCTATCGCGTGCCGAAAGATTTTTCTTACTTCATGATATTATAAAATCCTGTTTTTTTGGACATCTTGATTTGAGTATATTTTATCATTCAAAGTATTTAAAAAATAATAATTTTAAAATAAAGTCACCACCATTCACATTTAGAAAAGTTACAATATTCACCTACTACAGATAATAATATAGCTCCTAAATCTAATAATAAAAAGAAAATAATCAAGTCATGTTAGCAATGTAGTAAAAATTATAAAAACATTAAAAATGCAAATTAGAAAAATAAAAATAAAATTAACAATGACAAATTGAAAGCGAGACACCGCGGCCACACCCCGGACACTTCATACAACGGCCCAGAAATGACATTTCAAAAAAGGAATGACGGAACAAACAAAATGGCGGCGAAATTCTATACGTTCGACAACCAATATGTAACCAATCTGTATCAATCTGGGTGACGAGGGGGTGAGGTCGCAATCTAGAGAGCGGCAGGGAGAGTCCATACTGTATGTTAGTACTAATATATATGTACTCGCGACTACGGCTATCGAAGCATATATTCGAAACGTTGAAGTAAAAACAACATCAATACCTGCTCATATGTTATATAAAATTACATGAAGTCCCGCTTTTAATTTGTCATTATGAATAATCGTGAATGTTTAAAGTGATAAAATAAAATTAACAATCAAAAACTAAGTAACACAGTAAACAAAACTTGAGATTCGTCTGTTTACATTAGGGTTGCCATCCCCAAATCCGGAATATCAGGACATTTCTGTTTAAAAACAGGACGCAAAATAAGAACAATAGTTAATAGCTATTACGCAATGAATATAGTTTCAATGAAACTCAACTAATAGCAAAAATTAAGCGGCAGCCCCTACATAAGCTAGGTACTGTTTTCTCATTTATCGACAATTTCTTAAAAAAAAGTGTCTAAGGCTTTAGAAGTCCCTGTCTAAGACTGAAATCTTGTGTTTTGCCTTTTTTGATGCTCTTCAATGTCGCACCTCTACTGGGTATAGATATACTCGAATCTCAAATAAGACAATTCTCCCAAAACCCAGGACACTACTTAAAAACTATCCAGGACATCCCAAAAGCAGGACACGTCCTGGGAAAACAGGACGCTTGGCAACCCTAGTTTACATGTATAGGTCCTCTCCTACCGGTGTAGGACCCAAATTTTGTAGACGGTTAACAAAACTATCACTGAAACTCTACTGTTTTACGATTGCTGTTTTGATAGCAATATTTTTATCGCCACGACATATTTACTTGTATATCCCCAAGACATGCTGTAGTTATTATCGGCAACGCCAGCCATAAGTCGATGCTAATCGATTTTGGCTGTAGGTGGTTTCAATTTAGTAGGAATGCAATTATTTGAAGGCGTTAAAACCACACACATAGGGTTCCATACCATCACACTAGATGGCGCTAGTTTCATCGTGTTTAAAAAAAGTACGTTTTTTGTATTCACACCCCCCTTGTTTTTAGTATTTGTTGTTATATCGGCACTTACCATCAGGTGAGGTGCAGGTAAACGCATTCAAATTATTAAAAAAAAAACACACCGGTAGCACTCCGGGAGTGCCGGCAGAAGTGAAAACAACAACTACAACTGTGCACTGTGATTTTCGTCAGGTGCCCATGTATCGAGACTCGCATTATTGGTGTGTTTTCGCATTTTTAAGAAGAAAAGGATGAAGTGTTGTGTTTTATCGTGTCGAAGTTATTCAGACAGACGTTCTGATGCTAAGAATGGTATCACATTTCATTTGTAAGTAATTTTATACGTAATTATTAAAATAGTTCTAGAAAATTCTCGGCTTTCAAGTATAAATTATACTTCTCGACACTAGGTGGCGTAACTTTTGTAAATAAAAAATACGAGTACGTAAAGTTCCGCATTGGTATATAGTTATAATCATACGTGGATACTGAAAATTAAAGTATACAATTAAACCTGAATACTTTTTAGTCGCCAAAACAGTACTTTAGTGATTTTTATAATTATATTGTATACAGGCCGCCATCTATCGTCAACAAGAACAACTATTTTCAACGTACCAAATATCCAGGGCCGTAATTAGATTCAAATAATTTTACCGAATAACACACGGCTATGGTCAGTAATGAAATAACATTTTCATAGCAAATATTTTCAAGTAACAAAGATCTGAGTTGTATACATACTCGTACTATTCTCCGTGACTGTTCATGAATTGAAAGAACTTCGAATGTTAAATAATCATTTTATTCATATTAAGATAATTTACCACCTAGTTAATTTTATTTCTTTTTGTTTGTTTTAGATTTCCATCCGATGATAATTTAAAACAACAATGGATCACAAAAGTGAATAGACCGGATTGGACTCCGACAAAATATACAAAGATTTGTTCTTGCCATTTTAATGATGCAGACTTCATAGTGACAAAAAAAGGCCATAAAAAATTAAAGATGGGCACTTTACCCAGTTTAAAACTGGATTTGTCGGTTGGTTTCGGTATTGTTTGTATAACCGAGTTTCAATTATTTTAGGAGAATAAGTATGTATTTCATTTTATTTTTTAAATTACAGCTTTGACCAATCACCGACTGTAAATCATATTATACTGCTGATTAAATCTTTATCAGAAAAATATATAGATATTCGTTTTAAGCATTTCGCAACCATTCAAAACGATAGGGCAACGAACCGACAACAACTAACCAAAACTGTTATTTTCGCAGGTAATTGAATTTTGTAAATAAAATTATGTTCGTAATAATAATTTGTCTATTATTTTGTGCTAGAAATTTTAAGTACGTCAGTACACATACAAAACAGTAAAAATGTTAACCCTCATTTTATTCATTTATTACACAAACTTTTTAAAGCTCATAGTTCTGAGTACGTCCCATTACTTTCTACACTTATTGACATCTAGTGTGAAATAGCTGAACTACGTAGTGACATCAATATGTCGATGTTAGGTCGCTAGGCGAGTAGTTTTGCTACTAACCGGCAGATGGAAAATTGAGAAAAGCACTCAGGCACGGTAGAAAGAGTGGGAGATACTTGTTCCTCTCCCTTCCCCTCGATCTTACGCTTTTTCGATCAGCATCACGTGACCCTGACGCGAGTTTGGAAGTTTTTACCCATCCAACAAAAAGTGCTCAGCGCCGCTAAAGAAGTTTTCACTTCAAAAAAAAAAAAACAAAGTGTAAACTCTATATAGCGACACTCAAGGGACTTTTGTGACGTTATTGAGAGTTTTCGTTATACAGAGAGAAATTAGCGTCAAATTGAACCAACTGGAGCCAGAAAATTTTGACGTTTCAAAGAGTGAATCGTTATAACGAGTGACGTTTTACAGAGTTTACACTGTATATCATCTGTGAAAATTTCCACTGCTATCACGGTTCATGAAATACAGCCTGATGACAGACGGACGGACGGACAGCGGAGTCTTAGTAATAGGGTCCGTCTTCACCCTTTGAGTACGGAACGCTAAAAACTATTTGGAGTTAAATCTGCTACAGTTTAAACCAGTTTTAAGATAGAACGCGTTTTCCCCGCGGCCGACTCACCGTCACACTGCTCTATCACACTGGTGTGATAGTTAAGAATAAAAATTAATCTCTGTCACATCAGTGTTAAGGCACGCCTCGGTCACTGGCGATCAAATGTATGAAACAAACGCGTTCCTACGCACACAGTCTAAGCTCGTGTAGGTGAACGCGTACCATGCTTGTGTGAGTGAGATAAGACGTACTAGCCGATAACTGGGAGTTAACGAGCGGGGGTGGGCGGGCGGCACTTTCAACGGGAGGCAGGAAGTGACCATACTGTACGCTAATACTCTTTATTATACTGTGGTTAAGGATAGAAAGTACACTTCCTCACATTACCACCTAGTTAGAAATGATGGCTGACTCTCGCCTTATACTCGTGACCGGGTGCGTCCGTGTGAACTGGCCTACTCTTATCAAAGGCATTAATGACATACAATGATTTCAATGCAAGTATAACTTTTCGTTTATCCGACGCTCTTACGGTGAAGGAAAACATCGTGAGGAAACCTGCACACGCCTTCGAAGAAACTCGAAGATTGTGTGTGAAGTTGACCAACCCGCACTGGGCCCACGTGGTCGACTAAGGCCCGATCGCCCTAATTCAGGGTAGGCTCGAGCCCCTCGGTGGGGACGTATATATGAGCTGATGTGATGTGATGTAATGATAACTTTTCGTATCATATTGTTTTCATGTTCTAATGACATAATCTGGTTTATTTCAAGGATTGAATTTTGACGTTGTAAACTAAAATGATTGTTTTTTCCTGATTTTTCACAAATGACATTATGTTATTACATATTATTATTTATCAGAAAGAGTGTAATTTGCACCTGTTTTGAATAAATACCTTGAAGCTTGAATCTAGAACCAGTTTTTACTAAAAGCACAGATTACTAAATAATTACTTCTAAAAGCCTATGTTAAAACTGGATCTAGAACAGCCTGGTACATTTAGGGTTACCATCTGACAGGCATTTGCCGCATTTGACAGGCATTTTATGGTTTAGAAAGTCGTGCGCAAGGCTGGGACAGGCATTTTTGAATTTCGCGGGTCTCACTGAAGTCTAAAAGCTTTCATACGTGCTCCAATCACACAAGATAAATGAAACTGACTGAATATCGCAGTCTGCCCGGCGCTCCGCTGCGTGCGAAAAGACGCGTCAAACGAATTACCTATCATAGTTAAAACTATCTGTCGTGTATTATTTATTTTAAAAAATGAAAATGAAAAACGAAAAAAGTTTATTGCAGTATCTCATTGTTAAAATATTACATGTTGCATGAGTCTTCTTTTAAGTATAAGAATACTTGTTCCAGATCAATCCGTTCTTCCATCTATAATATAATAAAACTGTAACGAGGCCGTGTCTGTACATGAAATATTTTTGGAAAATAATAACTGTGGTGGACATTACTAACGATACAGAGGCCAAAACAACAACTTTTGGAATTTTTGTCTGTCGGTCTGTCTGTCTGTATGTTCGCGCATCACGCAAAAACTACCAGGCCGATTTTGATGAAATTTTGTATGGTGGTTCCTTATAGCCCGGGTTAACATATAGGATACTTTTTATCCCATAAAATTCAAGAGTTCCCGTGGGAAACTCAAAAGTATTCATTTATAGAATGGGTCACCACGCATATGTGGCTTGACCTATTACAATCAAATTTTACATTTTGATACACTTATCGCAAACTAAAACTGTCCATTTTAAATCCCAAAAAAGTTAAGGGTTCCTTCAGGAATGCAAAAAAAATGTACCTTTAGAATGGCTCAACGTAACAATATGAAACCTTTACATTGGGATGGGGTGTTTTGATCATCATTGTATAGTCGGGTATTCTTAATCCCGGAAAACTAAAGAGGTCCCGTGGAAAATTATCCATCTATACTTACAATAATAAGAATAGAGTACTTTTTTCACATATTAACTGCACATACCACACATTATAATCTTGGCAGCAGAATGTCAATAGATGACACTGCAGGGATAATAAAACGCGCTTAAGTTGTATTAAAAACATTAAAAGATTATTTCATACTTTTGATTGGATTTCCTTTATGTTTTTTTCAGCATAAGTTACTTTACACAACTCTAACTCTGGAACTATGGCACGTAGCGATGTGTTTCATAGACGAACAGATAAGTATTTTTTACAGATTCCAATAGTGTAAAAAAATTAAAAACACATATCGATTTTAACAGGAGGCACAGATATGGAACTCTTCTAACGGCGACTATTTGCGTGTGGCAGTTGCTCTCCGCCTGCAAAATCAATATCTGTGAACCTCATCAATGTATTTGCGGGTCCACTGTGGAGGCAATTGGCCATCACTCACTGAGTTGCGGTCGTTGTTTCACGTCACCAATTCCATAATGACCTCACTCGGAGGGAACTGGTCTCGGCCAGATGGAATAATATTCCATCTTTGTTGCAGCCGCCTTTAGTCGATCTGATGGCAAAAGGCCGGAGGGTTTAAACAGGTGCTATGGCAGAGAGGAACGTGCTTGCTTTGGGACGCCACTTTTTCTGCCTCACTCCTCACCCATTCGGTACTGCTGCTCAATTTGCGGCGAGAAAGAAGCATAATAAGTACTCGGTCTTAGAGGCAAATTACTGCTTTGTGCCGTTGGTCTGTGAAACAACCGGCTGCTGAACCCTCAGAGGCCTTTGCCTTCACAAAGGAGATTGGCCGTCGCCTTCGAGAGAGGAGATGTGACATGAGGTACTACCTGCGGCTATGGTTGTCTATTGCCATCCAGCGCGGCAACGAGAAGTGCGTTATGGGCTCCTTTGGAGTTGTGTCTACTAGCGGATTTGACCCATATTACAATTTTTAGGATTTTTTTTTACTTGATTGATATAATGATTTGAATTAGTTTTTTGATAGTATAGGTATATGTTTTGTTCCATCATATCAATTTATATACGTCCCCACCAAGAGGCTCGACCTGCCCTGAGTTAGGGCGATCAGGCCTTAGACGATCACGCGGGCCCATTGCGGGTTGATTGACTTCACACATAAGCTTCTTCGCAGGCGTGTGCAGGTTTCCTCACGATGTTTTTCTCACCATAAGAGCGTCGGATGAACGTACATACCAGTACGAAATCGATATTCGTATAGATATTGGTAAGTGGCAGGATTCGAACCACGGCCTTCCGGACAGGAGGTAGTGGCCCTAACCGTTCTGCCACCGACGCTCTATATGTTATTTAAGATTTAGAAATCCTTACTTACTATTATAAATGTGAAAATGTGTTTGTTTCTTTGCTACCTATTCACACTTCAACACCTCTACCAAACTTCATGAAATTTGGCATGTAGGTAGCCTGTATCACTGGGAATGAAATAGTCTACTTTTTATCTGTGGAAATCATCATGGCCCGATGCAGTTCCTGAGGAAACTAAAACAATACTCTTTGTTCGTTAAGTTATTTAAAATCGTAACGAAAAAATGGGTTGGTGTGATTTTTAGCACAGATATGAAGTGGAAAATGATATAATTTACAAATAAATATATCCTGACATATTTCCCGAGGGATCTGGGGACAACTGTTTTCTACGCTCGCGCACGTCGGCGGCGTCGCAACGGAGCAACGGATTAAAGTAATTTTATGTATAGAATTTGTTGAAGGGGTGGGAAGTGACAAAGACTGCTAATCCAAATAGCCCGATGCAGTTCCTGAGGTACCGGGAGAAAACTCATGTCCACGCTTGCGAGCTGATTGCGGCTCGCGCACCACTCACCCTCAAAAAGAGTCATAAAAGCTATGTCCACGCGGGCGAAGCCGCGGGCAAAAGCTAGTAACTAATTAAAAACACAGAGATACAATAAAAAAAATTAAAAACAACAATAATTTACAAATAATATATGCGCTACGTATTAATAAGCGCGCGCGCGTAATTATTTATGTATGTGTGCATGTGATTGAGTGTGGGTGTGTGTGTATGTGTGTGTTTGTGTGGTGTGTGCGTGTGTGTGTGTGTGTTTGTTACTGTGGACAGGTATTTTCTAAAAAATCTGATATTTTGTGTATCATAGACAGGCATCTCCCTTACAAAGATGGTAACCTTACCGAGCTATCCCTACTGGTTGGGATAAGCACACGTTTTAGTAGATTTATTTCTACCCGTAGGACCAATGGTGAATAATAATAAAAAAACCTAGTGTACAATAAATAAAAACCTGCGTAATTGACCCAACCATGCAAGTTGCACTGAGCTTCATATTAATATTATTATACTTAATAACAATAAAGCAGTATTATTTTATGTCTCAGGAAACTATCTGTATACATAGTTACCTTGATATTTTACTCATACCTTAGGATGGCTCTTAGGTATAAATTGCGATCTTTACTTAGACGGACACCCGTTGACGCTTACGTAAACGATCATACAGTTAGCATAAATTCTTCTAGTTTATTTATAACTAGCTGTTTCCCGAGGCTTCACCCGCTTGGACAACGTCTCTATGACTTTTCTAGGGTGTGCTGTGGAAAAAAGTAGCCTATGTGTTAATCCTGGTCCTAATCTGTCTACCAACCAAATTTCAGCCAGATCCGTTCCGTACTTTTTGCGTCAAAGAGTACATTCCTATAAACTTTCGCGTTATAATATTAGTAGGACAAGCCGTCTACCCGCGGCTACCGCGGGATTGTTTTCGGTTTTCCCGTGGGAATAAGACGTTTTCCTGGGGTAAAAAGTAGCCTACGTCCTATTTCAGAACCTAACCTACGTGTGTGCCAAGATTCGTCCCGCTCCGTCCAGTGGTTGAAGCGTGAAAGAGTAACAAACATCCTACAAACTTTCGCGTTTATAATATTACTAGGTTTTTCCCGCGGCTTCGCCCACGTATACATAGTTTTTATGACTGTCTTTGAGGGTGAGTGGTGCGCGAGCCGCTCTAGATCCCTCGGGAACTTTGTCATGATATGCTTATTAGTAAATTATGTCATTTCCTACCCCCACAACCATCTCTGTGCAAAAAATAACAACAATCCATTGTTCCGTTGGTATGTTAAAGAAATTTACCAAAAAAAGAGTATTTTTCAGTGCCCCCAGAAACTGCATCTGACTATGCTACATTGACGGGATAAAAAGTAGTCTATGTGCTTCCCCTTGACACAGGCTACTTGCATACCAAATTTCATCAGGATTAGTCAAGGTGTTGAAGTGTTAAAAGGTAACAAAGAAACAATCAAAAACATTTTCACATTTATGATATTAGTAAGGATAAGGATTAGTATGATAATGAATGATAGTTATTCGGACATTTGTATCATGTATTTGCTGATACAGAGGCTGTTAACAATGACATAATAAGAGATCAATTGAAATAGACATGACGCGACATCAGCTGGGTGTGTTTGTTTGTAGGTGGTAACTGAGTGTAACGACTCAAAAGCTTTTTTTTGGTCTATTCGTTAGGGCTTGTGCACAAATCACACAGATGTGAAAAAAACACGACAGATCACGTTGGGGGAGGGGTATAACGCTCTCGTTGATATCTTTCCTCTAATTATTTCATTAGATGTAGCATGATCTCTTTTCTGTTCTGAGAGCATGATGCTCGCGTTGAATAGTTCTTTTGATAGTGATCTATGTCATAGCATAATGCTCACGTTAGTATATCTATTCTTTATTACTACCTGAGGCGTAGTAGGTACATATAACGCTCTCGTTGAAATCTTTCCTATAATTATTTCGTTAGATGTAGCATGATATTGTATGAAAAATCTATGAACTTTTTACAAGTCGAACTGCACATCTTAAGTTGGTCGACTATTTTTCCTTAACTAAGAAAGCCTACTTAGCCATGATAGTTTTCCTTTTAAATTCATTAAATAGACTACTTCCATGATTTTTATCAAATTTCCAAATACAGCGGTTTAGTTGTTAGGGGGTGGGGACACTCGACTCCAAAAAAATTTAGTACTTTCAAACATATTTTTTTGAAAACGGAACCCTAACTTACAAAATGGTCCTAGAAGACTCACAACTATTTTTTAACCTCTTACCAACGATACCCCACACGAATGGGTTTGACGAGAAAAAAAATCATCCCCACTTTACTTGTACATACGTACCCTTTAAAAGTTTTTTTCCAAAATTTTTTTTACAGTTCTCTCCGCGTTATTCTTTCTAATATATATAAATCTCGTGTCACAATGTTTGTCCTCAATGGACTCCTAAACCACTTAACCGATTATAATAAAATTCGCACACCATGTGCAGTTCGATCCAACTTGAGAGATAGGATAGGGTAGGGTAGGGTAGTGTAGGGTAGGGTAGTGTAGGGTAGGGTAGGGTAGAGTAGTGTAGGGTAGGGTAGTGTAGTGTAGGGTAGGTTAGTGTAGTGTAGTGTATGTAATGTAGGGTAGGGTAGGGTAGTGTAGTGTAATGTAGGGTAGTGTAGGGTAGGGCAGGGCAGTGTAATGTAATGTAAGGCGGTACGAAGTTTGCCGGGACAGCTAGTTATGATATATATCTTTGTCAAATTTCAGCTCTTAACTACTAATAGTCCAGGAGTTAGGCCGCGGATAGACAGACGGACAGACATACATGACGAAACTATAAGGGTTCCTTGTTGTACTACGGAACCCTAAAAACGATCTTAACAATAGCTAGTTAATAATAAAATAGCCGATTATCATCATTTATTTTCAATTTATCTCGTTAAACAGTAACATTTAAATTAATGCTTCGTATGTATATTTGTATCTACATAGTTAAATGGAGATCGACCCACGCTTCGCACTTGTTTTTATCCAGTGCACATACCAATCGATCTTTTTTGTTCGAATTATTTTGCGGTTTTCCAACGCCACATTCGACGAGTGTTGGAATGAAAAATTGTATCAATTTCATGTGATCATGCCTACGAATCGACACGTAGGCACACCCTGGACACTTCATACAAAGGGCCAGAAATGACATTTCAAAAAAGGAATGACGGAACAAACAAAATGGCGGCGAAATCCTATGCGTTCGACAACCAAGCTGTAACCAATCTGGGTGACGAGTGGGTGAGGTCGCAATCTAGAGAGCGGCAGGTAGTGTCCATACTGTATGTTATTACTAATATAATATACTTTGACATTGGTATATAAGATGCAATGTTGAGTAAAAATCGGCTAAGTGCGTATCGGATGACACATGTCATACTGTAAAGTTCAGGAGTCGTAACTTGAAAACTGTATGTCTCAGGATAACTACCATATTATTATATAGTTTTTTAGGTTCAATAGTTAAACATCAGAAACACATTTAAAAACCACTTTAAGGAGCTATATCCTTTTTTTTATCACAATAGGTAAGCCCTTGGCATCATCTAACCTGATAGCAAACCCCCACGCAATGGAGAACTGGCTATCTTATCATAAAGCTGGAACACATCAATGTTGTCAACACTGATGTTTGGCGGCAAGATTTACATAAGATATATATGCCATGCGGGCTTAAAAAATGTCCTACCACCCACCAAACCGAGTCTTATAAGTTGAACCCACCGGGAATCGAACCCGCGACCTCCTAGTTTACTAAACATTACGCCACAGAGGCGGTTGACGGTAACGGAATATCTGACAAAAACATAGAAATCATTACTTCATCAATAAAGACAAATTTGTATGTAATCCTTTTTCATTCTGTGTCAGGGATGGTTAAAAACCGGCCAAGTGCGAGTCGGACCCGTGCAATATAGGGTTCCGTAGACTTTTCAAACAAAATTGTTTTTTCAGTTGATGTTAGAACATTTTGTATGGAAAATATATGAACTTTACAAATCCAACTGCACATCTTGAGCTATTCGACTATTACTCCTAAACTAAGAAAGCCGTGATAGCTTTCCTTTTAAATTATTTATATGTCCAACTGTTTCCTTTTTTTCAGATGTCTTAAAACAGCGAAATAGAGGGATAGCTACAGCGGAGGGGGATAGTTGACTTTAAAAAAATAGATTTTTAAATTTTTAGATTTTCATTATGTTTATTCAAATCAGGTGCAAACTACACACTTTCTGATAGTCATAAAATAGTAATTACATAATAATAAATATCATTTGTAAAAAAAACAATGATTATTTAGTATAGACACTGCCTGCCGCTCTCTAGATTGCGACCTCACCCCCTCGTCTCCAATGTCTGGAGTGTGGTTTGGGTGACGATGAAAAAAAAAAAGTTTTATTGCAGTATTTCATTGTAATAAAATATTACATGTTGCAGGAGATTTCTTATAAGCATAAGAATACTTGTGCCAGAAGAATCCGCTCCTCCATCCTTACTAATATTATAAATGTGAAAATGTGTTTATTTGTTTGTTTGTTTGTTACCTTTTCACGCTTCAACGCCTTGACCAATCTTTATGAAAGGCATGCAGGTAGCCTGTATCACGGGGAAAGACATAGGCTACTTTTTATACCGGGAAAATAGCATAATCTGATGCAGTTCCTGAGGGAACTAAAAAAATACTCGATTGCCAGAGATATGCTATATATAAGGGGAGGTAGATAGGTTACATGCGTCTAAAAAGTGAAGCAAAAAAAAGATGCCAATTGGCATCTCTTTTCTTAGTAACATTCGGTGCAATGGAAGGGAACTACCTATAACATTGTGTGTGTAAATGGCTTCGATTTTCAAATGTTGTTTGTTAGTGCATAACCCATCTAATTGCTGTTATTTTTTGCACAGAGATGTTTAAGTAGGTGGGAAACGACATAATTTACTCAGTCATAAAAATGATGTCCACGCGAGCGAAGCTGCGGAAAAAAGCTAGTAACTAATAAACAAAACAGAGATACAATAAATAAAATACAATGCATGGTTAGCTGAGTAAGGTCCTTCCAAATTCAATTAGGGGGACTCCCAAAGATGGCGGGCCAGTTATTTTTTATGCACCCCCATCATAAACGTATCAAATTTTCTAAGAAGAATACGAAATAATAAACATGAGTTTCTCTGCGTTATCGAATCAGAATCGAGGAGATCCGTAGGAGAACCAAAGTAACCGACATAGCTCCAGAATGGCTAAACTTAAGTGGCAGTAGGCGGGGCACATAGCTCGTAGAACAGATAGCCGTTGGGGCAGTAAAGTTCTCGAGTGGCGACCGCGCACCGGAAACGTAGCATAGGCAGGCCTCCCACTCGGTGGACCGATGACCTGGTGAAGGTCGCGGGAAGCCGCTGGATGCGAGCAGCGCAGAACCGGTCGTCGTAGAAATCCTTGGGGGAGGCCTATGTCCAGCAGTGGACGTCCTTCGGCTGATATGATAGATGATGATGAAACATGATTTAAAAAAAAATCTTGTAGGTATCTAAAAGTATTTAAGTTTTTCGAAAATAGTTGAACTGATGATCAACTTTCGAGGTGGAATTAAGTTCTCAGGACCGTCTTTTGTTTTCAATAGAATCGTAGGAAATTATGAGCTTTTTGGAATTGGGTAAGTGTATTTTGGGTCCCATAATGCCTGAAGCGATAATGCACAACCGATACATACAGCTCGATAATGACTGGCCGATAAGTCGTGTCATGGACTTGAATTATTAGTAAACTGAAATGAAAGCTTGTAACTTTAAATTGTAATTCATATTTTGCGATAAAGTTCAAACTAAAATGGTGTGCTCAGATGTCCTCGTTGTGGACGAATATTTACAGCAAAGATGACTAATATACATCTTGGAGCGCATGAAAGAGCAGACCAACTGTAAAACCTAGCCCCTATTATTATTGGCTGATCTGTGGCAGTCGCCATCACCTAAATCGGTTGAATGACATATAGTTATATAGTTAACTATATAGGTACCTTAATGGAGTGGCAGTGGGCAGGGCAATTAGCTCGTAGAACAGATGACCATTGGGGTAGTAAAGTTCTCGAGTGGTAACCGCGCACCGGAAAACTTAGCATAGGAAGGCCTTTAACGCGGTGGACCGACGACCTGTTGAAATAAACGATAAATACTGACGCATCAGTCTCTCCATAGTATTATGGTATAGTTTGACAGAGATCAGGACAGTTTTCGTATACTTTTTTCAAACGTCAATGAACTAACCTTGATGGCCCATCGGCCATTTGCCCACTTGAGCGATGGCCGACATGACGGCCTTTCGGCCCTCGTCCCGCTTAAGAGGTTAATGACTAGGATTAACGACTTTCTAATCAAGGCCTGTCTCTCTTATATCGTGTGGCACAATTAAGCGTGATGTCCAAGGGATAGATGGCGGTTGCCTGGTGTTACACTTATCATCACCCGCGGTCACGTATAGGGTATTTAGATTTACACCTATACGGACGTGTGCAACGCGACCCTCATACACATCTGTAATCAGTTGCGTAGGTTTCCTCACGATGTTTTCTTTCATCGTTAAAGCAATCGGTAAGAATATGTACGTAAGTTTGGAAAACTCATTGGTACATTGGCCATCCAGATTTGAACCCGGGAATACTGGTTAGGTGGACCGAGTCGATACCAGTTGAGCCACCGAAGCTTTTTTCAAAGCCTATTAATTAATTGAAAATATCTCGATGAAGCAGTTGTTCCCACACAGCATCGATTTCTTTCTGCTGTAAATTATTTGTGTCGAATTCAAATGAAATAATTTTGTTTATCGCTAGAGTCAGAAAATTTGATTCCACTGAGATTAATTTCTGGCACTAACCCGATTGGTATCAAAAGTAGATTGATGGGAAAAATTTTATCCCTCATTGACGAATAATAAATGTCGGAAAACTCGTCCCAGCCCGCCAAGTAGGTAATTCATACGAATTTTTGCCCGTCATTTATTCCTTTCATAGCAATTTCTTCTCAGACTGACTTTTTAGGGTTCTTTAGTCAAACTAGAAATCTTCATTCTGTATATAATAATCTATCTATCATCACATCAGCTCATATACGTCCCCACCGAGGGGCTCGAGCCTACCCTGAATTAGGGCGATCAGGCCATACAATAATAATAATAATAAATATATATAATAATAATACCTATAAATGAGCAATTCTAGTATTATTATATCAGCTCATATACGTCCCCACCGAGGGGCTCGAGCCTACCCTGAATCAGAGCGATTCTAGTATATGTATATATAATATCTAAATCTCAGAAACGGCTCCAACGATTTGCTTGAAAATTAGTGTACGGGGATACTTGGGGGCGAAAAATCTATTAGATATGTCTCATCTGTGGGAAAACGTTATTTTCAGAGGCTTGATTAATACGTACATAGTTTCATAGTTTCACTAAAAGGCTAATATCCCATAGTCAACGTATATATATTAGTACTATAGTGGAAGATAATATTCATACGTAAAATGATTCTGTTGCAGAGATGTGACTGATATCTGTAGGCTTTATACGTACTTGAGAACATTGATCAAGCATGATTCATAATCACCAGTTTGTACAGAACGGTAGAGCCCATATAAAAGTGCCCATTGTCCTTTTAAACGACACTTTTTCAATCATTCTGATCGTGTGTAAATTGTAAGGTTCTGTACATTTATATTCATAAATCCTATCAACCTTGTTAGCGTTTCGTACCCAAAGGGTTAAAACGGGACCATATTACTAAGACTGCGCTGTCCGTCTGTCACCAGCCTGTATTTCATGAGCCGTGATAGCTAGACAGTTGAAATTTTTACAGATAATGTATTTCTGTTGCCGCTATAACACAGATACTTAAAATTAGAAAAAGTGAAAGTGTCCATACAAACGTGTTTATTTTAAATCGTGAAGAAACTAGCGCCAACTAGTATGATGGTACGGAACCCTTTGTGCGCGGTTCTGACTCGCACTTTACCGGTTTTTTTTTTACTTCTGCAACTAGTATCAGTGGTTAAGTTATCGACTTGTCTTATAACAAAATTAACCCTTGTAATCATTTCTGGTATAATAAATGCGACTTCCTTTAAAAAATTCTTTAAGGGGATGTATAAAGCAAAACGAAAATTTTAAAACCGACCAAGTTCGAGTAAGAACTGCACATAAAGGGTTCCGTACTATCATACTAGATGACGCTAATTTCTTCACGTTTATAAACACACTTTTTTTGTATGGAAACATCTCATATAAACATAATGTTATACTATGTACTCTATAATATCTCATTTAAACATAATGCCGAAAAAAATATCAAGGTACAACCAGTTTTTGCATTTTCGGTTTTTTAATTAAAGCTCCATTTTTGCGGCACCCATTAAAAATCTTAGCGGAGTGGTAGCTAACTTAAAAATCGTGCGAGAGCAAAGAGGACAACATTTTGAATTGTACCCCCTCTTAAGCACCTATATGAACTGAAGTTTGGTTTTTCAACATGAATTCCAGATCTAGCTTCTAAACTTTAATTTCAGACCGTAATAATCAATCTTACATTAAATATTTTAAAACCCATAAAACTATTTAGATACATAGATAACACGTTTATTTGTCACTGCAATCACACATATCGTACATACATAATATAAAAACAAAACTTAACATATTAAAAAGAGCAAAAAAAAGAATACAAAAACATGTGTGTGTATTGTGTGTGTGTTGCAATAGTACAAAAGGGCCGTGACTCAGTGTGATGATTTGCTCTTGCGAGTAATACACTGATAATTCTGCCACAGCCCGAGGACTACTGTGTCGATCACAAGAAAAATAAAAACGAGCAAACAAAACCAAAACTAACGTAATGAAAATACAAAATACTGTTAAGTGTGTATTTCTGTGTGTCTGTACGTGTGTGTTTGTTTGTGTGTGTGTGTGTGTGGGTGGGTGTGTGAAAGCATTAAACACATACAGGTTAGATGTTAGATTCAAACCTTATCTGCTTATAGGTACTAATTTAGTCAGAGATTTGTTACCATAGATGGGTTATGCACTAACAAACAACATTTGAAAATCGAAGCCATTTACACACACAATGTTATAGGTAGTTCCCTTCGATTGCACCGAATGTTACTAAGAAAAGAGATGCCAATTGGCATCTTTTTTTTGCTTCACTTTTTAGACGCATGTAACCTATCTACCTCCCCTTATATATAGCATATCTCTGAATTTAGTATATTTTATATCTTTGTATCTATTGAAGTCCTTAGATTTAAGTAAACTAAGGGACTCAAACCGGAGGATAGGCAACAACGTTCTTTCCGTGACTTGCAGTCGACCTGCAACAACACTGCGATCGCCATCCCGCCTGCCAAGCGTGGCAATTACGGCAACACCCCCCAATGATTGATACAACCAAAAACGAACCGATCATCATGGAAATCCTTGGGGTGGCCTATGTCCAGCAGTGGACGTCCTTCGGCTGATATGATGATGATGATTTGAAGCCTATTTTTTATTGTAAAGTGTAAACACCGTAAAGTGATTACTTATTCTTTTAGCTAGCGATATTGCATAAATTTACACGTATTTATCTACCTACGCAGTAGGAACTTGTGTGTACAGAGGCCAGCACATCAAGCTAGACACTCGTGGTGCGATTCTGTTCCATTCGCATACGGCATTAGAAGGGTAGAAAGTCCAAAGTGTCTGGCTTGATGTGCTGGCCTCTGTATCTATCTACTTATATAAGTTTCCTTGATGATTATCTTAATAAATAATAAATAAATAAATATTCTGGGACAAATCACACATAGTCATCTGGCCCCAAAGTAGGATTCCCTGTGTTATGGGAACCAGACACTGATATACATATTTATATACGTTTAAATACATACATATATAGATATTTAACACCCAGATACAGAGCAAACAAATCTGCTCATCACACAAATGTTTGCCCTGGGTGGGGATCGAACCCACAACTCTCGGATCAGCAGTTAAGAGTAGTAACCACTGAGCCAACGAGTCAGTCAAAGTTAAGGCGAGGTATTGTTCAGAACAGTTGTCTCTGTTTTTTTCTTTACGTGTAAAGATTAAAGAAAATAACCACACTTTTATGCACTTTTTCAATCTTTTATTTTTAACTTAGTTATAGACATTTTTGCAAAAAAGTAAGTAGGTACGACAATATGTCAGGATTTTATTGAGGAATAAGAAAGAGAAAAAAATAAGGTGCTATGTCTACTGTAGTGAAGTGAAACTGGTTTTTGTGGGCTAAAACAGCAAAAATTGATAAAATTAAGGCGAGCATTGCATTTTTTTTTCTATCAAGAAAATTTAATCAAATCATGTTTTGTTTGACCTCCTATACTTTGTAGCAGACATGTTGTAATAAAATCAATGAAAAAAATTATAAATGTATTACAGTTTCAAAAGCAGCAGAATGAATTTTTCTAACCCTCGATATCGGGGTTCGGATTATTTCCTGAAAGGTTTCGCCTTAAGATCAGGATATGCATTTATTCAGAGCCCACACAAGCATAAAAACAGGTAAAACAATACAAGAAAACATTAAAACTACTTATTTTAAAACCTTAAGAAATATCCTACTTATCCTACTCAAATTATAAACACGAATGTTTGTATGTATGGATGAATGTTTGTTACTTTTTCACGTAAAAACTACTGAACGTACCTGGCTGAAATTTGGTAGGTAGATAGATTAACATGTAGGCTACTTTTACGCGCACTGCGTACCCTTGAAGCAGTCATAGAAACTATGTTCACGCGAGCGAAGCCGCTGGCAGAATCTAGTCACAAATATAAGGTGGGCAAGCAAAATGACCAGACTCGGCTTGATTACTGCGAAACCCTTGATGATTCTGCCAGGTCATTGAGAAAAATCGAATGCGTGCACCATCGTTAACCATCCAAGCCAACGAGTTAATATGCAAATATCTAGACCAATAATGGTTCTTATGGCACTCAATCATCATAGCAGGTCATATACGTCCCCACCGAGGGCGAGCCTACCCTTAAATAGGGCGATCGGGCCTTAGTCGACCACGCGGGCCCAGTGCGGGTTGGTCGACTTTACACACAACCTGCGAGTTTCTTCGCATGCGTGTGCAGGTTTCATCACGATGTTTCCCTTCACCGTAAGAGCGTCGGATAAACGTACATATAAATCGAAATTCCAAATCACATTTGTACGTGGCGGGATTCGAACCAGGACCTCCCGGACAGGAGGCGGCGGCCCTAGCCGTTTAGCCACCGAATCTGGTGGCACTCAGTGCGATAAATCTTTTGTAAGACACGGTTTGGTTGGTGGTAGCCCGCCTGGCTAGCTAACACCATCTTACCTATCTTATGTCTTGCCGCCAAACATCAGTGTTAACAAAATTCGTGTGTTCCGGCTTGAAGATAAGATAGCCAGTTCCCCATTGCATTGGAGAATCTTGGTAAGCCCGCTTCCATCTTCGGCATCATCGTCACTTACCATCAGGTGATTCCAAGGGCTTACCAATAGTAAATAATAATAAAAAACGATTACCTATCCTATAAGTTTGTGTCCATGTTATAAATTATTTAATGCTATGGCCAATTTTAAGGGTGGTAAGACCACTCAATCCGAGCAGGTTGATACGTGTTACAATAATATCGAACGTAAGTCTATTCATTTTAAGTTCAAATTAATGCGGGCTTCAACGCGGCTGTTACGTTGAAACCGAACGCCCAATTCTCGATTTGTACATGTTTTTATTACTTTTCATCAATTACAAATAAGTTTAAAAAAATGTGTTCAATTAAAATGAAAGGTCTTATAGTCACCGATTTTTGTGCGTTGGTTTCATTCAATATTAACTATTTGATTTCGAGAAATTTTGCAATTAATGCCAAAAACAGGGTCTACAGTATATTTTTTAAATGAAAAGTGTTTTCTTTAAATTGTATTCAAATAGATAGATTTTTCATTACTTTAAGAACATTTTCCATGGTGATAGCTTTACACAGTCTTTCAATAATTTTAATTGAATATTGTCATTTGACCCATCCTAAGGCCTTGACAAATAGCAACGAAGTGGTATGTCACGATTTAGTTTCAAATATAGAGTGTTACTAGCTGTTGCCCGCGGCTTCACCCGCGTGGACAACGTTTCTGTGACTTTTCGAGGGTCCGCTTGCGGCTCGCGAGCGTGAAAAAAGTAGCCCATGTGTAAATCCAAGTCCTAATCTGTCTACCTACCAAATGTCAGCCAGATCCGTTCAGTAGTTTTTGCGTGAAGAAGTAACAAACATACACACTCACAAACTTTCGCCTTTATAATATTAGTGTGATTAGTGTGATTTTTGGAGTTTACTCCTTAAGAATCGATTTGCATATAAGGCGCCCGGTATGAAAAAAATATGAGGAGTAAAATCTAGTGATCGAAAACGTAGTTTGTTATATTCTCTTTGCGCGTTACGTTTTTTACGCGCAACCTATTGTGCGCACCTCTGTCACGTGATACAAAACAGTCAGGATTGGCTGAATCTGACAAAAAGAATATAAGTCACTACGAAATCTAAAATGAAGTCACAACACAGTAATCAAATCAGATCTGTTATTGTTGCAGTCTTACAATTTTTGATCTGATAAGATTTTAAAATTTGTGATTTTTATATAATTTGGTATTCCACTCCATCATGGGTGTCAATTTCGTGAAAGCAGATAGCAGAAACTTGCCCAAAGTGGACGCAATCATGTTCTTTAAAAATAACCCCGATTTTTATTCTGCAGAGCTGAGAAATGTAAAAACAGCAATGTAAGTACTATAAAATAATATAACACTACCTACGTAAGTAACCTTAATTCTGCTAAGGCGAAATAATAGTCTTTCTTACAGTAGTAGTTTTTTAGGTTATAAAGAATAAATTTTGTTTACACAAAACCAATGTTAGAGTGGTTAGAGCCCTTTATGGTATGACCTAAGATATGCTCGTATAACCGCATCTAAAGCATACGAGGTTAGTCGCTGCCAAACACCAAATGGATCATTAGTAGCTGCGACCATGGGAGCTAAAACACCTGACACATCAGCTATGAAAAGAGGCCGGAAATTGGAATGATTAGTTATAAAAACTGTGCAGAGTAAACTTAAAACTAAAGTCAAGCCCTGTTTTGTGCCTGTTTAGACAATCGTACTTAAGTAGTAAACTCCAGTCGTGCGTCGGAGCTGACACACACACTTTTTTTTTCTATGGTGATAGCTTTACACAGTCTTTCAATAATTTGAATTGAATATTGTCATTTGACCCATCATCTTAAGGCCTTAAAAATAGCATCGAAGTGGTATGTCACGTTTTGGTTTGAGATATAGAGTGTTATAACAATAAATCGATTGCGTCACTTTTGCAAAGCACTCATTGTTCTGTTTGAGTGGTATGGTGGTAACAAACACTATTAAAGAACCCACTCGTTTATGTATGTAGATACACGATTGATAAGAGAAGTTAATGTTCTAATGAAATAACTGTAAGAATTAATTTATAAAAAAAACTTAACCCTCTTTTTTTCCCGTTTAGTGTTAATAACAACGCATGGTTAGCTAAGTGACGTCATTCTAAATCTAATATGGCGGACTCCTAAAGATGGCGGATCATTATTTTTTTTATGCACCCTCCATTATATGGGTATCAAATGATAGGGGTTTGGTGAGAAGAATATGAAATAATTATAGTATATTACTGCAGCGGCCAGCAAAAGAGGCATTGATGGACGTACGTGTAAACGTGGGCCGAGGCGAAGCTGAGGCAGACATACGTAAGTCTATCAATGCCTAGTGGTGGCTAAGGCTTGTATAGTACTTTTCTCAAATAATGCGAGGAACTAAAACTCCAATAATTACTTTTCAAAATCAATGACGAACAACGAACAACAATAATTTTTCAAGAGCCAAAATGTTCATTTGTTTTTTTTTCAATAAAAAGCGTTCTCTTTGAAAGTCAGTTTGAAATTTAAATTAAATCTTTGTTATGTTACCTCCTTGGTTGACACGTTTCTGAGTAAAATATAGTTCCTTTTTTAAATTACACGACAGATGTGAGTTTACATAGTAATTTATTAGGCCGCTAAACACGACAGATATCTTTTTTCATGCAACTTTTGAAAAGCGCAATTTATGAAAGGTGCAGTTAAATCAACGAACGAACTTTAAAGACAATTTAACGTAAGTTTTGATCAGTGGCAGCGTGCAGTTTCATTCTTCCAAACCCATCGTTCCGATGTCGAGACAATACGTTCGTGTATATATGTCACTTACACAAAGGCTCACTGACTAAGCATTGCACCGGCCTCGGCTGGCGATGCACTCGATGCATACATAAGCTCAGACGCATTTGAGTCCACTCGTATGCATCTGCTGATGACAGGCGTTCTGCAGAAAACTACTGGCTCGCTGACAAGAAGTTTTTTATTCGTTGGCTAGGTGTAAAAAGGTATTTTTGAAAATAATGCACAAATGCTTTCATATGCATTTGCGTCACAAAATATGCTTTTATCTAAATGTAAATGCGTTCATTCATATCAGCTCATATACGTCCCCACCGAGGGGCTCGAGCCTACCCTGAATTAGGGCGATCGGGCCTTATTCTTTCACGCGGGCCCAGTGCAGGTTGATCGACTTCATACACAACCTTCGAGTTTCTTCGCAGGCGTGTGCAGGTTTCCTCACGATGTTTTCCTTCACCGTAAGAGTGTCGGATAAACATACATATGAAATCGAAATTCGAAAACACATTGGTACGTGGCAGGATTCAAACCACGGCCTCCCGGACAGGAGGTAGCGGCCAAAACCATTACGCCACCGACGCTCTTTGCGTCACAAATTCTTTTATCTAAATGTAAAAATGCGTAAGGCATGGCAAAGATGGGATGGCAGATGATAGTCTTCCATTAGATTGGGAACAATCGTTATCTATCTAACTATTTAAATACAATTTAATACTTGATGAATGACGACAATACAGGGTGTGACAAAATTGGTGTAGGTCCCGTTAACTGGGGCTTTTACTTATCAAACTGATCAATTTTTATTTTACAAGTTTACAAGTTACAAGTTTGCTGAAATCGCAAAAAAAAATAGATCTCTTCATACCAAACGATCGTTTAGTATTTGTTGTTATAGCGGCAACAGAAATACATCATCTGTGAAAATATCAACTGTCTAGCTATCACGGTTCATGAAATATATCCTGGCGACAGACGGACGGACGGACGAACAGACAGACGGACAGCGACGTCTCAGTAATAGGGTCCCGTCTTTACCCGGAACCCTAAAAAACAGGCCAGGTGTGATTTACACTTACACACCGAGGGTTCCGTGATGCAATACCCCTCAACACAGGTACAATTACGACACATATTCATTTCAAACAAAAGAATGATGTCTTTTCAAAGCGCGAGCGACAGAAAAATGAATTTTACACATTTAGTTTGGACTCCTTCGCGCGGGTACGACTCACACTTGGCTGGTTTTTATTCTTTGTAATTTTACTTTAGGATTAAAACGATAATACCACTAAGTTAACGCTTGTATTTGTTACTAGTAACTAAATAATGTAATCTGTGGTGTTACCGTTTTTACGACAGAGCAAATACGTTAAAAACACGTTTATCGACTCTAATATCGTAAAATTCAAGTTATAAACTTCAAAACGAGTTTATTTTGACATACTTCATTGAACAGAACGTCGGTGGCGCATCAGCAAGGGCCGCTACCTCCTATCCAGGAGGTCGTGGTTCGAGTCCTGCCACGTACTAATGTGTTTTCGAATTTATATCTCATATGTTCGTTTATCCGACATTCTTACGTTGAAGGAAAACATCGTGAGGAAACCTGCACACATCTGCGAAGAAACTCGAAGGTTGTGTGTGAAGTTGACCAACCTACACTGGTCGATTAAGGCCCCATCGCTCTAATTCAGTGTAGGCTCGAGCCCCTCGGTGGGGACATCTATATGAGCTGATGTGATGTGACTTCATTCGGGAGGCCGTGGTTCAAATCCTGCCACGTACCAATGTGTTTTCAAGTTTCGATTTCAAATCTCGTACGTTTATCCGACGCTCTTACGGTGAAGGAAAACATCGTGAGGAAACCTGCACACGCCTGCGAAGAAACTCGAAGGTTGTGTGTGAAGTCGACCAACCCGCACTGGGCCCGCGTGGTCGACTAAATCCCTATCGCCCTAATTCAGGGTAGGCTCGAGCCCCTCTATGGGTACGTATATGAGCTGATAAGATGAAGAATTGTGTTTTAAATAATTTGAATGCAACAGTTTCATAAACTGCTATTATTGTATGGCGGCGCTATTGTATTATTGTATATATAATATTAATAACACATGTGGAAACATTTTAGTCTTAAAAATTACAGTCCTTCAAAAGCAGTCAGAGAGACCGACTGGCGGATAGACAGGCAGCGTAGGCTTCGTCATAGGGTCCCGTCATATGGTCTCTAAAAACCTTTTTTTATAGTCTGACCCCCTCAAACTTTTTTTTTTGTATATTTGATATTTGTTAGTTAATCCCCATAATTACTCATATCTAAAATTTCTCACGTTACTTATTTGAATTTAAATAGTAATTTAAATTATTTATAGTTATTAACCGACTTAAAAAAAGGAGGAGGTTTCTCAATTCAACCGTATATATTTATTTATTTTTTTATGTGATCGCGGATAAATTCGCCGTTTATGAACCGATTTTGATGAATCTTTTTTTGTTGTAAAGGTAATATCCCAAAGGTGGTACCATGATAAGGAAACCAGTATCTGATGTTGGCGTCCCAGAGAAATCGAGGGGAACCTTAGTTTCCTGTTTGAAGTCTGGTTTTTTTTTGTTCAAAATTATTTTAGTTACTTAATTACTTAAATATTTTTATTACAGATGAAACCTAAAATGCGTCACTCCGATGGCATTTTACTGATCTAGCAGCCCTCATTCGTGAAGCTAAAAATGGAGGGCGTTAAAGTGACCCACCAAGGCCTGAGGGCCCATAGCGCTGAAGGGTCAGCCGGGCGTATCACCCAGGCAGGTCTGGCCGCCAGGAGCCCCGAGGGCACCGCCGCTAAGGGCATGGCCATCAAGGGCCACGAAGACCTCTGGGTGGAAATCCAGGCCAATACCTTCAGGAACTGGGTCAATGAGACTATCAAGCCGATGGATATTAAGGTAATCAAACGTACGAAATGGCTGCGTTCGATTTACGATAAATTGCTAGTGCGTGCCCAAAATCAGTAATCAGCCGTGCAGTTTGACGGTTAATTTTATGTTTTGTTTTGACCAAATTGTGTAATAGGGTTGACGACAGCATCAGAAATAAATTATGAACTCTTGATCACTAAATTGCCCTCATACTTAAACTTCGGAAAACCTTACTCGTTTTGTTTTCCATCAAGTCTACGATTTTTAATTTACCAAAATCACAAAATGAGTACATATATGACGCTGCAAAACTATGACGTCACGCTTAGGTATTTCAAACATTTTTAGAACATAATGTCGTTTTTGAAAGATGATAAAAAGTAACTCAGATGACTAGCATTCGTCATCCCTATTTTATTATGTCCCAATAGGGAATCGGACTGCATCAAAAATATATTCTGAAATATGATTTCCTAAATTGCTCTCCTCTCGAAGTTTCAAAAAACTTTACTTATGTTGTTTTTTCATCACGTCTCCAATTTTTTATTGATCAAATTTACAAAATAAGTTCGTCAATGACGCTTAAAATGTATGACGTCACTTGTGGGTATTTCAATCATTTTAAAACAAAATTTAGTGTTTCGACAGATCATAAAAAGTAAGTCAAATGACTAGCAGTCCGATCTCTCATTAATTAATGTATAATTAATTGAAATGTTATAATTATTAATTAGTAGGCTTTACCTACTCGCCTTTGTCCAGCAGTGGATGTTTTTTGGCCGACATGATGATAATGTTGATGATGATGATGATGAGTTGATGACCTACTGGCACTTTATAAATTTTTAATTCGCCAGTCTTAAAGAGTTGCACAATAAGTAAAGCTAAGTCTCTCATTCATTGCAGGTGGTAGATCTCGTGGAAGACTTCCGCGATGGCACAGTTTTATGCTCCCTCGTGGAAGCTCTGCAGGGCAGGCGGCTGAAGGGCTGGAGCCCTAACCCGAGCAACCAACACCAGAAGCTGGACAACGTTACTACCGCTCTGCAGGCCATTGAGGATGATGGGGTCAAGCTTGTCAATATTGGTGAGAAAGACGACAATAATAATAGGAGATTGGACTGCATCAAAAGTAAAATCTGAAACATAATTTCCTAAAGTGCCCTCCGCTTGGAATTTCAAAAAACCTTACTTGTTTTGTTTTTCCATCACGTCTTCAATTTTTAATTACGCAAATTCACAAAATAAGTTCGTCACTGACGCTAAAAATCTATGACGTCACTTGTGGGTATTTCAAACATTTTTAGAACAAAATTTCGTTTTTGACAAATCATAAAAAGTAACTCAAATAACTAGCAGTCCGATCCCCTATTGAAGTGTAAGAAATAAAAACGTTACATACTAATTGAATCATGCAGAAGGTCAAACATTCCACATTGCGGGATTATATGAGAGCGTTGAGTATTTTTCGCATGAACAGCTGTAGTCCTTTCGCGCGTCACTATCAAAAAAAAAGGTTGTATCGTTTAACTAGCTGTCCCGGCGAACTAACACTACACTACCCTACCCTACCCTACACTGCCCTACCCTACCCTACATAAGATCCTTCTCCTGACAATATCGAACTCAAAAATAAAGAATTAGCGAAATCGGTCCAGCCGTTCACGCGTGATGCGATGACCAGAAGAAATAGGGGTTCATTTTTATATATGTAGATGGACTTTTCATGAAAAGGTTTTAGAAGGATCAACTACGCAACTTGGGTTCTACACAGAGCTGCTCGACGCGTGTTAAGCAATTAGAAAACCTTCTAGGACATTCATAAGATAAAACTTAGACCCGACAGATTATTAGTAAATATGCGTTACAGAGAAGTTTCCATTTGGAGCTTCCGGCTATATTTCCCTTTTCATTCCCCCCCCCCCCCCCCCCCACCCCGCAAAAGAAGAGATCATCGCTGTTTTAGTTTCTACCGGTAGGGATATGTGCACTGTCCAGCTCCGGTACCACACCGTTGATATGGGAGCCAGCTTCTCTGGCGTCTGGCGTCCCGAGCGGGAATCGAACCGCCAGCAGCGAAAGCCGCGGGAGGTGTGCGTGCCTACAGCTCCGGGACCTACCTGGACAGTAGGTAGTGGTTGTCTTCCACGAGGCACTCGCCTCGCAGAGTACCAGGACAAGCGTCTTGGCGGCAAGACCTACCGCAACTGGTCCTTACCTTCGCCTTATGGTGCTGGTAGGAATAGCGGCCCTCACCGTATACCCTAGTGGTCGGTCAGTGGGGACGCTGTATCATAAACTTTGTAGTTTTTTAGCGTATCTGGTAGATATACGAGAGGCAATGTCCATTTCCACATATCCCTAGCGGTAGAAATAAATCTACTAAAACGTGTACTTATCCCAACCAGTAGGGATAGCTCGGAAAAGATAAGTGTACGGGCGGAAAATTTCGTACCATTCTGATCACCATTCAAAACCATTTTATAAAAATTACAACTAAATAAAAGTATAAGTTCTCATAACGTAGTAACAATCTGTCGAACATTAGTTATTTTATACAGAGGCCAGCACATCAAGCTAGACACTCGTAGTGCAATTCAGATCCATACGCACACGGCATAAGAACGGCACAAAGTCCAAAGTGTTTAGCTTGATGTGCTGGCCTCTGTACGTGCGTGCGCTCAACAGATACATATTTTGAAACTATCGTACGTCTGAACTTTATGGCGAGGTATTGATGGGAACAGTTGTCTCTGTCTTTTTCTTTACGTGTAAAGAGTAAAGAAAATAACCACACTTTTACAATAGTTTTTCGTTTCAATCAAAAACTTCAATGAAAGTATAAAAAATAATAACAAAACTTACTTTGTATTATCATAACAAATATTGTTGTATATTTTTTAAAATTTATACATCAAAATATTACTCCTAACTAGAGTTGAGAGTAACGGTGTAGACCTATTTTTGGGATTTTTTCTATCAAACCAAAACTGCTCAATCGTGTTTCTAATAGCTTTTGACTTTAGGGAACATCATCAACAATAAGGGTATTTTTTCAACCTTGGATTTTCTATTGTTTAGGAGTAGTTGACGTCTAAAATAAAGAGAATCTGTAATAATACCGCCTTAATTAAACCACTTTCGTGGCGTAATGGTTAGGTAGCCCATTCGCATAACGCGGAGGTCACGGTCTCAATCCCCGGTGGGTTTTAAATTTGTGATACTTGGTTTGGTTTATGATAGGGCATTTTATAATAAGTTGTTAACAGTGAACTAGTTCAGTATCTTTGAAAGATTGTTGTTTTCTTCATCAATTTCGTTTTCTTTCCTATTCATTTTAAAAATAAGAGAAACATCATCCGCAAACAACACAATATTTGACAGATGTTGCACTATAAAAGGCAAATCATTTACGTAAACAGGGAAAAACAAGGCCCTAATATGGAACCCTGGGCAACACCCATTTTCACTTTAGATCCAGATGAGTTCGTGACATTAACTTGTACTTTTTGTTTTCTGTTGCCTAAATACGAATTTCAAAGACTGAGAGATCCCTCTTCTACATCATAATACTTTAATTTCACAAGTAATGTTTGGTGTTCAACACAATCAAATGCCTTACATGAATCACAAAACACTCTAATTGCATTCTGCGTTTCTTCAAAGGCATCATAGATGTTGCGAATAAGTGCTACTCGTGCATCGGTTGTTGATTGACCTTTCGTGAAACGAAATTTTTGGTTATGCAGTAGTTTGTTTTCTGTAAAATATTGTAGCATTTGGTTAAGCATAATCTTTTCAAACACTTTACTAAGAACTGGCAGCACAGAAACTGGTATGTAGTTGCCTGGATCAGTTTTTAAACCTGATTTATATAAAGGTATCACTTTACTAAGCTTCATGAGATCTGGAAAGACGCCACTATCAATGCTTATATTAAAAGACAAGCTAAATATGGCGCTAAAGTATCAATTACATTTCTTATCAAGCTTACCGATAATCCCCAGAGGTCTTCGTTTCTTTTCACTTTAAGAGATTCAAAAGATTTTACAATAGTTTGTGCTTCAATTACTCTGAAGGAGACTTTTTGATCACAAATACTAACATTATCCTTTAGCAACCTTTGAGCATACATAGGTGATGACTTTTAGGGCTTCGGTAGTCTTAAGTGGAATATTTGTGGAAAAAGTTTCGATTTCTTTGGCTACATCGGCATTCGAACTAACTGTACCTTGGTCTTTTGCAAAACATATTCTTTGACACGAGGTGATGTGATGATGTATCGCGTAATTATCATACTTACACATACACATACACACACTACACACACACACACGCTCGCGAGTGCACCCCTTTGGTCGGTTTTGTTTTGTCGAAATCACATAGTCGTCATCAATCACACCTATTTTCTCCTTCGTCGCTCGAAGGTAAAAAAATCTCAAATTGTAATTCTGTCGGGCCTAAGTAATGTATTCAATACTAATTTTTAATATTATTTTTAGGTAACGTGGACATTGTGAACGGAAATCTCAAGCTCATACTGGGATTGATCTGGTCACTCATTGTTCGATACCAAATCGGTAGGAGCAAGTTCCCTCCTAGGTAAGTAACGTTTAATTTACAAACAATATACAAAACTTTTTTTCTGCTTCTCGGAAGCGTCGTCGGTGGCTCATTCGGTAGCGACTCGGTCCCCTTAACAAGAGGTTCCGGGTTCAAATCCGGACGGCCAATGTACCAATGAGTTTTCGAGACTTACGTACATTATACCGATTGCTTTAACGGTGATGGAAAACATCGTGAGGAAACCTGCACATTTGTTTCCAGATGTGTATGAAAAAGATTTCGGGAAGCCAATGGATGCCGGCAGCGCAGAACCTGTCGTCGTGGAAATCCTTAGGGGAGGCCTTTGTCCAGCAGTGGACGATTTTGGGCTGATATGATGATGATGTGTATGAAGGTCGCGTTGCGCACGTCCGTAGGTGTAAATCTAAATTCCCTACGTGACCGCGAGTGATGCTAATTACAACACCTGGCAAGCGCCGTCGTCTATCCCTCGGATAGCACGTTTAATTGTGCCACACGATAAGAGCGAGAGAGTGAAAGAGACGGCTTCTTAGGAATATTGTTGAAAAAGGTAATTGTTTACGGCAAACTGGCCACTAATTAGCTACACAAGCGTATATGCATCCAGGCGTGCCCATCTCCTGAAGTCACTAACTATGTTATTTCATGCTTTAGTGTTATTGTTCTCTTCAACTGGTAATAGCCAGTTATTTGTATTGTAAAATAAACCGGTTAAAATCAGTTAACAACTCATAAACCTCCTGTCTGGGAGGTCTGGGTTCGAATCCTGCCATGTACAAATGTGTTTTCGAATTTCGATTACATAATAAGTACGTTTATCCGACGCGCTTACGGTGAAGGAAAACATTGTGGGGAAACCTGCACACGCCTGCGAAGAAACTCGAAGGTTGTGTGTGAAGTCCGGCGTAGTCGACTCAGGCCCAATCGCCCTAATTCAGGATAGGCTCGACATTATATGAGCTGATATGATGACGCGTCCCTACTACTGTGGCATGTGTCTCTTCCTAAACTCGAAAAGTTAACGCCATACTCCACAAACGGCGACAACCGTAGGGCTCGTGGCGAACCCAACTCTCAGAAATTTTTCAAACTGCCTATAAGGCATCTGTCACAGGTTAACGACTGCCATCTAGTTACAGCAACCAGCACCATTGGCTTAACGAAACGGTCGTGAACAATATGCCTCTAACAGTCAAACCCATTCAGTAAGTCATGATGGTGCTTCAGGTCAATTAACCTGCGTAATCGATGCATCACGCAAGTTGCCTTCAGCTACGACCGCTCCGTTAACGAAGAAACCAGTAAATGCCTCACTTATCACTGGTTATAAATTCAGCAGTCCATCAACTTACACTGAATCAATGGTACCGACATCTAACCCAAAAGTATCCAGCGGCAGCTCCTCGTACTAACATGCCTTTGTTGCCTCCACATTATATTTGAATTTCATTTTATGCCACACTTATCACTAGTTATAAATTCAACAGTCCATCAGCTTACACTGAATCAATGGTATCAACAACTACGCCAAAAGTATCCAGCGGCAGCTCCTCGCACTAACTTACCTTTGTTGCCTCTACACTTTAATTGAATTTCTTTCTATGCCTCACTTATCACTGGTTTTTAATTAAACAGCCCATTAGCTTACACTGATTCAATGGTACCGACATCTACCCCAAAAGTATCCAGCGGCAGCACCTCGCACTAACTTACCTTTGATGCCTCCACACTTTAATTGTCTGATCATAAGGCATCATCTTCACTTACCATCAGGTGAGATGATGCCAAGGGCTTACCAAGTGGGAATAAAAAAAGATTTTTTTTCTATGCCTCACTTATCACTGGTTATAAATTAAACAGCCCATCAGCTTACATTGAATCAATGGTACCGACATCTACCCCAAAAGTATCCAGCGGCAGCACCTCGCACTAACTTGCCTTTGTTGCCTCCACACTTTAACTGAATTTCTTTATATGCCTCACTACTTATCACTGGTTTTTAATTAAACAGCCCATTAGCTTACATTGATTCAATGGTACTGACATCTACCCCAAAAGTATCCAGCGGCAGCACCTCGCACTAACTTACCTTTGATGCCTCCACACTTTAATTGTCTGATCATAAGGCATCATCGTCACTTACCATCAGGTGAGATGATGCCAAGGGCTTACCAAGTGGGAATAAAAAAAGTTTTTTTTTCTATGCCTCACTTATCACTGGTTATAAATTAAACAGCCCATCAGCTTACATTGAATCAATGGTACCGACATCTCATCATATCAGCCACAAATCGTCCACTGCTGGACAAAGGCCTCCCCCAAGGATTTCCACGACGACCGGTCCTGCGCTGCCCGCATCCATCGGCTTCCCGCGACCTTCACCAGGTCATCGGTCCACCGCGTGGGAGGCCTGCCTACGCTACGTTTTCCGGTGCGCGGTCGCCACTCGAGAACTTTACTGCCCCATCGGCCATCTGTTCTACGAGCTATGTGCCCTGCCCACTGCCACTTCAGTTTAGCGATTCTGTGAGCTATGTCGGTTACTTTAGTTCTCCTGCGGATCTCCTCGTTTCTGATTCGATCACGCAGAGAAACTCCGAGCATAGCACGCTCCATTGCCCTTTGGGTGACCTTGAGCCTTCTTATGAGGCCCATAGTAAGCGACCATGTCTCAGTTCCGTAAGTCATCACTGGCAACACACACTGGTCAAAGACCTTAGTCTTGAGACACTGCGGTATTTGGGACGTGAAGATATTGCGAAGCTTCCCAAACGCTGCCCAGCCGAGTTGGATTCGTCGATTGATCTCTTTCTTGAAGTTGGACCTACCTAACTGGACTGTTTGTCCCAGGTATACATATTCGTCAACAACTTCCAGTGTAGAGTCTCCAACCTTTAGAGGAGTGGGTGCGACACGGACATTTAACATTATTTTCGTCTTGTCCATGTTCATTTTAAGACCCACTTGTTGAGAGACCTTACTGAGGCCATCGAGCATTGTGCTTAGGTCTTCCATAGTCTCAGCCATGACCACGATATCATCAGCGAATCGGAGGTGGGATATGTACTCGCCGTTGATATTGATGCCGAGTCCACCCCAGTCCAGAAGCTTAAAAACATCTTCCAGGGCGGCGGTGAACAGTTTCGGAGATATAACGTCTCCCTGTCTCACCCCTCGCTGCAACTGGATAGGTTTCGAGTTCTGGTCTTGGAGGCGAACCGACATGGTGGCGTTTTCATACAGACATTTCAACACCTCGATGTATCGATGGTCAATTTGGCACCGCTGGAGAGACTGTAGCACAGCCCAGGTTTCGACTGAATCAAAGGCCTTCTCATAGTCCACAAACGCCAAGCATAGTGGCTGATTGTACTCTTCGGTCTTCTGTATAATCTGCCGCAGCGTATGTATGTGGTCTATGGTACTAAAGCCTTTTCGGAAACCGGCTTGTTCGGGAGGCTGGAAGTCGTCAAACCTGCGTGCGAGACGATTCGTAATGACTCTCGAAAACAGCTTGTAGACATGGCTCAGAAGTGAGATGGGTCTGTAGTTCTTCAGCAGGGTGTTGTCGCCCTTTTTGAAGAAAAGCACGACCACACTTCTGTGCCATGCCTTAGGCGTTTGTCCCTCGAGTATAACGGAATTAAATAACTTCTGAAGAGCTTTTAGTACCGGTGATCCACCTGCTTTCAGAAGTTCAGCCGTAATTCCATCATCACCCGGTGCCTTGTTGTTCTTGAGCTGTTTGAGAGCCATTCTAATCTCGTACAGGCTGACGTCCGGGATATCTTCGGTATAGTGTCGGGTTAGTCTGGCTCTTGGGTCTTCAGCCAGATCACTGACAGGCAAACGTGTGGTCGTGTACAATTGTCCATAGAACTTCTCAACTTCTTCCAGCAACTCAGTCTTAGACGATATGGTCCTGCCGTCCTCAGTCTTCAGCTTGGTCAGTTGGCTTTGTCCAACAGACAGATCTCTCGCGAACACTTTTGAGCCTTTATTGTGCTCAATCGCCTCTTTAATACAATTTGTATTATATTGGCGTAAATCGCGAGTTAGGGACTTAGAGATCTGCCTGTTTAGTTGCCGATACTGAGTAGCGTCTTCAGAGGACTGCAAAACCAGTCTGCGTCTTTGTTCCATGAGGTTGCTGGTGAAGTCGGAGATTTTTTTGGTTCTGTTTGAACGGCGAGTTTTAAAAAACTTAGACCCGACCGTTTGAACAATTTCCACGAACCTGTCATTATAATCGTCCACATTCTCGCAGTCTTCTAGGCATTCGAAACGATTGTGCAGCTCGAGCTGAAAGCTCTCGGGGTTTTGGAGCTGGATGGGCGCTGGTCGGAGCGTAGACTTCATCAGTCGACATCTTTCTAGCTTGGTATTTAGATAGTGCCTCTGACCATCCGGTGATCACTTCCTGTTTTGACTGAATTGATCACGGAGACATCATTGAATATTTGCCTCCTTGTCGACAAGATGAAGTCTATCTCGTTTTTTGTTACGCCATTGGGATGCAACCATGTCCACTTCCGCTGTTTTGACTTTTTAAAGAAGGAGTTCATCATAAAGAGGCTCTCCTTCTCCATAAAGTCGGCCAGCATCTGGCCACGTGCATTTCTTACTCCATATCCAAATTGCCCCACTCTCAGCTCACCATCGCTTCGTTTGCCCAGTTTCGCGTTAAAGTCCCCCATAACAACGGTATAATGGGTCCTGGTGCTATGTAAGGCTGTAGAGATGTCCTCGTACATACTCTCTACCTCGTCGTCGGAGTGTTCCGTAGTCGGCGCGTATACCTGTATGACCTTCATCGAATACCGTTTGGTGATTCTGAGTATAAGGTATGCTACCCTTGTCGAAACGCTCACGATTTGGACCACATTGTTAATGAGGGACTTGTGGACGAGAAACCCGACACCACCCTGGGACTGTTGGTCGCCCTCCCGGAAATAGAGCAGGTTTCCGGATTTAAGGATCATGGTGTCCTCTCCCTCTCTTCGGACTTCACATAAACCTACGATATCCCACCGTAACCTGCTCAATACTTCTTCGAGTTCTGCAAGTTTCTCGTCAGTCCGCAGTGTGCGCGTGTTGTAGGTTGCCAGGGCCAAAGGTCGTTGGGTTTGGTAGCCTGGCATCTGCCGGGGATTCTTCGCACCCCCTACCCCGCCGTTACCATGGCTGCTACCGGAGCCAGGAATAGCGGAGCTGCCGGGGACTAGGGGCCGTTTTCTGGGTGTGAGATTCATTGGGGGGTTTTGCCGTAATCGCCACGCTTGGCAGGCGGGTTGGCGATCGCAGTTTGATTGCAGGTGTGTTGCAATGCACGGAAAGACGCTGCTGCCCATCCTCCGGTTTTAAGTCCCTTAGTCGCCTCTTACGACACCCATTGGAAGAGATGGGATGGTCCTATTCTTAGCCGGGAACCATACGGACGTCTACCCCAAAAGTATCCAGCGGCAGCACCTCGCACTAACTTGCCTTTGTTGCCTCAACACTTTAACTGAATTTCTTTATATGCCTCACTTATCACTGGTTATAAATTCAACAGTCCATCAGCTAAAACTGAGTCAAAGGTACCGACATCTACTCCAAAAGTATCCAGCGGCAGCACCTAGCAATAACTTACTCTTCTGTTACCTCCAAACTTTGATTGACTCTCTTTCTCCAATTACAGGAAGCTGATGCTATCGTGGCTCCAGTCAGCTCTGCCGGACTGCCGCGTAGGCAACCTGACCACTGACTGGAACAGTGGCGTGCTCCTCTCTGCTCTGCTTGACCATTGCAAGCCTGGCGTCTTCCCTCATTGGCGAGAACTTAGTCAGTATCGTAAATAAATTATTTTTAATCATCGTATAAGCAGAAGGACGTCCTCTGATAAGCAAAGGTCTCCCCCAAGGATTTCCATGACGACCGGTTCTGCGCTGCCCACATCCAGCGGCTTCCCGCGATCTTCACCAGGTCATCGGTCCACCGAGTGGGAAGCCTATCTTCTTAATAACAATAATACATAGTGTCAACCGCTTTCAGCGGTGTCGACTGCTACAGATCAACCAAAATAATAATACAGGCTAGGTCTTGCAGTTTATCTGCCCTTTCATGCGCTCAAAGATGACTAATATAGCCAACCTTTACTGTAAACATTGGTCCACAACGAAGACATGTGAGCACGCCTTTTTTATTACTAGCTTTTGCCCGCGGCTTCACCCGCATGGACATCGTTTTTATGACTGTCTGTTAGGGCGAGTGCTGACATGAGTTTTCTTTAGATCCCTCAGGAACGATATCGGGCTATTCTGATTAGAAGTCTATGTCACTTCCCACCGCCTTAACCAATAATAAACTAAAAAAACACTTCAGTCAGTAGCGCCGTTGCGACGCTGACGTGCGCGAGCGCGGAAATGAGTTTTCCCCAGATACCTCGAGACCCATGTCAGGAGGAAACTAACCAAAAAAAGAGTATATTTTCAGTTCCCTCAGGAACTGCATAGGACTTTGCTATTTTCACGGGATAAAAAGTAGTCTATGTCCTTCCCAGTGACACATGCTACCTGCATGCCAAATTTCATCGAGATTAGTTAAGGAGTTAAAGCGTGAAAAGTTAACAAACAAACACATTTTCATATTTATAATATTAAAGTAAGGATAGTAAGAGATAGCCGCAGGTGGCCTGGCTTTTAGATCGTCGCGATTTTAATCGAGGTCAACTCTTCTCTGGCATTCAAAGGTAAAAACATTTTCCTGATTCAGGTACCTCCATTCAGGGCGATTGGCTGCCTTATCCTCCCACTGAGATGGTTCAATGTTGGACCTAACCATATGTCTTTCCAGAACATCTATGTATCTGAGGAGCTTTCCGCCGCGTTTCCGACCTTAATAGGTACTTAGCTTAATGGTCGGGGGCCGGGTCTTTCCTTTCCCTCTAATGTTGATGGGAGCGATGGCTGACTCTCGCGTTATACTCGTGACCGTGTGCCGTCCGTGTGAACTGGCCTACTCTTGTCAAAGGCATTAATGACATTCAATAATATTTATGTATAACTTTTCGTGTCATATTGTAATCATGTTCTAATGATATAATCTGGTTTATATAAAAGATTGAATTTTGACATAATTTATTTATTACCCATGAATGGTTTATTTTTTGATTTTTCACAAATGATTTTTTTTTTATTCACAATTATTGGTAAACCCTTGACAACATCTCACCTGGTGGTAAGTGACGATGTTGCCGAAGATGGAAGCGGGCTTACCAAGATTCCCCAACGCAATGGGGATCTGGCTATCTTATCTTCCAGCTGGAACACATCAATGTTGTTAACACTTGATGTTTGGCGGCAAGACTTAGATAAGATGGCGGTAGCTAGCCAGGCGGGCTAAGAACATGCCCTAGCACCAACCAAACCGAGTCTTACGAAGTTAGACCCCGCCGGGAATCGAACCCGCGACCTCCTGTGTAAAGCCAGTGAACTTTGTCGCTCTGGGCTACGCAGGCGGTTACATTATGTTATTATTATTTTATGACTATCAGAAAGAGTGTAATTTGCACCTATTTTGAATAAATATATTGAATCTTGAAAAATGGTGAAATCGCGACTGGGAAATAAGTCTACGAATAACTTATAACGTAAAAAACATAACCCTTCTTCTGAGACAGTCGGGTAGAAATACTTAACCCTTCTTCTGAGGCAGTCGGGTAAAAAAACTTAACCTTTCTTCGGAGGCAGTCACCAAAATCACAAATAGAGTACATAAATGACGCTGCAAAACTATGACGTCACGCCTAGGTATTTCAAACATTTTTAGAACAAAAGGGTCGTTTTTGACAGATGATAAAAAGTAAATCACAGACTAGCATTCGTCATCCCTATTAACCTTCTCGCATCTGTCCACAGACCGCCACGAAGCCGTCGAAAACTGTCGTCGGGCCATGAAGTTAGCGCACCGAGAGTTGGATGTCCCCATGGTCTTGGAGCCGGAGTACCTGGCCTCACCCTGGCTGGACGAGCTCTCCGGCATGACCTACCTCTCATACTTCATGAAGTCCAAGTCCGCAGGGTATAGGGCCACGCTTGACTTTGTCAATTCGAAGTTAGAACGAGGAATCACAAACTTCACGGTAAATGGACATACCTCTCGTAATATCTATCAGATACGCTAAACTACCAGGTTTGTTATATAGCGTCCCCACTCACCGAATGCTAGGTCATATAGTGAGGGCCGCTATTCCTGCCAGCACCATAAGGCTGACAAGGACCAGTTGCAGTAGGTCTTGCCGCCAAGACGCTAGTCCTGGTACTCTGCAAGGCGAGTGCCTCGTGGAAGAGAACCACTAGCTCGTAAAATTTTTTTTTGAAATTTTTCATGTTACTAGCTTGTGACATCATTGTCACAGTTAACAATATAGCAGCGTACAGTAGTGGAACGGAAGGGTACTTGCGGGGTAGGGGATGGCAGGCGGGGCATGCCTAGCTGGTTACAGGCTAGTACTGCTAGATTGGTTCTTATTTAAATATTATTCATTAAACGTAATGTAAATAGGTAATTAAAAACTTGTTTTTTTTGTTTTATTCACAATTGGTAAGCCCTTAACATCATCTCACCAAATGGTAAGTGACGATGGTGCCGAAGATGGAAGCGCGAATTGTGTTTGTAGTTTGTCAGATTTCTGTAAAATATGTAGTATTAAAGTAAGTTTTTGTATATGAGTTTTGTTTTAAATATTATTCAAATCAGAATCTAATTTCGTTTCCATTGAGATCACTCTTCTACCTAGTGCTACTTATAATGATAAATTAATGTCACAGACCGACTGGAATGACGGCCGCGTAGCCAACGAGCTGGTCCGAGCGATGGGCGGGCCGGCGCCCCCGGCCAGCCGCCTGCGCATGGATCCCGCACGCTGGGAGGAAAACATCCAGCAAGCCATTGACGCTGCTAAGAAAATTGGTGAGCATCCAAAGTTTTTTTTAATCCCTTGTGGCGGCATCTGCAGTAACTTGCTACTGAACATTAACACAAGCGACAAGAGAACAAAAGAAATACTACATCTAGAACGCGCTATTAGAATTTCTTCAGCGCTGAGTATATATACAGATACCGATCATCAACGATTGGTCCACGGCCGGACCCCAGGCATACCACCTCGCCTGGTGGAGATATATCTCCCTTTGCTCTCTTCTCTTCGAGTTAGGAACGCACCGTTCCTAAACCCTAATTGATAAGCCCTTGACATCATCTCACCTGGTGGTAAGTGACGATGATGCCGAATATGGAAGTGGGCTTTACTTTACCAAGATTCTCCCCAACGCAATTGGGATCTGGCTATTTTATGTTCAAGCCGGAACACATCAATGTTTTTAACACTCATTTTTGACGGCAAGACTGAGATAAGATGGTTGTAGCCTAGCCAGGTGGGCTATGAAAATGCCCTACCACCAACCAAACCGAGTCTTTCAAAGTTGACCCCACCGGGAATCGAACCCGCGATCCCCTGGTGTGAAGCGATTGGACTGACCATTATGCCACGGAGTTTCCATTAGTTAAAATTCGTAGGAATAATATTTTTGAAATGGAATCCAAGTCAGATGTTCTTAGAACTTTAACGTATTGACCTCCACGAGTCTAAATCTGAGCTTGAGCTTGACGTAGACATTAGAAAATGCCAATCTTTCAGGCTCATGTTAATTGTAATCTTTAAGTAACTAAAAATTAAAGCTCGGTACGTTTACATCATCATATCAGCAGAAGGACGTCCAATGCTGGATATAGGCCTCCCCTAAGGATTTCCACGACGACCGGTACTGCGCTACCCGCATCCAGCGGCTTCCCGAGACCTTCACCAGTACATCGGTCCACTGAGTGGAAGGCCTGCCTACGCTACGTTTTCCGGTGCGCGGTCACCACTCGAGAACTTTACTGCCCCAACGGCCTTCCGTTCTACGAGCTATGTGCCCCGCCCACTGCCACTTAAGTTTAGCAATTCTGAGAGCTGTGTCGGTTACTTTCGTTCTCCTACGGATCTCCTCGTTTCTTATTCGATCACGCATAGAAACTCCGAGCATAGCACGCTCCATTGCCCTTTGGGTGACCTTGCGTTTCGTGTGTCATCACTGGCAACACACACTGGTCGAAGACCTTGGTCTTAAGACACTGCGGTATTTGGGTCGTGAAGATATTGAGGAGCGAACGATCACATCGTAATAATCAATTAGCGTTTTCGCCTTTCCAAGAAATGTTAAGCCAACCTTTAACAATCATGCGCAGAAATACGTTTCTACGTAATGCCAAAAAATCAATTGCTTACAATCTAATAACGTTTAAGTGAATTCCTTACGAAGCGTTTATCGGATTTATGTCAATCAACGTTGACATATTAAATAATACACATTGAAGTTTTAGTAAAGCCACCTAAAGTCTGGCCAGCAAAACATGGCAATAAAAAATCGCGTACTTTCAGTACAAAACTAATTTAAGCCTTCGTTTAGTTATGTTTGAATTTACTACGTTAAAAACTAATTACAAACATCGATTTGGGTCTACTCAATATATTCGCATAGTTTGGATTCTATCCGGTATGTAGTTATTGTATTAAAGCGGAACTACGTTTGTATGGAAACTCGAGCCTCCTGGGGACCATTAATAATCATCATATCAGCTCATATACGTCCCCACCGAGGGGCTCGAGCCTACCCTGACTTAGGGCGATCGGGTCTTAGTCGACCACGCGGGCCCAGTGCGGGTTGGTCGACTTCACACCAGTTTCTCCGCAGGCGTGTGCAGGTTTCCTCACGATGTTTTCCTTCACCGTAAGAGCGTCGGATAAACGTACATATGAAATCTAAATTCGAAATCACATTAGTACGTGGCAGGATTCGGACCACAAGGCAGGAGGCGGCGACCCCAGCCGTTACGCCACCGAAGCTTTTATAATAAAACTTTTTCTTTTTGACATCTTTCAGGAGTTCAGCCAGTACTGTCGGCGCGGGACATGAGCCAGAGTGACGTAGAGCATCTAGGCGTGATGGCGTGGGCTGCCCAGTTCCGCAACATCCCTCCGAGACCGCCAGTCCATGACATGCTGAGGGTTGCACTGGATTCCACCTCAGGGAGGGTTGGAGAACCGGTATGTTTGTTTTTAATTTTTTAAAGTTTGGGTTAAATGGGGCAATCCCATTTGACTGACTTTTCATCGTTTCATATTCGTTCAAAATTTGCATATGAAGTAAAATCTTTTTGATCCCATTCTCGATGGCCAGTTACAAAAAATAAATTGTGATGCCGAACTACATCGGCTTTGTCAAAGATTTGGGTTTTGTAATATTATTTATTTATTTTAGGAAGACTAACAGCTATGTATTGATCACACTAATATTATAAAGGTGAAAGTTTGTGAGTGTGTATGTTTGTTACTTCTTCACGCAAAAACTACTGAATGGATCTGGCTGAAATTTGGTAGGTAGACAGATTAACATTAAGACCTGGATTAACACATAGGCTACTTTATTTCACGCACTGCGTACCCTCGAAAAGTCATAGAAACATTGTCCACGTGGGTGAAGCCGCGGGAAACAGCTAGTAATATATAAAACTTATAGATAAATACAGTGCTATACAGGGCGTCCCACGGCTATGCCACATGGAGGGAAAGTACCTTGAATATTCTAGATGGAACATTTTACTGAAAGAATACATTTTTAATTTAAAAAGCAATTTAAAATGCTTTTATAGATTTTTTTAATAATTACAGGGTTGAACCGGGAATCAAACCCGCTACACTAGAAAAAAAATACCCTGTTGCTATATCATACCGATCGAAAGGCTTCATCATAAGGATTAATTTTTGCTAAATAACATAGTGTCAGAAATAAAAGGAAGGGAGCGAAATAATCAAAAGAGTGCGACTCATTTTGAGCATTTGATAAATTAAATTGATTAATTTCAAAATTTATGGTCTTCCTTTTATTTTTGACCCTATGTTATGAAATTATTAAAAAATCTATGAATGCAGTTTAAATTGTTTTTAAAATTAAAATAATGTCTTCTTTCAGTAAAATGTTCCATCTACAAAATTTAAGGTACTTTCCCTCCATGTGGCATAGGCGTGGGACGCTCTGTATATAAGTATTAAACTCCTTTCCCATTTGTAGTTTTGTCCTAAGCCACAGAGTTTATTATAATATCTCAAGAAACAAAATGTCCCTAAATCAACTAACAAAATACGTAGGTAGCTGAGAAAAATTTGTTATGTGAAAATTAACAATTAATTAATTATTAATTTAATACTCAAACTTGGGGCCATTTACGTGACATAGACTTTCCTTTTGGAGATATTAAACAAACTCCTTGTTCTAAGGTATGTCAGCATCATATACCATAAATCTCGTATACATGTCCACAGAGAAGTTACCTACCTAAAAGTTGCCAAATAGATCCTATGACTATAATAAGCCCCAGATGTCCGTCTATCCGTCTGTCCGTCAGTGGGCTGTAATCAATGAACCTAAAAATGAAATGAAAATAAAATAAACACTTGAAATTTTCGCAGAGTGAGTACTTCTATGGCCGTTATAACAACAAACAATAAAAATTTTTTTTTTTTTTTTTTTTTTGTTAATAACGTCATAATTATTATATTTACATTAAATTAAAAATGAAAGAGGGCCCCCATACAAGAGACGTGATTTTTTATCTTGTACGACGGTACGGAACCCTTCGTGTGTGAGTTCGACTTGCAATTATTTTTATCACGCTTTTATTAGCTTCACCTGTATGTATTTATGTATGTATGTATGTTTGTAACCGATTCCTTGCACTCGATTTTGACTCACTTTAAACGGATAGATTTAATTCAAACTTTGTACATTTATCAAGAATCAGTGACAATACAATAATTTCATAAGTTTATATCATTGTCCTGAACTAAAAATGAATATACTTTAAAAAAACTAAAAAAAAAACACGCTTTTAACGCACATCAAACTAAAAAGTGAAAAATATTTTTTAATATAAGCTGAAAACAATAATGAACGACAAATACTAGTATTATTGTGAAAAAAGCGTGGGGCGCTTTGTGCCATATTTTTCATGTAACGTGCAACCCACGCTTTTTTTACAATAATAAGTACTAGTATTTTTCGTTCATTATTGAATCAGCTAATATTAAGAATTATTTTTCTCTTTTTAGTTTGATGTGCTTTAATAGCGTGTTTTTTAGTTTATTTAAACTATATTTTATTTATTGGAACGTGTCACGGTGGTAAGAAAAGATAAGATAAATTTCTTGAAGTGAAGACGGTGGGTATTAGGATTTTTTCTGTCACGAAAAAGCGTAACCGCTGCGTGGAGGGGCTTGTCCGTTGAAGTTTCATTTATACTATGTGTCCCAGCACACGTTTCGATTTATTTATTGGTAACACTTGTTACAAGTCAAAACATAAAATACAAAGTTAGATTATTATTAATAATGACAGATAAATAGGTGCATTAAAACAGTACCTAACCTACTTGTCGACTCACCTGCTTCGCCACTTTTCATCTAAGTTGAACTGTGAGCAGTGAGTGCGCAGTGTCTTATTCAGATTCCAATCAGAGTGCGGGACGCGGGGGTCGCGCGCACCCAGGTACGCCAACCCCCGGCGTAATCCACGCTATCCGTGTTCAACTTAACCGCCTCCGTGGCGTAATGAGGAGGTCGCGGGTTCGATTCCCGGCGGAGTCCACTTTGTAAGATTCGGTTTGGTTGATGGTAAGGCATTTTCATAGCTCGCCTGGCTAGCTAACACCATCTTATCTAGGTCTCGCCTCCAAACATCAGTGTTAACAGCACTTATGTGTTCCGGTTTGAAGATAAGATAGCCAGATCGCGTTGGGGAATCTTGGTAAGCCCGCTTCCATCTTCGGCATCATCGTCACTTACCATCAGGCCATCAGATGATGCCAAGGGCTTATCAAATGTGGATTTAAAAAATATATAAACCGCGAAACATACCTTTGTTTTATTGCCTATCATGTCGTTGACAAAACCGTAATTCCCGACTGTGTTTTACGCGAATTCAAACATCAATCAACTGACCTAATTGCTGATGTTGATTCCGTTGTATTGTTACAATGCCTACCTACTCGCTCGAATTCTCTGGGACTAAAGGCACAGTATTACGATAAGTTTTACAGTAGCGCAACGCCTTTGATGTCGCACGATGCGCCACCGGCGTAGGTACTGACCCATACTAGCCTGTAGTCACGGAGTTTGCCAGGCTGTGCCCCGCCGCCCGCTACCCCGCAAGTAACCTTCCGTTGCTCTGCGTACTATTACAGATTACTAAATAGTCTACACGGTTACTAAAAGAATGGACCTCGCTGAAATGTGACCCCTCTCCCGCTTCCCCGCTCACCTCCCCGCGTTTTCCTGTTGTGTCAGTACGGTTCGCATCTTTGTCACCGATACGCGTCTACTTTCGTCTCTTGACATAACGTTCAGTTTTTTAAATATTTTTTTTTGTTGAATTGTCGGCCTCATTCCAACTGAATACCGCTATATACGGTCTTATTAGTATTTAAATATATAAAATTTAAGTTACTTTGCTTACTTGGCACGAGGCGAAGTGGCAGGAGCACCTCCAGGGGAAGCACAGTCGGCTGGAGTTCAGTGCGACGGGGAGAGAAAGCATCGAAATATCCGGGCAATGTCGAGGTGGACTGCTTTTTGCATTGCTGCAATTATTGGTTATTATTATTATTACAATTATAAAGACTAACAAAACATACCTAGAGTTTTCATAATCATTTGTTTAAGTGTCATAAATATTCTTAATGATGATTTTTTGCACACTGTACCTATATGCCGCAGTGACGTCATCGACGCCAGTTCCATTCTTTTAGTAACCGGGTAGTAAGTACATTCGTTGCGCTACGTAAGCCGCTATATTGTAATATTGTGCTAAAGGTAACCGGATACACGTTTTGTTCATCAATTTTGTTTTTCATTTTTCAGACCTACATCAAAGTGGATAGCATATCAAACGAACTCTCGGTATCTGATGTGAAGGTTTCAATAGTGAACCCTCTGGAACAGGAGTCAAGGTTGAGATTGGATGCACGTGGGTCAGGCGAGTTCGTGCCGGAGCACGCCGGCATGCACGAGATAGTTCTCACCGTCGATGACATCAGGTTAGTCTACACCAGCGATTCCCAAAGTGAGTTCCGCGGAACCTAGGGGTTCCGTAGAAAAGTCACCAGTGTTCCGCGATGTAATAGGGAACTATAAAGCAATTATTGATAAAACAGTGAAACAATTTCATTCTTCAAGTTGAAAGTTAAATTAAAAAATAAAGTGTTTCACTTTTAAAATATTTACAATAGCTGTCCCGGCGAACTTCGTACCGCCTCACACTACACTACCACTACCACTACACTACCAATACCACTACACTACCACTACCACTACGCTACCAATACCACTACACTACCACTACACTTTTTTTTGTAGATATTGCAGAAATTTTTAGGTCGTTTTTTACACCTTGGGTTACACTATTTGAGTTTTAGTAAGGATCCCTAATTTATTGAAAATATAATTTAGCTTATAGCAACCGCGGATAGTGTAGCTTTCTAACGGTGAAATATTTTTCTAAATCGGTCCAGTAGTTTCGAAGCCTATTCAAAACAAACAATCAAATCTTCCCTCTTTATAATATTAGTATAGATAAAAGTTTTAGTTTTTAATTAAATCATGGTGTCTTTGATTTGTAACCATTTGATATGGGTTTCCATAAAATGAAAGGTGGTTGTTCCGTTAATTTAAAAGTTTAGGAACCCCTGGTCTACACTACAGTGTTGTAATAGGAGTATTGCTTTCTTCAACGGTTTCAGCTGACACTACATCAGATGTCGTCTGAATTTTACTACCCCCAATAAAATTACTCTTGTAGTCCAGGATTCGTGGTCGTGCCCCCAAAAGTCACTTGAGTGGTCGCGTGGATTACATATGTACTTATGCCAAATTGTTTTAATTTTTTTACTAAAATATCATTTATGTAATTTTTTTTATTACAAAATGCGAACTAACCTTATTTGGAAACTAAACAGAATAATGAACAGTTTTGTTAAAATAAATCAAATCACAAACTTCTTATAATAAATCGTCTTTGAAAATTTACTCGGGAATCGCACCCGCGACCTCCTGGTGTGAAGCGAATGGACTAACCATTACGCCAAGGAGGCGTTAAAACACTTTGTATCCTGAAGCACATGTTAATCGTACTTATATTTCAGGCACACAATATTTTTGTAAGAATGTTAGCTGTTAAGAATTAAGAAACTCGTGTAAAAAGCAATGTATATTAAGGCGGTTTTTTTCGTTATTTGTGACGTCAATTACTCCTAAACGATAGAAAACCCAAGGTTGAAAAAAAATACCTTATTGTTGATGATGTTTCTTAAAAGTCAAAAGCTATTAGAAACACAATTGAACAGTTTTGGCTCGATAGAAAAAAAAAACAAAAATAGGTCTACACCGTTACTTTCAACTCTAGTTATGACTAATATTGCGAAGTATAAATTAAAAAATATATAAGTACAACAATATTTGTTATGATAATAAAAAGTGAGTAATGTTTATTATTTTTATACTTTCATTGTAGTTTTTGATTGAAACGAAATACCATTGAAAACGTGTGGTTATTTTCTTTACCCTTTACACGTAAATAAAAATACAGAGACAACTGTTCCAATCAAGACCTCACCTTAAGGAAACTGACGAATCAGCGAGACTAATTAATAAGGAAACACACCAGATCTTCTTCTTCTTCCTCGCCATATCCCGCTACACGGGGTCGGCTTTTCTAATCAGACGGCGGCGCCACTTCTGCCGGTTACTTGTATCGTCCACTGTAAGGGACATACTCTTCATGTCCTTTTGGACAGTCGTTAGCCAGGTCGCTAAGGGTCTTCCTCTTTGTCGTTTTCGTGTTGCTGTACAGGATAGGCACTTTTTTACAACGTAATCGTCAGGGCGTCTCATCACGTGTCCGTACCATCTCGGTCTTGCTTCTACTATTTTATCAGCTATAGGTGCTACCTTCATGCTTCCCCTTATGTATTCGTTGCGGACCTTATCCTTCATCGTTACTCCTGCAGACCATCGCAACATTCGCATTTCTGTGGTATGAAGTTTTTGTGTGTGGGTTTGTTTGGCCGCCCACGTTTCACTACCATACAGTATACACACCAGATCGAAACCATAAAAATACATTTTAATTTTTATTTATAACAATTTAGCAGGTTACAAGGTAATAGTTTTGGTAAAACTGGCCAAGTGCGAGTCAGAAACGTACACAAAGGGTTCCGTACCATCATACTAGATGGCGCTAGTACAAAGAGTTACGTACCATCATACTAGATGACGCTAGTTTCGTCATGATTAAAAAAAACGTTTTTTTGTATGGAGACCCCCTTATTTTTTTCACTTTTCCTAACTTTTAGTATTTGTTCTTATAGCGGCAACAGAAATACATCATCTGTGAAAATTTCAACTGTCTAGCTATCACGGTTCATGACATACAGCCTGGTGACAGACGGACGTACAGCGAAGTCTTAGTAATAAGGGACCCTTTGAGTACGGAACCCTAAAAAACACTAAATTTCATACGTTAGCCGTACCTTCCTTCATCATCATCTTAAACTGTAATTAAAGGAGGATATCTATATCTATATACTTGTAAAGTTACTGTTTGTTTCTTCGTAGGGTGGATGGAAGATACTTCTTTAGGGTGTTACCGAGACTGGTGACGGTGCCTCCTCCCGGAATGGCTCCCTGCGCCGCCGGCAGCATCGTCGAAGTTCTAGTCAGTGCTACAGGTATGACATAAGACGTAGCAATGTGAAATAGACAAGAAAACCAGAAGAAGTACGGGCAAACCAGCCTGAGATTTTTTCGCATTTGTGTTAATGCGAACTGATAGGACACCCCGGACACTTCATATAAGGGGCGCGAAATGACATTTCTAAAAACAAATGAAATTACGGCGAAATACTGTACGTTCGAGAACCAAACTTAAACCAATTGATACAGATTGTTGTTGACCTGCTGAAGGTCGTGGGTAGACGCTGGGTGCGAGCAGCGCAGGCCGGTCGTTGTGGAAATCCTTGGAGGAGGTCTTTGGTCAGCAGTGAATGTCTTTCGGTTGCTATGATGATGATAACTAACAAATACGGATTTGAACCTTTGTGCTCCTAACAATCCCGCAATACGAAAAAAGACTAGCTCGTGTAGTAATCTCTCACTATAGGCATACCCCGGACACTGCATACAACGGTCGTGAAATGACATTTCTAAAAATAAATGACGGAGCAAACCAAATCACGGCGAAATCCCATACGTTAGAGAACTAAACTATAACCAATCTGTATCAATCTGGGTGACGAGGAGGTGAGGTCGGAATTTAGAGAGCGGCAGGAAGTGTCTATACTCTATGTTAGAACTTATATATATATGCACTTTGCTGATAGTGCAATCCATAGCGGCTGCTGTCGTGAAAGAGCGCGCCTTAAGGAGGAGGAGGCTCGAGTTTCCATACAAACGTAGTTCCGCTTTAATACAAAACTACATGCCAGATTGAATCCAAACTTTGCGAATATATTGAGTAGACAAATATCAATGTTTGTAATTAGTTTTCATCGTAATAAATTTAAAACAAACTTAACGAAGGCTCAAATTAGTTTTGCACTAAAAGCTTTAAACTGCTCTTATTTTTTTCCGTTTTTATTAGTAGGTACAGTGTAAACTCTATAAAACGTCACTCGATATAACGATTCACTCCATGAAACGTCAAAATTCTCTGGCTCCAGTTGGTCTACTTTGACGCTAATTTCTCTCTGTATAACGAAAACTCTCAATAACGTCACAAAATGTCCGGTCCCTTGAGTGTCGCTATATAGAGTTTACACTGTATATCTAAAAAACTAATTAAGTACAAACATCTATATGCGTCTGTCTACTCAATATATTTGCAAAGTTTGAATTGGGCATATAGGTTGACTTTTAATTAGATCTTGATAGCAAAGGATATGAATGTACTCGTGATTACAAACAACTTTCCCAAAGAAACTATATGTCAAATATAAAAAAAAACTTTGGCCTTCATACATTCTTGCCGTTTTGATAACTTATTATGTATCGAGGACCAAAAATTTTTTTTCTGATTAGACATACGAGTATAGTTTCTTTGGGAAAGTTGTTCGTAATCACGAGTACATTCATATCCTTTGCTATCAAGAACTAATTATAAGTCACCCTATATTTGACACGGCATAACGACTGCCACCTAGTAATAGCAACCGTCTCAACGTGCTTTTCGGAGCTCCGAAACGACCTAATAATACCAGTAACAGTTAAACAAACCCATCCAGGTAATGACCGTGCTTCAGATCAGTTAACTTGCGTGATCAACGCAACCACGCAAGCTACGACCTTTTAGCGTTTTGGATGAAATTAGAAAGAAAGAAACACGAAGACACATTACTTTTCTTCTTCACGGCGCTTGGTCGCTCGAAAGTAAAAATTGACGTTGTTTTTTTTTACAAGTAATGTATGTATGTATACATCATTTTACTTTCCTAGGCTATGATTGAACTTTTTTTTTATTCACAATTGGTAAGCCCTTGGCATCATCTCACCTGATGGTAAGAGACGATGATGCCGAAGATGGAAGCGGGCCTACCAATTAATTTTTATTATATTATACGGGCTTATCTTCAAGCCACTGTTAACACTATGTTTAGCGGCAAGAGTTAGATAAGATGGTGGTAGCATAGCCAGGCGGGATATGAAAATGCCCTACTAACAACCAAACCGAGTCTTACGAATTTGACCCCGCCGGGAATCGAACCCGCGACCTCCTGGTGTGAAGGGAATATATGACTATTACGCTACGGAGGCGGTTAAACTTCCATTGTACCCTAGTTCACTAATAAATGACATAAAAGGAGATTTCATACCGCTGTTTCCGTCCAGGAGCTCCAAGGAGAGAGGACATAGACGTGACAGCTCATTCGCCCAGCGGGAGAGCTGTACCACTGGAGCCTCGCCACCCACCACCATCTGCACCTGGGACCACTGCTTCCAGCGCCACCTTCGAACCTGACGAAGCAGGCACCTGGACCATTGCCATCACTTACAAAGGCGAACATATCCAGGTGAAAATTGATCTCTGTTAAGACTATACTTGAAGAAAGATGTTCTCTTCACGTAGCGTAATGTAGCTTAGGTGAGAGAGAAAATATTCATGACTTTTACTTAAAAAATTACGTCGAAATCACGCCTAAGAACCAAGAATCCAAACTCACAGGCCACAACATGTAGTTCATCATCTTCATCTACGTCCCCCACCGATGGACTTAAGCCTACCCTAAATTAGGGCGATCGGGCTTTAGTCAACCACGCGGGCCCAGTGCGGATTGGTCGACTACACACACAACCTGCAAGTTTCTTCGCAGGCGTGTACATGTTTCCTCGCGATGTTTTCCTTCACCGTAAGAGCGTAGTACATATATTACTCTATTGCCCTTTGTTTTTAGACTTTTTGGAGCCTTCATAACCTAACTTATCATTTTCAGGGAGGGCCTTTCACGTGTGAGGTCTTCGACCCCTCAGGAGTGCGACTTAGTCCAGGTGCTTTAGAAGGAGCCGAGCCCCTCAAGCCCCACTCCTTTGAGCTGGACACAAGCGGCTGCGGGGTCAGGGGAGACCTACAACTGGACATAGTCCATGATAAAAGAAGTGTCATGTGTGCGCTGGAGAAACTATCAGCTACCAGATATAGGGCGACCTTCATGCCTAAAGCTGCTGGAAAACACAGGGTAACTAAGATGGTTTAAATGGGTTTATACCCAAATTTAAGTTTTTTTCTTTTTTTTTTATTCATAATTGGTAAGCCCTCGGCATCATCTCAACTGATGATAAGTGACGATGATCCCGAAGGTGGAAGCGGGTTTACCAAGATTCCCCGACTTTATGGAGAACTCTGATGTTTGGTGGCAAGACTTATATAGGATGGTGGTAGCTGGCCAGGCGGGCTTAGAAAATGCCCTACCACCAAACAAATCGAGTCTTAGAAGTTGACCCCACCGGGAATCGAACCCGCGTCCTCCTGGTGTAAGCGAATGGACTAACCATTAAAGAGCTAAAGCTGTTGTCGGTGAAGCAATCTCCAATATTATCTATCCTCGGCCATCATCTTTACCTCCCGATATCATTAAATTTAAGTTTACTTTGCTTATTTACCTTCTGTAATATACACTACTGCAAAGGCCGGGAAGTAAGCGATTGCTGGATGAGTGGGGTTTAAAGGCCGAAACAAACCAATTGTAACTTTGCTGTATGAGATTTATGTTCTTTGCCACTCAGTGTGTTCTAAGATTGTTGCAATTATAATTTTGAACACAAAAAAACCGACTTCAAACAGGAAACTGAGGTTCCCCTCGATTTCTCTAGGATGCCATCATCAGATCCTGATGCCCTTATCATGGTATCACACTTGAGATCTCCTTTTCAACAAAAAAAGAATCAACAAAATCGGTTCATAAACGGCGAAGATAGCCGCGAACACACATAAAAAAATATGTCACGTCATAAGTTCTGTCAAAAACTTTTTATAAAATTAATGATACACTTTTTGATAATTATGTAGAAATTATATATGAAATGAAATGAAAGGTAATTTAATTTACAATACAATTTTATTTACATTATTCAACTTTTTGTTTATTATAACTTTTTTCGATGTAAATTTTTTTTTCATCCGAAAACAAAATTTCGTGATATTTTTTTCACGCGTACCGCCGTAACAAAGCGCGGGATCTATCCAGCCTAATTTTTTTGAAACGATCGAAATGTGTTAAAAAAATGTCCGGTCTTCTTACGATAAGCTTGTAGTCCCAAGTCTTCATTTATCACTCTTTTAACCGTGGTTCTGCTTAGGCCCATCTGAAGAGCTAAGATTTTTTGTTTACGAACAAAAATTTCGTTAAATTCGCGCCTTCATTGCTTTGATGATCGCGGGTGTCCTAACTGTACGAGGTCGGCCGGTCCTCTTACGATCTTCGAAGCCTGAATCTTCATTGAATCGTTTGATAGTGTGATAAACAAATCGTAGGGTTATTTTAAATTATTGTAAAATATTGAAAATCTCTTTTGGCGCGTAACCACAGCGGTGCAACGCGATAACCGCTACTCTACCTTCTTTCTTCGACCACTCCATATTTGAAAATGAATGACTTTTTTATTTTCGGCATGCGCAAACGTTCTATTTTTTTTAAATTGGTGAAGTTCATCTAGCCAGTATCTGAAAATATTAAATAATAAAGTTTTGACAGAACTTATGACCCGACTAGGTAAATACGGTCGAATTGAGAGACCTCCTCCTTTTTTTGAAGTTGCTTAAAAAAAGATACTACTCTACTCTCCAGTGATGAAAATACATAACTGCTTCCCGGCTCGTCAGCTAGTTACTTTTTTTTGCTTTGATGATCCTAAAACTAAGATCCTAAAATCATGCATCTCCTGTCTTCTTTTTAAACGACTTTAAAATAGGAGGAGATTTCTCAATTCGACCGTATATTTTTTTTTCTCTAATGTAAGGTGAAAAAAAATTGCTTCTAACATTGGACCTTTGCTTAATCTTATGTCTATGAATTGCGTATTTGGAGACTTTTTACATCGTAAGTTTTAGCTATACAGAGACAGGTTGAACATTTCAGGGGGTGAATGGGAAGACGAAATTGGGTAACTTTCCTAAGAATCCTTAGTCAATTTCTTAAATCGATCAGTTCATTGACCATCTTTGTATGATAAGTCCAATTATTTTTTGTGAATTGACCATTTGTTCCAGTTGTACATATACTTCAATGGGTACGACGTCCACGGCTCGCCACACGTGTTCCGCGTGGGGACACGCTCCAGGAAACACTATCGGGAGAGCGCCAGTCCTTTGCCTGCTTACGCTGGAGTCTCAAGTCCAGGTAAACCATCATATCAGCTCATACACGTCCCCACCGAGGGGTTCGAGCCTACCCTAAATTAGGGCGATCGGGCCTTAGTCGACAACGCGGAACCAGTGCGGGTTGGTCGACTTCACACAGAACCTTGGAGTTTCTCCTCAGGCGTGTGCAGGTTTCCTCACGATGTTTTCCTTCACCTTAAGAGCTTTGGATAAATATACATATGAAATCGAAATTCAAAAACGCATTGGTAGATAGATATATAGATAAAACATTTATTCAAAGCTACATTACAATTGATACACAAAAAGAAACCAAAAAACAATAAAAACGTCTTATATCTAAGGTTAAATGTAAAAAGAGGGTAGATATCTTAAATTGTGCCGTAGCTCAGAATTGGCTCCGACTCAGCATATGCTGCAGGTAACTATGTATGTGGCAGGGTCCGAACCACGACCTCCTGGATAGGAGGTAGTGGCCCTTGCCATGACTATGCTTATCATGTAATGTGTGTTTATCCCTATCATAAAATTGTACATAAAATACCATTTAACTGATCAGCCAACGTACCTATATGTCTAACCCATATATGTACTTATTTTCAGTATCGCGGCTGAGATCCGAGAGCCCCCTGTACAATTCATACGAAGCATCAAAGCACAGTTCGAGCTCGTTCGATCGGCGCGAGGACAGACGTGACTCTGCCGATCATTACAAGTCTTACTCGTCAGATATCAAAGAGAAGAGCTACGACCTCACCGACTCGGCGTACTCCACGTCACGCCTCAATAAGAAGGCCACAGATTATACCCGATACGGGTCCGAGAGTCCTATGAATAGGACAGCGAGTCCGATAACGACGAAACATTTGGGAAATGGGGCCAGGTTGGACGTGAATAGGGCGAACAGCCCGTTCAGAGCTACCAGCCCCTACAGAACGACCAGTCCGGTCGGTCGCACTAGTCCACTGACGAGAAAAGACAGCCCTTTGAATAGGACAGCCAGCCCAATCAACAGGTATGTACAAGTAATTATCTTAATGTGTTAGCCAGTTACTGAAAATCAATATGGTAATCTGGTGGGTAGTTCCCTAACTGCGTCCTAAGATAGTTTCCGTCGTATTGTATTACAGTAGTCCCACGCCGGGCGCCATACATACATATACATTCCAATTTAGACCATACATAAAAAACGTATGTATGGTCGAAGTAATGGAAGAATACATGGCTTAAAACTTGTGAATGAGAAAATATCTAAATATTTAGATAAAACTATATTTTTTCCGAGGTTTCGCCCGCATGGATATCGTTTTCGTTCATATGGTAAAAATTCCCATACAAAAAACAGATTTCACTAATTTAAAATTTTCTGAGTAGGTACGAAGTACCTACGCGGGTTATTTTTGTGTTATAAATATTCCCAGGCGTGCTCGTAACAACTTGCCAAAGTTACATAGGAATCTATTAAATCGTTTAGAAGTTACACGATAACTAACAGATGCACACATGATTTTTATATATTTTTCGGATAAGTACTTGTGGCGGCAACTGCAGTAACCCGCTACTGAACCTTAACACAAGCGAAGAGATAACAAAAGAATTACAACATCTGGAACGCTTTATTAGAATTTCTTCAGCGCTGAATATTTAAACAGATACCAATCATCAACGATTGGTCCACAGCCGGACCCCAGGCATACCACCTCGCCTGGCGGATATATCTCCCTTTGCTCTCGTCGAATAGGAACTCACCGTTCCTAAATACTTATTATTTTCTTTAATTACGAATAAGGTAAAAGGACGCGACGGTTCAATTTTTACAGTATATATAGAAAACGCAAATCACGTTAAAAAACCGACTTCCATTGCAACGACTAAATACAATTTTGCAATATTATTATTTTTTTGGTTTTTGTTAATTTTTCAAAAAATACTTCACGGATTTTGATAAAATTTATATGGGACCAACTCGGGAATTCTTCCGAAGCACCCTATCGATTAAAAAAGAATCATAAAAATCGGTTCAAAATCTGCGAAGATATTGCGTAATACACATTACACATACAAAAAACATACAGTCGAATTGAATACCTCCTCCTTTTTGGGGGCCGATTGAAAATAAGATCTCTTCAAAGCATTACTGTTCCACGTTGGGCGCCATGTGCGGTAATATCTCTATACATATAATAAAGCATTACTGTCCCACGTTGGGCGCCTTATGCGGTAATTATCATATCAGCCACAAATCGTCCACTGCTGGACAAAGGCCTCCCCCAAGGATTTCCACGACGACCGGTCCTGCGCTGCCCGCATCCATCGGCTTCCCGTGATCTTCACCAGGTCATCGGTCCACCGCGTGGGAGGCCTGCCTACGCTACGTTTTCCGGTGCGCGGTCGCCACTCGAGAACTTTACTACCCCATCGGCCATCTGTTCTACGAGCTATGTGCCCTGCCCACTGCCACTTCAGTTTAGCGATTCTGTGAGCTATGTCGGTTACTTTAGTTCTCCTGCGGATCTCCTCGTTTCTGATTCTATGCGGTAATATCTCTAAACATATAATGAAGCATTACTGTCCCACGTTGGGCGCCGTATGCGGTTATGTTTTTATACATATTATAAAGCATTATTGTCCCACGTTGGGCGCCATATGCGGTAATATTTCTATTCATATAATAAAACATTACTGTCACACGTTGGGTGACATGTGCGGTAATGTCTTTATACATATAATAAAGCATTACTGTCCCACGTTGGGCGCCATGTGCGGTAAACATATAATAAAACTGTAACGGGGCCGTGTCTGTACATGAAATATTTTTGGAAAATAATAACTGTGGTGGATATTACTAACGATATAGAGGGCAAAACAACAACTTTTGATTTTGTCTGTCTGTATGTATGCTAATCACGCAAAAACTACCAAGCCGATTTTGATAAAATTTTTGTATGTCTTATAGCCCGGATTAACATAGGATACTTTTATCCCGGAAAATTCAAGAGTTTCCGTAACAAAATTCAAAACCTCCACGCGGACGAAGTCGCGAGCACAGC